>BROG01000111.1:587500-1147500 GCA_030159075.1 Atrina japonica
TGTGTGTGTGTGTGTGTGTGTGTGTGTGTGGAATATAAGAGTTCTTTGGTACAGAGTAAAAATATTAGAAAAAAGCTTTTGAAAACATCACATTTTTGCGTAAACTTGCTTTATTCCGTTAGCGTTTTCGCCTTACGGCTCATCAGACAGAATATAATGGTTGATAAGTTATTGTCTATTGTGACGTCACGCTCTTGTGCATAGCATAATTTTGATGCCTGCGGATTTTGTTGCGCAAAAAAATGCACAAAACTATTTTCTATTTAAGAAGGCTTAAATAGTTCAATAAAATAATCTTCTTTTGCTCTGCGAAAGTTTTCGTCATTGTTTTGTATTTTATAAAAGGGAAATATTTTTAATTTCCCCTTTCCGCACTCGTCGAAGTGTTTAGAGCACGGTGTGTTCCTGATGGAGGGGTCCCTAATTTGTTGCATGTGCACCCGGACTCTGTCTATTAATCTTATATATTTAATCTTAAAAGCCATACATTAGGCCTACCACAAAACAAATAAAAATCACAGAAAGAAATCGGAAACACGAGGCTACATCTGTAGCAAATTGTACAGCCTATAGGCCCATATCGCGATATATCTAGGTCATGTTATGACCAAAACCACAGACCACAGCCCGGCACAAAAATGAAAGTTCGCTTCGTAGTTACAATAGAAAAAAAAGAGAGTAAGGCCTAGTGCAACTTTGTCAAGCATCTCTTGATAAACAAGTCGATTTGTTTGCCTTCACTGGATATTCCTATTAGAAACAATTCGTCACCCGCATCGTGTGAGATCAAGTGTGAATAGGCCTACTGACGTAGGTTACGTACCGATCAGTCATCATGGTTCCCAGCTGGTTGGTAAAAAAATTTCAAATAAGATGGCTACTTTCAGTTGTCATTAATAAATATTAACTGTCTCACTTCTTATAAGTCACACTCAAACTTTTTATAGTATATTCCATTAATAATATATCAGAATTCAAACGCAAACTTGTTGTAAATACATTATATAGTATACTCATGGGTACCGCCATTTGCATTTTCAATTCTCTTCTGACACATTTAACCTTCCGGTTACCAAGCAGACGAATATTCTTAACTAACTTATGACACTTATTCAAAATTTTTCATATCACTAGTTTCTTTCAAAATGATATGAAAATAAGAAAATAAACCTTAATTCCATTTAGTATTTTCGGACATATAAGAGGAACTACTTCTCGTCTCAGACAGCTGTTTAGCTGTTACGTCATATGAAAAAAAAACACCGCAAAGCCAATTACATAGAATGAATTTCGTACCAGCTGACTGCAGATTCACAGAAAATGTTAATATATATAAATATTAGGATTGTTTTTCATTTTTTGGAATGTATCGAGTATAAATGCTATGGATTATGGAAATTCACGAAGTGCTGCACATTGATTTCTTTTTCCATAATCCATTGCATTTATACTCGATGCATTCCAAAAAATTTTTTAAAAATCCTTAAATATATGTCGTATTGCACATAGTTGGATACGGAAATTTCGCCGGAGCTACTTTTCTAAATGGCATTCATGACATCCAAAATATTTGATGGCGTCGTTAAAAGCTTGATGCGTCGTTAAAAGCTTGATCGTTTTAGCTGATGAATTGGACTCGAGCTACGCTCTCGTTGACTCCTTCCGCTACAGAGATCAAGTGGAGTCTGATGATACGGATAGAAATATATTTGTAGTTTTGTCTATATATCATAATGTCAACAATAAATGTGAGAACGAGAGGCATATATACTGTCATTGTGTTATCAACGTAAGATGTTCTTGGTGTATTTCCTTATCTTCATTACTACAGGGGCGCCAAAAAAATGTTGATTTTAATTCTACATAGCAAAGTAAACATTTAAAGTGGCATTACATATTGATGTACAATAACAAATAAGAGTTATATACAGGCATGAAATATTTATATTCCGATATACAATGTATTTTGTGAAAGTAACGTCACATCCAGTGTGGTAGTTATATAAATAGTAAGGTTGAGTTAATCAATTACAAGTGAAAAAGTGCCAAACCTGGCTTTGTCAAGCAATTTTCACAAAATATATAGGAATTTAAGAACTTTTATGCCTGTGTATATCTTTTGATTTTGTTATTGTATATCAATCTAAGTAGTAAAAAAGGAACAAAAATTGCAAAATTACACAGCCCCTTTACATTCTTATCCTCGCATGTCAAGGACAAAATTATTTTCAAAACATTAATAGTATAAAATGTACTCTGATTGAAAAAATACATTTGTAAACTGTATAATACGTATAAAAAGAATCAAAAATATAGTTTAAATTTTCCCATTTCCTTCGCCTCTGTGGTCGTTTTCTTTTGGACACGATCTGTAGTTTATCAGTATAATCTTCGCAATTATTCGAGTGAAAATGATTCGGCTGTTTGTTCTGTTATCTGTTTGCGCATATGGTAAGTATATTACAAAGATACTGCAAAAACAGACAGCTAAAAATCAAAATTTATTTACACTATACTTCTTCAACGACTCTTAATTTTGCTTCTAACTTTCTAATCGTTATGCTCGGTGCGTGTGAACTTTATAGCTGTAATCTTGTTAACCAGTGTGAAACACGAATGATCTCTGACTTGGAATTTAGTATACTCTCGATATGAGCATGAACTCTGTACTTGACGATCCCTGTAACATATCTGTCGGCATTGTATAAGTAATCTTTGACATTGTATTTTACAAAAGTATTGCCACCTTTCATTTCACAAACATGAGGTTATTTTTAATTTTCGTTCATGAATGCAAGGGCCTATGTTTCGTGTTCAGATTTTAAGTTAAGTGTATAAATTTCCTTTCACATATAGTTCGGAAAAACTTGGTATATATCTCTGCATTTCTGTACATTTCATAGAGATGAAATATGAATTTAGTATTAGAATTTGCTGTTGAAACATTATAACGTTTATTTCTGGTATGTTATGGCATTCCTTCTTTACTCAAAGAATTTTGTTTCAACTGTAAGTATAAGTCATGTGCATGCATATGGAATTGACATACTTTAATGGTTCTCTTCCACAGATTGTAATGTAGTCAGCCTTTTGTTTGTTAAAGTAATATTTGGCACTGATAACACCATTTAAATTCCAAATCTTTCTAAAGCTAAGATAGTCATCTGCTTCTATTGGTTACTCTTAGACGGATTTCGGCTAAACTTTTAGATTTATTATTTGTCATTGTATGATACCACTTTTTCTTAAGAAAATACACATACCTTTTGAATTGGAGCTCAACTGACAAAGTGTAATTGACAGAAACGATCGTCTTAAGCATTATAACTTTGGTATTGTGTTTATAATATTTGTTGTGAGAATTCTCTTATATGGGTTGAATATAAAAATCAAAGATACTAAAGCATTAATCTTCAGGATGTCTAGGATACATTACACAAATCTGGTGAATACTATGTGTATTTAAATAAGCGCACTCATATTTTAGCGCTCTCAGGGGGCATAAACTTATTAGCGCAATCTTGAATTTTGTCGTGTATAAAGAATGACAAGATGGGAAAATTTTAGCGCTGCTTTTAAATTAGCGCAATGACTTAGAATACCGCTAAAATAGTATTGGACAAACATGGAGCTCTGGTAATACTTCTTGCTTCACAATAAATAATAATTTGCTTTAAGTTGGTATCTTGATGCATGTGTTGTACATAGTTTATATAAAGACCTCACAAAGCTATACTGTACCCCGCCCTCTCTCTGTCTCTTCAGTCGTGCTTCTTAACTCATTAACCCGTGTGGTCACATTTGGACTCATTCAGATCAATATGACCAAGTTTATATTGAATATAAGATTGTTATAAAATTTGAATTCTAAATCATAACAATTGTCTTTCCATTCTTTTAAATATACGAGTACAAATGTGTTTACAAGAGTCAATGAGTTAAATGATATTTTTAAAAATATTCGATAAAATAACACTTTTTTCACATGTGTAGATATTGTTTTTTCCTCTGTTGTATTACAGGTTATACCTATGTTGTAACCAATTCAACATCGCACTGTCTTCATGACAAATTTGACTGTCAAGATGGTAGTTGTATACCTACGAACTGGCGATGTGACAACGAAACTGACTGTAAAAACGGGATAGACGAAGAAAATTGCGGTAAAAGAATCAATCATTTGATATTGTAAATACTGATGTATAATGATAGTGATTACTTTAACTATAATTACTACTTAAGTCCCATGCTGTACTGTTGTATTTTCATTAATAGGTTTGATTCTTTTTACATAAAAAATCTTTTCTTTACAAATTTACCATAAGAAAGCTTAGAAAAGGAATCAAAACGCATGTTAGATTTTCATAATGGGTAGAGACTTTTAACAGCACAAAGATATTAATTCATAAACGTCGACAAGTCTTTTTAAAGAATAGTTCTTAAACAAGGCATTTTATTTTAACAAATTCAAATAAAGAGATATTTTTTTTATTTTCAGAACAATTAACCTGTTTTAGCACACAGTTTCAATGCACTTCTGCGCGTTCTTGTATCCCTCATAGATGGCGCTGTGATGGTGAAATCGATTGCGCAGATAAGTCAGACGAACAAAACTGTGAAACCAGTGAGATTTACTTTCATTTTGATTGAAGTGCACATTCGATGTAAAAAACTAATTATATCAACATAGTGAACTGAATTGGGTTTTGAATCATTAATCAAACAAAATTTGAAAACTAAAAAAAAATCTTCATCTTATACTATTTTCTGGAATTGTAGATCTCCAAAATTTGTCAAAGTTTTCAATGTATAACGTCACAATCATTTCAAGCAGTAGTAATATCAACGATGGTTTCAATACATAATGCAAAAGAAACTCCCTAAACACATTTATATCTTGGTAGTAGATCTCTGTTATCAAGACACATTTATACCTTGGTATTAGGTCTCTATTACCTACACACATTTATATTTTTGCAGTAGATCTCTATTATTTAGACACATTTATATCTTGTTAGTAGATCTCTATTGCACCGTGACACAGTTATGTTTGTATTTTATTAATTGCAGCGACAAAGATGATGCCAACGACAGAAAGAACTACAACGACAGAACGATTATCAACGACAGAATTAAAGCCTAGTGTAGGAACAGCATCTACGACCACATCTGGGTCATCGGTGACAAACGTAAAGCCTAGTGTAGGAACAGCATCCACAACAATAAAAAGTCAATCACATCAGGTAAATAAATAATCATAAAAATTATATACTGTGTAAGGGTTTAATTATACGGGTTGTCATTTTCACGTTTTATTTTCTATTCTGACATGGTCGCACTTTCTTAATTTGCGGATTGAGAGCATTGCAGTAACATGTTCCGCAACGGTACCCCGTAGTGTATATATATATATATATATATATATATATATATATATATATATATATATATATATATATATATATATATATATATATATATATATATATATATATATATATATAATTTTATCTAAAATCTTAAATTTAATTTCAGATGTCCCCCGATCCAAGCTGCAAGGATGAACAGCCATCATGTAATGTTCTTGTTCAAGATATAGATATTTGTTCAAAAGCTGCAGCTTCTCTCCTGTGTGCTTCAACTTGTCATATGTGCGGTGGTGGGTCCAATTCTGGTCATACTGCTGGAGCATCCACAGATACACCCGGATTTGGAGTCACAGCTTCGACAACAACAACGCCACCACCGACAACGACAACACGACTAACACATTCATCACATGAACCATACACAACACCTAAACCAGGGCCAAGCGGAAGTGGCAGCTGTGTCGATGTGGAAGACAACTGTGCATTTATGGTCACTTCAGTCGATATATGCAATAAGCCAAACGAAGCTGCTTTCTTATGTCCAGCAACATGCCAGATGTGTGGGTCACCATAACAACCAAAACATTACCAATGCACTAGTGGCTAACACATGCTTATCGCGAGAAGTTCCCAATTAAGTAACAAGATTAAATTTGTTTCCATGTGACTCCTATTTGGTTATCAATAATCTTAATATTATATATACAGAGAAATGATTGTTAATATGAGCAATGGTGTTTGAAGTACTTGTGAATTACAATTAATATCACCCGCAAAAATCCAAACATGCATGGAAATGATCATTTCGGGAAGTTGTTTACTACACTATTTATCCAAAACCAAAAATCAAATCCTGGGTTTCTGTAACTTTGACTTAGACAGAAACATTTTCACTTGAATAATAATATTGTTGTATTTGCTGATCATAATCATCTGGATAAAACAAGGATGTCATTATAAAACTGATAAGGGTTGAGCTTAATCTTAAGACAAAGCTCTGATAAACCTAACAATCTGGATAAAATTTATTTCTAATATTTGTTATTTTGGAACATGAGTAAAATTCGGAAAATTTCAGGTATATGAAACAGTTCCACCTATTATTGATTGTTTATTGTTGTTTTACGTCCTACTCAAGAATCTTTCACTCATATGGAGACATCACCAAATGCCGGTGAAGGGATTCAAATTTTGTCCAATGCTCGGCACTTACGGCCATTGAGTAGCGAGGGTTCTTTAACGTGCCGACACCTACTGTGACATGGGACCTTGAGTTTTACTCTCTCATCCAAAGAACAGGAAACCAACCTGCCGCTGGCTGGACTCGAACTCACGATCAAGAGTCGAGCGTGCTACCGACTGAGCCAGACCGGCTCTTTCCATCTATTAATGATGTCAATTGCAATCTATTCGGAGTTGTACATTAAGTATGTTTGCTTGTTTCTTTGAATGTTTTAAGTACTGACTTTTTCTGAAGATGCAAATTTTAAACTTTGCTATGGAATGACGTTAAAACAGTGTTATCTATTCACAACAGATTTTGGTTTTAAATCACATTCGACAGACTTCTGACTTTTACCAAAACCATAGAAAAAGAACCCGCTTAATTTACCTTCTGTCATTAAACCACTGTGCAAAGTCAATATGGAAAATAAAATTAGGATGTGCCCTGGTATGACAAAATATTACTGTTTAAACAGTTTTCAGTAATTTTTCATTAGGCTACTTGTTTATACCGTAATTGTTCTTGAAAATGCAATACATGTAAAACCTCTAAATACCTAATTATATGTGTTACCAATGAAAATGAGTTATTTTTTAAAATATTTTGAAACATTGAGTTGTGGTTATATTTCAAGTACACAGGTCCTCACTAGAGACAAATTAAACCACTGGGGAAAAGTTATTCCACTCAACAAAATTACTCCTATATACATTAGGTTGAAAGCATCATCATCATAAATAATCTTAAATAAGTCAAATTCGTTATATATTTTGGTCAAGAGACTGCCCTCATGACAATAATTGTTTTACTGAATGTTGAGAAATATCACCCATGTTATTTTTATCCATTCAAGGTCAATAACGGTTCTGAAATATGTTTTTGTTTTTGTCTTGCTAGATATTGTGTTTTACACCACACTCAATAATTTTTCGGAATAAGGTGGTATCCAATTTTAATGGCGAAGGATAGGACTCTGTTATATGCACTACTGACCACCAATCTTCCGCAAGTAAACATACAAGTTTTCTCACAAAATCAGTTTAAAGGCTGACACCCATGCAAAATTGATGGTTTTCATTTTCAACAAACAAAACGTCAAGATTATCTTTTTATTACAATGTAAAACAAAGCAAATAATAACAAATGTAAGAGTCAGATATTTCGGCTTAAATAATTAATTAATTACTGTGCATTGTTGTTACTAAATCAGTGGTACAGAAGGACAAAAGGCAACCTGTATGATTATAATGTATAAAATATCAAAACATACTCAGCATGATTAAAACAATGCAAGATTCAGCGACACTATTAGATGTATCCTACTACACATAATGAATATGAACAGCATATTGCAAGAAATCCCATACTATCTCAGGAACCAAAATCATTGTTTCGAATTCTACATCATCCTAAACATTTTTCGAAAAACAATGAAAAACTTTGCATAGAACCAATATATTTCTGTTAAACCTTTGTATAGATTAGCATAGAACAATAACAAGCTGGCATGAGTAATAAAATCAAACAGAAAATATAAAAAAATTAAGAAGTGGGATAATGACCAAAATGCTCACCATAAAATTGTAAAACTACGACTGCAATAATAATGATGACATTTTCTCGAATTTAGCAACACCATTGTTTTCCCTGGAAATGGGCAAAAAAAGGAGAATAAAATCTATATTTTGACAAAGAACATGATGGAGGATGAAAGACTTAAACATTTTCATCTGTATAAAAGCAAACATTTCAGATTTGTAATAAATATATTATAAATATCAAACTTTACATCTGATTTTGAATAGTATTTTACAGTACACTCAACAATTTTTCAGTTATATGGTGGTGGCTATATATATATATATAGCCACCACCATATATATATATATATATAGCGCTAACCACTCACCCACAGAGTCCCCATAACTTTTCAATGTTGCATGTCCTATTATTTCTACCCGACTATTTCTCCATTATTGACAGAAAAGTTAACATCTTTCAATTAACATGTTTCATTCGTAATATATGTATATATATAAAGCTTTATAATCATAAAGTTTAGATGGATGAAAATTATGAAAAGTTTAAATAAACATGGAACTTTAGAGCCAAATCATGACCTCAAGTAAGTCTTTAGACACTGATTGATTCAGAAAATATACACGATAATGGTAGAATGACAAATAATCTAAATGTCATAAAAATGCTAATCCAAACATACGAGTTCCATTGAGTTGTAGTAATACTGGATTGCCTAAAATTTACAAATAATTATAATACTATAGCAAAAGCAAATATGGAATGCATATTATAATAATTCTACTGATAAAGAAGAACAGTTGGTTTCAGAATAATAAAACACAAAATCATCCACAAATTAACAACTGAATAAGTACACATTTTAAATACCATTTATGATTTATAATTCAATAAGAAGTGTTTATGTTTACATAATTGTCAGAATAAAGAATGAACACATCAACGTAAAAAAAATAAATAAACAAAATAAAATTGTAAAAAAAGCAGTTTGTATCATATCATAGATCAATGCTGATTATGATAATTTTACCCAGTAACAAAATATATCAACTATTTGTAAATAAGTAAAGTTGAGAAAATAGGCAACATAAGTACATCAGCAATAAGGTAAGAAATGGTAAATATTTTCCTTTTATCAAGTTATATAATACTATTGCACTGAAATGTAAAAACATCAAGCAAATAACAATTATAAAGGGAAAAAATACATCAACAAGTAAATAAGCATATCTATTGAATAAATCACATAGAATAGTAGAGCAATATTGCTTAAAATTTTCAACTGAAAAAAAAATTATGTATGTGTGTGTGTGTGTGTGTCTAAGACATATAGGACCATTTACATTACTTTGCTTTACGTCTTGTTAATGAAGTACTGTTGACATGGTGTGCAAAAAATACTTTAAAAGTCACCTTAAGGTATGGAAAAGACATAATAAAGTGTCAAAAGAGTGTTTCTTTGTATAATAAAAATCCTTATATATTGTAATTATAACCACAATAATCCAAAAATGAAAACACTGAATACAAAACTGTGTAGATTACAGCAATAACAATACCTGTAATACAGGTTAATGCAAAAGGAAATACTAAACGACCAGAAAATATACACACTTAACAGGTGTATAAAAAGGGATATGTACGTACATGTATGTCACACTTAGTAATGTAAATAAATATATAAACATAGTTATTCACAACAATTATTTCTGGGGAAACTATGAAATAAACAACATATTAATAAAAAACATTATTTCAATAAACAAATGTTGACTAAATCTTAATACGATTTGACAAGTAACTACTTGTTGAAGTTCAATGTGTTATACAAATTTAATTACTGTATACAGGTAAATTTTCGCCCGTTTTATTTTCGCCCCTTTCGCCCTCATCTTCAGTGGGCGAATTCAAAATGGTAAATTCATCTATTTTTAACAATAAAAGACTGGGCGAATTTAAAATTTGGCGAAACCGTTTGCAAGTGCATTGGGGTGAAAATAACACATGGCTAAAATAACCCTGTATACAGTATATTCCATTGTCTAAATAAAATCTTATCTGCTTCAAAATTCATATCTTGATTCTTGAGTTGATAAGCGCTGGCCATAACACAGAAATTATTTAACTACAAATTTTCTATATACAAAATGATCATGAACTTACAGAAACTAAGAAAAGTTACTTATCTGTAATTTCAGTCTACAAATTCTTTGTAGGTTCACACTAGCTTATTATAATGTTGGTTTCATATTAGTTCATGTCCTGTTAAAACATATTTTCTTACTTACACGGGGGGAATCACTAGCTATAGGTGAATTGCCACAAATCATTACATTCACAATGGACTGCTGAGGGTTTATTTTATCATACCATGCTTCTTCTATGACAGGGCCTCAGGTTTAAGACTGATCTGTAAGACTTGTGACCAGGAACAGAAATTACCTGTGTAAATAAGTCATTGTCTGGCTCACATTCAAAACAACATAATTGAAAGTTGAATGTTCCCTACCTGTAAAAATATATTCATATCCCTATTTGCACCACAGTAATTGAGGCATATATTTACAGATTACTATCACAATTACACACATCTCTTCAGATTACTGTCATGATTTGAACATTCTCTTTACAAACTACTCTCTTGGTTTGAGACATCTCTTTTACTTTATAGATTACTGTCATGGTTTAAGACATATCTTTACAGACCACTGTCATAGTGACATCTTTTACAGACTACTGTTTAAGACTTACCTTAACAGACTACTGTCATGGTTTAAGACTTATCTTTACAGACCACTGCCATGGTTTGAGGCATATCTTTACAGGCTTCTGTCATTGTTTGAGGCATATCTTTACAGACTACTGTAATGGTTTAAGACATATCTTTACAGACCACTGTCATGGTTTGAGATATCTCTTTATAACTACTGTCATGGTTTGTGACATCTCTTTATATACTACTGTCATGGTTTGAGATATCTCTTTATATACTACTGTCATGGTTTGAGACATCTCTTTATAACTACTGTCATGGTTTGAGATATATCTTTATATACTACTGTCATGGTTTAAGACATATCTTTATATACTACTGTCATGGTTTAAGACATATCTGTTACAAACTACTTTTGTGGTTTGAGACATCTTTTTATAGACTACTGCCATGGTCCAAGACATATCTTTATAGACTACTGTTATGGTTTAAGACATATCTTTAAAATCAATTGTCAAAGTTTCAGCCATTTCTATAGAGGCTATTGTAATTGTCAAAGCTCTCAACACACTACTTTTAATGTTTCAGTCATTTCTATGTTTTATATATGTTTTACATCCTTCATTTTGTTAACATTGTCAGACCAATACTTCCCTATGTATCACATTATAAACGATAAAGACACATATGCATGGTGAAATTGATTTCTACAAGATAACACATAAGATATAATCAAGATATAAATTTCTAAGAAAACATAATTTTCTTCTCAGCAATGTTTAAAAATAAGATTCTCTGTAAAATGATATGATCATCCTTGTACTGAGATTGATTCCTACATGCCTGCATTTTTTTTTGTCAGTACAAAAACTATATTTGTTATGTTCTATAAAAGAAATTTCATCACAAAAGCAATGAACATCTGTATAAAACTTTGGAGATCAAATAGGCAATAAGCACAAACCCATGAGCTCCTCAAAATGATTCACAAACTCTGTTCTTTTAGATGTGCTATTTCTTTCTGGTGCAGCAAAACAAAAAGTCAATGTATAAGTCCTTCCCAGTGCAGTAATAAAAGCAAGCACATGATATAAAGAAAAAAGTCTAAATTTGGTCATTTTTTTCTCTCCATTTTATAGTGTATGAATCCTCCAGCATATTTTTCTGATTCATTTCTTCAAAAAAGACCCAAATAACAAAATCTGCAGCAGAAATACAAGTAACCATAATAAGCATTATACTGCGGCATTTCACTTATATCTGATATTCTGGCCCAAGATATTTGAAGTGGAAAAATGTTACCACAGGGTTTAATTAAAAAACAACATAAAACCTAAGAGGAACCAACAGACAATAACTTTCTCAATGAGGAACTGATCTTTTCCCTATTTATACCCTGTTGTTACTTCTCAAAATCTGACCTAAAGACTGCCAGACTCTACATCTGTTTCTGAACTACTCAGGTATGGCAAATCTTCAAGCACAATATGAGAGGAATGGTTTTCAGTAAGAATTCTGAGAATGTGTAAAATGTCACTATAATTTGGTCTGTTTTCAGGCACCTCTTTCCAACACTGGAGAAGCTGTGTATACCTGAAATAAAAAAAAATGTATTATTTAGCAAGTTTAGTAAACACAAAAACACAGGCAGACAGACAGATAGACACACACTTATTTTAATTATAAAATTTGAAGATGGCAATTGATCACTGTTGTTTTATCTATTTGTGAGTAAAGAATGGATGAATTTCACTCTATGATAATTTACACTTACACCCTGACCTGTTTGATATACGTTTAGGAAATAGTTACCGCACTACTCATGTAATCCTGCATGTATTTTATTGGTTTGATGTTCAGAAATAAAGAGCAAGTTGTGCTTGAAAAACACTATGCCCCTGAAAGTCATACATCATTTTCCAAAATGTTGCCAAATATTGACTATTATCAACTCATCTTAAATCTTAATGATAAAAAAGCAACACACCAAAATCAGTTGAAATTTAAGGATTAAAGTTATTAAGATCAATATGCTGCTAAAAGGACAAATGAACAAATAGATAGACCAAAACACTATATGCTTCTGTTAAATCTAGGGGACCTGAATTGGATTTTGAATAGTGTTTTAGGTCAAACTCAACAATTTTTCAGCTATATGGAGGCAGCCAGTTTTTATCTATGGAGGAGAGAATCTGGTTATAATGTAAAACTGGCAAACTTTCTCACAACAAGATGTGTTTGTGAAACACAAATGTCCCCGGTCCCAACAAAATATTGCATTTTATATGTAAGTGAGACAGAATTGTGGTGGGACAGAATTATGGACAGACAAACAGACAGATGGACGAATCAAACACTAGATGCCCCCCAGCGGACCTTTCAGGCGGGAACATAAAAATCAGCTTAGGTTCCAGCAGGACCTGAACTTGCACTGACCAGAAGTGAGAGACTTCATGGTTCAAAGCATGATGCTGTACCCACTCGGCCATGGAGGCCCCAGGGAGCATGAAACATACTGTGCACAATATATTCACAAATTTCTATGCTGGCAAATAATATGTACATAATTTAAATATTGCAATGTCCTACATTTTGACTCCCACCCCACCCCCAGGGGCATGTGATGTCAGTGAAGTGTGAGCAACCCTGAGATGAACTTACAGTCTAAGTTTGGTTACTGTATCACAATCCAAAAGTTAAATATTGCACTTTATGTGTAAGCAGGACGGAAGCGGACAGAATTACGGACAGACAGACAGACGATCCGACCACTAGATGCTCCGGCGGACCTTTCAGGCAGGGGCATAAAAATATATCCAAGGTGTCCTTTTGAAATTATCAGGGTCTATGGTCAAAATTCTATTTGTGTAAACTTAAGTTTTTGGATATTACTGTTACTTTATGAATTTAACAGATCTCCACTTAATACAAATAATTTACGATTAAATTATTATAGAATTTTATGAAACTTTGTGGAAGAGCACCTTTAGGTGTATTAGGAAACCTAAAAAGATATCTGGGACATGACTATAAAACCCCAATAAGGATTACAGATATAGGGATGTTGGGTATGCCCATAAAATCACAGCTGTATGTACATATTGTACTTGACCTATTTTCATAAAAAGCAATATCCCTTTAGATTTAAATTGCATCTGTACATCTAAGTGTTCTAAAAAGGTTGTAAAAAAACATCCTGAAAAGTTACAACTTAACACAATACCATGGAGATGACACAGTAAAGTAATTGAAAACTGTCTAAACAATTGTTTTTCAAGTAATAAAATCCCTTGAGAAGTAAACTGTCCTTAACAAAACGTGATTTATATCTGTACCCTGATCAGTAAGTTTAAATATGTACTTGCTTAATCCTATACATAAACATCTGTTTCACAAGATAATATATATAAGGAAGTTACAAAATTTATATTGAAGGAGGGATAGAAATTACTTTTTAAACATTACATGGAGCAAGTGCAAAAAGCATCAGATGAAATCACGACATGTTAAAAAGATTTATAAATTAAACACTCAACCAGTCTTCTTAATCACAGCATCAAAAATAGACAAAGTCTAAAATCACGGTCATTTTTTATAAAATTACAAGACTGCTACATGCTACAAAAAACAAGACATTAATTCCATGCATGTTTTATGCTGTATTAGCAGTAAAAGCAGATAAATGTGACATGAACCAATCTTCTCAACTGGATACCAATGCTGGTGCTATATGAAAGTCCTCCCACCCCACCTTCTTTCTTAATTTGTAGGGGTGATCTAATAAAAGGAAAGTGTTCCAATACCCCATCCTATGTAAAACTTGTAAGGTGCAAGGCTGTAAAAGCCTTTAAGAAACAGATAGGATCATTAAATTGCATAAGCTTAAAGTTATAACTAAACAAGACCTAGATCTGCACTCAGCACAACAAAGACTAAGCGATACATTGTTTTCTGATGGGTTCAGATTTGTTAGCTTGAGAGTGTTTACAAGAAAACAATATTCAAAAACAATTTAAAATTCAGATTTCAATGGACAAAAGCTCAAACAAATTGATGCTATGGCTCTGAAACTCAAAACTTAACTCAGATAACAGACAACGAGAATATCAGTTTAATCAGTTGAGAGTTGTAGACATATGAGAACTTACAAAAGAAATTTTCCAAAAATGTCCATTTCTAAGGGGTACTCCCACAAAAATTATCGAACAGAGCTGACTTTAAAACTTTTCCAAGATATTAATGGTGATAAAGACAGTAATTTTTTTTTACAAGGAAATTTTTTCTTTTACTAATAAGTATGATAAAATATATATTTATTGGAATCTTACCTAAAGACCACCTTGCACAGTGTCTGAAAAATTTCTTACTAAATATTAGGTAAGTCTTACTCATTCACTCAAGAGACCAACTCACTAATCAGATCACTCCAACTCAGTCAGTCAATCAGGTAATCTTAATCAAAGTATTGAAAGTACTGAAATGGCTTGTTATTTTGACAAAATAATCATGGCATTCAAACTACTTATATCTAACATATACAAGAAATGAAATGAAAATAAATCAAATTAAAGTATGATTTAAAAAAACAAATCAAAGTATGATTAAAAAAATGAAAAACTTCAATGTCCACTAAAATCTGCCTCTAAATACGATTAACATTCTAAATTGTTGTGTGTTAACACCTACTTCAAAATAAAATGTGGGCATTCATGGAATTACTTAAATTTAAACCAAACATACACTGATACATCATATCCTAAAGACTACTGCAGTATAGGTCTACCGAACAGTTTCTGAGTTTGATTAGATCAAATCATGACTGTCTTCAGTACATAACAGTTTGAAGTTGAAAGCTGAATGGGGAAATCCTTGGCCTTGGGCATTTAGCAACCACAGACCTTTGATTACCAAGATTTATCTCAGTTCTGGTGCTTAAATGTTTATGATATGCATGTCGTAATACTTTCTTGATTTTGTGCTTGTCTTGAATGTTTATTTAGTTTGGCCATACAAGTTCAAGTTCACTGAAGTCCTGAAGTGTAGTCGTGAGGACATCTGCACATTTGTATACCTACGGTACAATTTGTACACACCTCCATCCCGATTTCAATAACAACACGTGCTTAGGTGTTTGTGTATCAGCATGCCATATTCAAATTATGGCATCACAACTGCAAGAATTGATACCAATAGTTACTGTGATTTGTTTATTCAATATGTGGGTAATAAGTAACTGGATGAATAAAAGGTAAACTGAATGGAGATGCAAGCATTAATGACTACACAGATCTAAAGTTTATTTCTTGTCTCCATGTATTGTATATTTCTTGCATAAAATCATATGTAACAACTATTTCAATTTTAATTTAAAATAAATGTTTGCTTGTGATATAATTGCTAACTGAAATTTCAAGATTATACTACATCAGATATATCAATTATTGACAAAGAAATTAATTTGATAGTTTTCAAAATGGCCAGGAACTTATTCAAAACAGACTATAAGCTATGAATTTCATGAGTCATCTACAAAACAAGTACATGATGCTATCCCTCTATTTTGCTTTGTTTTCAGCTTTTATTTCCGTTTTACCATGGCCTAGGAAACATTTTTATTTTTGAAGATTGAATAAAAATATTTAGTTTCATGTTGATATCAGCGTATTCATGTGCAGCTGTCAATATCAATATGATGAATGGCAGAGGAATACTGCAGTTTGTTCAATTTCTCTATTACAACCTCCAGGTCACTCGAATATATATTAAGCGGGATTCTTATAATGCATTTATTCATTTGACTATTTGGCTTTTTTGAATTCTTGTTTTAAACTATATTTTACAGGAAGTGCGAATGCAGTCTTTTCACTGAGATGTAATCCCGTAATAGGGTGTCATTACATAACAACCCATAACAAGAGGCCCAAAGGGCCTTAACGGTCACCTGAGTAAAAGAGCAACAATCGCTTAAATTAAGTGATTGACATGTTAAGGCCAACTTTAAGAAAGGGAATCATGCAAGACTCTTTAGGGACTGCAAAATTTGTGTTTGAATAATGTCTAACAACATAAATTTATTTGTATTGACACATGTATGTGGTATTGCGTGGTTTACCTGATTGTGCAATAAAATTCACTCAAAGCAAGCAGCAATTCATTTTATATTTTTATTATACCTACTAAACAAATCTCAGAGTATTAGACAAATTACACTATAAACAACTTAATTAAGATAGGTCTGGTTATGCACCGACTTGTTTTTTTTTCTGGGTGACATAGGGCTACCAATGCCTTCCAGCATTTCTCCGTCACGTATGTTGTCCATCTCTACTTGTGCCGAAACCTTTGTGCCTGTCCAGCATTGGCCATGAGGCTTATAGCAGTGTTTATACAAAATTTGCACCATTGACAATGCAATTTTAGGCTACAGGTGGCATTTAATAATTCTCCTATCTCTGTTTCGTTAATAACGAAAAGGCCAGAGGAGTTACTAGTCGGGCGACCGGTGTATTGGCGAATAATGCCCTACTCAGATGGTGTGAATGCAAGAAAATTTTTCATCAATCAAAGGCGCGGAGTTTGTTTCTCAGAGAAATTGGCGTCTCTGATCAGTCCCTACAACTTTCAAATGCATATGCCTATGATCCTCCTGTAATTCTAACTTGAACTTTGACCCCTAAACCTTTTTTTCTATACAAACTTTGATTGCCTTCACTATTGGGAATGCTTTCTGGTTGACCAAAATTTTGAATTGGCTGATCACCCCCCCCCCCCAATGGGGGGTCGTTTTTCACATTTTTAATTTTTGTAATCCTCCTCCTAGAAATGATTTTATGAGCTTCCTGCCTGGTTTAGGTTGAAATTTTTTATACCTTAACAGATTTTTAAGATCTAAGAAACTTCAATTAAAAACTTGATTTCATGGGGATTCCTGTGGTTAGGTTGAAATTGACCCGCTTTTACCAATTAAAGATTTCCATATGGGGCCCCTTTTAATGGGCCCAAAGAGTCACAATCATATTTTTTTAATACAAACTTTGATTGCCTTTACTAGGGGATGCTTTCTACTAAATATGGTTGAAATCTGACAACTTTGAATTTTTAGCTGATTTCAGTGCCCCCTGGTGGGAAATAAATTTTTTTTTCACAAACTTTGTAATCCTCCCCCAAAGATGCTAAATATCAAATATGAAGTCATTCCCATTGTTGATTCTTGAGAAGAAGATTTCTAAACATTTTCCTTATTTTACCCCTTTTAGGCTGCTTTGGAGGATCTAAGGGGACATAACTCCACAATTTTCACAAACATGAAGCGTCTTCACATGAAGATGCTTCCTGCCAACTTAAGTTGAAATTGGCCTTGTGATTCTTGAGAAGAAGTCCATTAAAGAAGATTTCAATATTTGGCCCTTTTACCCCCTTATTGGCCCCAAAGGATCAGAACCTTTTATTTCTACACAAACTTTGATTGCCTTTCCTGGGGGATGCTTTCTACCAAATTTGGTTGAAATCTGACAACTTTGAATTTTTTGCCCGATGTCAGCGCCCCCTAGTGGGGGCAGTTTTTCATCAGATATTTTTTTATTTCACAAACTTTGTAAACATCCCCCTAAAGATGCTAAATATCAAATATGAAGTCATTCCCATTGTTAGTTCTTGAGAAGAAGATTTTTAAAGATTTTCCTAATTTTACCCCTTTTTGACCCCTTATGGGGCCCCTTTAGGTATTCACAAACTTGAAGGAGCTTCCCATGGGGATACTTCCTACCAAGTTTTGATGAAATTGGCCCACTGGTTTTTGAATAGAAGATGAAAATGTTCAAAAGTTAACGCACGACGCACGATGCACGACGGACGACGACGAACGAAGAGTGATCGCTATAGGTCACCAAGACCTTTCGGTCAGGCGACCTAAAAAGGAGGTTACATATTTTGAATGTTTTAACTTACAGATCAGTACTACAGTGTTGTGGCTGAGTCATTCTGTAACCAGATAACACTTCATCAACAACTTCATCAGACTCCATACATGGGTATGGTTTCAGACCTGTAATGACAATATGTGATTTAAATAGTGTTGTGCTGATTTGAAATAAAAAAAAATATGTTTAGGCCAAGTAAAAAAATACTTCTGGTTCTCAGACACCGCCGCGTGCAAAAAAAAAATCGCCGACGAAACCATTATACTCACATTTCATACAAAAAATCACCACCGCATGGCAAGTAAAAATGTCAGTCATTTCAAAAAGCTTAAGTTTCGAAAATGATCCATTTTATTCTATTTGTAGTTTATCATGCATTTCTAAAACCCAATTAAAAACTAAGATAATTATTTTATTGACAATTCAACATGTAAATCTTTACCTCATGCCCAAAAATGTCACAGAACACATCGTGTGTTTTCTGCTGTTGCTTGCAGTTTAAGGAGGAAGTGGAAGTTGGGTTTTAAATGAAAGAACCGATACCGAACAGAACTGAATTTCAGGATGTGTTAAAATGATGATACATATAACACTATATAGTGTATAAAAGTTTTAAAATCTGAATTAAATGTAGGTGAATGATAAAAGTAAAATTAGTTACTGTAAATAAAAGTTTTAATGAAATACATAAAAATGGATAGCTATTATTTTCAAAAATGAAACTTTAGGAATTTGCATTGATTCTTAGACACATAGTAGTTACATTTTGTACAGCTTTGTAAAATAGTAATGATAATGATTGATGATAATTATAATGACGCTTTTTCAATTAATTTTCTTGTAGTTTCAAAACATTTTTTTTTTTTTTGATAAAGATATAATCGTTTAGCTATTTTATATTTTTGTTGATATTTCAGTTTTAAAACCAATCACACAACTTTTTGTTACAAGTTATTGAAGGTCTCAATAAAAGACATTTTTTGTTACATAAAGTCTTCTTATTTTCTTGCCTTCAAGGTATAATTTATAAAACGATAATTTGAAAATAAAAAATAAAAATAAAATACATACCTACCTTGCCTATTTTGGAAGGCTAATTGTCTGAGAACTAGAATATTTTTTTTTATATGGCCTTATCCTTACAGACATATACAGATTATCTAACAAAGACATACATAACAATGCTAAAAAAAGTTATCCAACTGTTAAAGCCACTTTGTGTATAAAATTACATTTAAAAAGTCTGATAATAATTCACAAGCCAAGGTCACCTTGGTAACCAGGATGATAACACAGGGATTATGCATGTTATACTTCCTGACTTGTGTATCATTATAAACATCTATCATTGGAAGTGAAAATACAGCAAATTTGTTATTGTAAACTGTAAAGTATCATCTTAACACTAGAATACTCTGTCGAAAATAGCACATAATGACATAATCAATTATCACTTACCAAAATGAAGAAGCTCCCACACTAGGACTCCATATGACCAAATGTCAGATTTTATATTGTAAATATTATCTCTAATTGATTCTGGTGCCATCCATCTAACTGGCAAAGATTCCTGGAATGAGAAATTTGGGTATTTACAATCTTAAATAAAACAATTTCAAGTAGCTCTGTTTAAACAAATGAATTGCAGAGAGTCACTTCAATACATTTTGTATCTAAGATAAAATGATAAGATTATATTAATGTAGAGTCTGAAAAAAATTCATTGGATTAAATATGTGTTGCTTAAAAGATGCAAGTAACCAAACAAAACTTATTAGTCACTTGAGTGAAATGCTTAACTAAAGTGAAAATATGCTGAACATTGGTTTAGGAGGTTATTAATAATGTACCAACTTTTTCATTGTTGAAAACCCTATGGGTACTAGCCCCTTTTCATTTGCAAATTTTATGTAGCTTCCCATTTGGCAAGTTTCTGTTAAATTTGGTAAATTTGGCCAAATTGATTAACATAAAGTGTGAAAAAATTGATAACAAATTGTTGTATTTGGATAACTTATGTGTTTGACCTTGACCTTTTACTTTGCCAGGATGATCCTTAGGAAATTCCTTACAAGTTTCGCAAACATCTTTGTTTACACACTGTTCATTAGTTTTGAAGTAATAGTTCATTTGTATAAACTGTACCTACCATGTATATCATCTGACACAACTCCTAGTGACTTGTTCATTTTCATTTACAAACTTTCGAGATAGTGCCATAACAACATGCATACCAAATTTGAGTTCATGAGAAGGAGAATTAAGATGTACCAATTCTGAGGCCTTTTTTGTCAGCAATTTATATATGTGACTTCACCTGGGGATTGTTTTTGCCAAATTAGGTTAAAACTGACCTACTGCTTCTTGTAGTCAAAAATGTTATGCAAATTCATGACAACTGATATTTTCTGCAAACTTATGTGCCTGTGACCTTGGCCTTTGACCCCATGACCTTAAAACGTTGTCACAATGATGTTTAGATCATCCCTAAAAAAATGTTATGCAAATTCATGACAACTGATATTTTCTGCAAACTTATGTGCCTGTGACCTTGGCCTTTGACCACATGACCTTAAAACTTTGTCACAATAATGATTAAATCATCCCTAACAACCTTCTTATACATCATTTTTCAATTCGTCAATCAATTTTAGTTAATGTTATTTGAAGAGCCCACTTGAGGCTTGTTCATCAGGTTTCAATTTCATTTGCTAACTTTGTAGAAATTTACTTAAAATTAATGTATACAAAATTTTAAAGAAAAGTGAGATTTTTTAAAACTGAATTTTTACCCTTTTTAGCTCCTTTTGGACCCCCTATGGGTACTAGCTGTCCAGTGGTTCTAGAGAAATTGTTTAAATAGAAAAGTTAACAGATGGATGATCACATCCATGCTGACTGATGACCTACATTAGGTCAAACCAATACCTCACTTGGCTCTTCAGGCCAGGTGAGCTAATAACATTAGACCATATCCAACCCTACTGACAGGTGTGTGACATCAAAATGTTGGTTTCATTTTGAGACTGGTATCCAGCCTTACTTATACTGCTGTAATACTTCATGTACCCCATAAAACAGCTAGTAGGCCATGGGGACCCAGGAAAATGGATATTAATTAATACTATAATATGTAATTTATTCATTCATTCATTCATGTTTGTTGACAATGTTGCAAAGTAGTTAGGATATTGGAATTTGTAACATTGTCTACATAAATTGTTGGTATGTAAACAAATTAGATTTGTTTCTTTTTTTTTTTGGGGGGGGGGGTGTTATTAATGAATCACTTGTTAATCTTTAAATCACTAATCACATTAACCTTGTACATGTATTCACTCATTCCATAGAAATTCATGTTCTTTTCTAGAAGTAAATTGAAAACCTCTGTCTACTTTGCTACATTCAAATTCAGCGGAACCCTTCAGGTGATGGAATTCTAGTAATTAATGGATTTATCAACACATTTACATTACAATGTTTTTTTCCCTATTACAGTTATTTTTGTAAATTTCAGAATCTGTAAAGTTAACTTTACCTTTTCATACATATTTCTTTCTGTCACATACTGTGTAAAGCCAAACCCTGACAATTTACATATTCCTCCCTTGGATACCAAAACACTAGATGCACTGAGTCTGTAGTAGATCAACTGAAAATGAAAGAAGAATTCTAGGATAGAATTGTCCAGTGTGTACAAAATTTATGACATATATTTAACATTTCGTCTTCTAGGATTCTAAGGGCCTCTGTGGCCGAGTGGTTACAGCATTGGGCTTTAAACAATGAAGTCTCTCACTTCTGGTCTGCGCAGATTCTAGCCTCACTGGAACCTAAGCTGATTTTTGTGAGAAAGTTTGCCAGTTTACTTGCAGAAGGCTGGTGGTCTCTTCACAGGTTCGAATTCTCTCCTCCACCATCAAAAACTGGCCGCTGCCATATAACTGAAAAATTGTTGAGTGTGGCGTAAAACACTGTTCAATATCAATAACAATACCTGGGATTCTACAGTGATAATGATAACCCTAAGTACCAGGGATCAACCTTTGGAAATGTCAAATTCGAGTCAAAATTTGATTATTGAATGGAAATATTCCCTTTAATATTTATTTTAACATGTTGTGTGTGTGATGTGTGTGTGCGTGTGTGTATATATATATATATATATATATATATATATATATACATGTATATATATGATCTGTTGTTTTGCTAGGAAAGTTAATATTGTTACAAGTCTGCAAAGAAAAGAATATAAGACAAATACCTTAAACTTGGTCAAATGTTGAAGCCCATTGGCAACTTGTGCTGCAAGGGCTAACAGCTTGCGTGAGTCAATTTTATTGTTTTTCAGTCGGACGGATGGTTGGGATGAGTTACTGATTTCGACTTCCTGTATCCCTTGTCGATGTTTCATGAGATATTGTAAAAGAGTCCCTTCATGAGCATATTCCAGCATTAGTAACCATGGTTCTGCAACAACAAATACCAACTTTATTTTGTATGTCATCCTTTTTTTGCCCTATTTGGGGCCCTATAGGTCCTAGTCATTTTTTTAATTGCAAACTTTATGTGGCTTCACATGGAGGGCACATCCAGTCAAATTTGATTAGAATTAGCCCGCTGATTATTGAGCAGAAGTAAAACATGTGTAAAGTTTAACAACGGATGACTACAGACAAAAGATGATAGCAAATGGTCACTCACTGTAAGCCTTTAGCTCTGGTGACCTAAAACATGTATCTTCCTATTGCTTTCAGTTTCTTAGTAAGTTAAGGCCATGACGGTATTTATGAATAAAACATATAAATCTTGGTAAGGTTAATACATATGATATACAAAACACAGATGAAATATAATAACCAATTTGAAATGTTCATCATCATATTCAGTGATTAAAGAGTGATTTTTCAAGAGGCTTACTGTGTTTCAGGTTGAGTAATATTGTAGAAGTCTTCAAGTGAACAAGGAAGTTTGATCAAGAATGAACAAGACTGTTCCTCTTTATTTTACAAGGAAGAGCTATTAATAAAGAATGACAAACTAAAAAAAATTAAACAATGATTCAGAGAGCACAAAAGTTTTTTTTTTTTCATTTACTAGTAGTATAAATGTAATTGGTTTGCAAAACATTCAGGAGAAATTCTACTAAATGAACACAATTTTACCTACTGATGTAAGTATCCCCTTGACAAAGAAGTTATAGTTACCTTTAACATTCATCCCAAGGACCTTATGTGTGTAATGAACATAATATATATATATATATATATATATATATATGCATGAAATTTGTCATCATTGGTCACCACAGCATTCATCTAAGATACACTGGTTATTGAGAAAAAGTCGTCAAAAGTTTGCAAGAAGATGTGGACAATAGAAGATTAAAATTGGCTCAGGTGACCTACAAACAAATTCTTATTTCTGTTTTAACAACTACAGGCAGCATTGACTGTGACTAATTTTTCACACAGGGCCATAACCTGTGTTTGTTTGTTTGTTGTTGTTGAATGTCCAACTCAAGAATCTTTCACTCATATGGAGACGTCACCAAATGCCGGTGAAGGGCTTAAAATTTTGGCCTATGCTAGGCACTTACGGCCATTGAGCTGTGAGGGTTCTTTAACGTGCAGACACCTACTGTGACACAGGACTTCGGCTTTTACTGTCTCATCCGAAGGACAGGAAACCTGCTGCCGGATGGACTCAAACTCATGATCAAGAGTCGAGCGTGCCACCGACTGATCCAGGTTGGCTCGTGAACTTGAGCCCAATATCACTGGCTATCAAACTTATCCATGCTTTTATGATAAGTAACATTTCTATGAAGTTAGAAATGAATTAGTTAAAAATTCTACAGTAAGGATTTTTCATGCCACAGATAAATTTGTACTCTCAATATTATCCAGAAGTATATGTAGAACTTATAAATTTGATATATATAAACAAATTATTGTCTCAGAAATTTGTTTCCTGGTAAATTCATTTGCTAGATTGACTGCAGAATGTTTTAAATGCTAATTAATTAAAATTTACAGTGAAACTTGGATATAACGACCTCCTTTGGGACACAAGAAAACCGGTCTTTATGGGGAAGTGGTATTCATTTTGAGGTTGATTTGGGCACAAATGGTACTATTGTGGACAGCAAGAAACAGTCTTCGAGACCAGGTGGTCTTTATACACAGGTGGTTTCTAAAGCAGGTTTTACTTATCTTATATTCTTCCATGTGTTTGTTTCCAGCTTAATTTTGTCTTTATTATTTAGAGTTTGATTTTTTTGTAAAATCACTAAAATTTATCAAAGGCATGTTTACTACAAACTACTAAATCACTACAATTTTTCAAAGGCATGTTTACAGTTACAGGTCAAGTTTGTATTCAAGTCAGTGGTACTACAGTTTCAAAGTACAATGTACATTTATTCTCCATTGGTGACAAAGAGTTTTTCTTGATTTTTGTTAGGAAAACCTCATGAATCAATGTTTTAACCTACATATAATACCCTGTTACTTCATTTGAAGACATTGTCTACCTTTGTCTATTTACAGCTATAGGAGTGTAAAACTAGAATGAAGTTTATCTGAGAAACAAGTTACATTTTCACTTCTGAGTAACACAAATTCATGCGTGTTTCAATATACCCGGGCAGAGACCACAAACCTTCTGCAAGTAAACTGGGAAATTTTCTCACAAAATCAGCTTAGGTTCCAGGGGAACTTGAACTCCTGCTGACAAGAGGTGAGAAACTTCATGGTTTATAGCAAGTACTCTTACCACTTCGCCATAAAGGCCTAGTTGTGGTTAGAATTGAATTTCACAGATTTAAACTTGTCCATTTGAACAAGTGCACAAGAAAATGAATTTGTCCAATGTGATTTTAATCTTGAAATATACAATCAGAAAAATCAAGCCCTGAACAACTCAAAATATTCAGCAGACACTTAAATGTGACTGCCCACTGGTCTTATGTAAAAACATAATATTTCCAACTACTATGAGCCTATTATAAACAACAGACCAAAAGGGACTAAATGGTCAGCTGAGCAAAAATATGCTGATCTTTGCTCATGAGAACATTTTTATATATAGATGTACCATGTTTTGACCATTTTTGGAACCCAAATGGATCCTACTCTGATTTTATTTACAAACCTTATGCATCTTCCCATAGGGATATGTTCATGCCAAGATTGGTTTAAATTGAATAATTGGTTCTTGAGGAGATAAAAAATGTCTCCAACTTTTATAAACAAGAGGCCCAACAAGCCTAAACGATGTTGGTATAACCATTTCATTCACATCTTCTTTATAGATTCCTCATAGCAATAGATGCTGCCATATTTGGTTAAAATAGATCCATTGGTTCTTGATAAGAATTTAAAAATGTTCATAAGGTGAAAAAAAAAACATGTTCTCTGTTTACTTGGGTTTGGTTGCCTGTGACCTCTGAACCTATTACATTGAAACTTTGACACAAATATTCTTAGATAGATCCAAACAAATTCCATGAAGGTTTTAATATCTTCCTAAAAATCTATTCAATTTTTCTTTACAATTAATAGATGTATCGAAGAAGATTTTCTACATTACAATGTAGTATAGTATTACATGTAACGTGGCCAAGCGGATTCCGTCAAAAGGTCAAGTCCATCGCGGCGGAGGTTAGTTAATGAGCAGTCGTCGTGTTCAAATACGCAGCTATCCCACAGCAGTCCCACATCATCGCAGGCGGTTGAAATTCCTCGCGATACACGCTGGGGTTATGAATAAAAATCATCGCTGAATCGCGGTCTGGTGCAAATCATCGCAAATTCGCTGGGTAGCCGAAAAATCGTCGCAAATAGAGGGCTGCTGTCTTCCGTAATACTACTGGAATTGTCGAAAACGGGAGTTTTTAGTTTTTTTCTGGGTTTGTGTTTTTGTTGTTTGTTTTTTTTTTTTATGCAGTGTTCAGTCTTATTAATTAGAAATAAAAAAAGTTACATTTCTATGTAGCTAAAAATGCGACCCTTATCTTCTTAGTACCCGAGAATAGGTACCTTCCAATTTGATCCCAAACCAACAATAACCCCCGACTTTTCACTTGTTGTTCAACAGTTTCTGTTATAAATTGCATCAAACACCTACAGTTCTCTTCTACGTCCCATGTAAATGAAATTGATTACCCAAGCCAGTCAAGTCAAAGTTTTCCGGTGCTGTGAAATGTAATCACATCTCTGCACAGAGTTGGACACGTGGGACCCTTCTTTTTCTACCTTAACATTGTATATCGCCTTTTCAACTATCCGTAAACCCGTGATACTTACACATTCGTTATGTTAATTTAACACAAGATGTGTGGACATCTATTAAAATATTGGACAAAAGAAATTAACAGGAACTATCGAGTAATTCCTAACGTGGTTTATTTTCTTTCAATACTACCTACTTCGTTATTAACGTTTGGTTATTACGTATCTGGTTTATATAACAGATTTTCAAACAATAAACTGCAAGCCTAATTTTGTGACGGCACTTAAAACTTTTAAAACTATTCGAAAGGTTCTGAGATACACCCCCTCTTTCCTCTCTGCTCAAGTTAAACGGATAAAAATCGTAGTCAGGGCACCCGGATAGAACAAATTAAATTTCCGGCAAAGTAAAATGCCCCGCCTCCATAATAAAAATCAAGGTTCATGCGGCCCCGAACTGATTGTTGTCTAGAGCCAAGAGATGCCTAGGTTTTGGGGACGCGATAACCAAACCACTGAGCCGGCCTGGCTCAGTCGGTAGCGCGCTCGACTTTGGATCGTGAGGTCGTGAGTTCGAGTCCCGCCGGCGACAGGTTGGTTGCTGTCCTTCGGTCGATGAGACAGTTAAAAGATGGAGGTCCCGTTTCAGCAGTAGGAGTCGGGCACGTTAAAGAACCCTCACGTCTCAATGGCCGTAAGTGCCGAGCATAGTTCAAAAAGTTAAAGCCTTTCACCGGGCATTTGGCGACGTCTCCCTATGAGTGTAGTTAACCAATAATAAACAAACCAACACACAACCACTGAAGACCTACCCTATGTGATCGTACAACAGTTTTTAAAGAAAAATGAAAGTTATATCTAGAAAGTTATCTTGTCTGAAGGTTATCTTAAAGGCTGTTTTTATTGTTGTACCTAATGATGAGCATATCAATTTAGGAGAAAAATCGTTTTCTTTTTATATTCATTTTTCCACCAAAAATAAGGTATGTGAAAATTACCACGTTTTAATCCCATACTTTAAAATCACAGAAAAAGGTTTTCATCATTAGAAACTATCATGTTGTCGCGATACTAGTAAAAAGGATATAGAATTTCTTTGGTTATCCTGACGATTCCACTTAAACTGACCGGATGTTTATTATATGATCTAACACATCTAATGTACCTGTAATTTGAATTTGGGGTTTTGCTGATACCTTTAGTCTACCTGACTTTGAACATGAACTTTCACGTTAAAAGTAAAGTATACCGGTATATGTGTAACACTTGATTTTAGATTACCGATAAGCTTTATGATAAAATTGATGCTTTTATACTTGTTTTTTCAGAAAGATTAAAAGGGGTGGAATAATATGCATGTTATTATTCAAAAGTTCAAGAAAATCTGTAATCCGATTTCGTTATTCGAAACATACTATACATTCACGTGTGTAAAGACGTTTTTTTACACGGTCTTTTTTTAAGTTTTTTAACATTTCGTTTTGCTTTATAACAAGTAAAATTCCAGGTTTACAAAAAACGTTATTAATACCAACAAATGAACTCTTACAGATTAGGAGGAATACCAATCGCCGGGTATTCTATTCATATCAAAGCAAAAGTGCATATGTAAAAAAATCTATGATATATTGTTCACAATGTACCCGGGGGAGACCACAGGGGGGGGTGCCTTTCCCAGCAAGTAAAACTACGTTTGAAAATCGATTTATAACATCGACTTAAACATGTGCCGTCACACAAGCGAAAGCTGATCAAAAATTGAACTAGTTTTAATTTTCGATAAGTCGTGTCTGATTTTTCATATGCCAAATAATTCTGGAATTATGATTCTGGTCTGTCGTCAACTACCTGCACAGGGGGTGAAATAGGTCTGGGGGGAAAAATTTTGGGGGGGGGTGGGGGGGGGGGGTTTTTTTTTTTTTTTTTTTTTAATAAAATATACAACACGATGTTTTAAAACTTGTATATACAGTTAAGAGAATAAAAATCAGATTGATATCCAGTCCACAGAGTGCTCAACCCCTCTTTTGAAAATCACAATTGAGTCATGTGTGCTTGCAAATCAACACCCTATACATACATATTCAAGATCAAAACTGATGATTTCCTAACGAATCATATATATCCAGGTGACACGAAATATTGCAATGACAGTCAGTTGTTTACTGTCTACACAATCAAAAAAAATGGGGATTGGAGGGAAGATGCTGAAAAGTATTGACTACGTCCGTTGGCAGTCTAAAGAGACGACAAAATAAAAAATGAAAATTAGAACCAAAACAAAGAGAGTATAAAATAACAAGCAAGGAGAGATAAAAAAAAACAGACAAATAACAAAAAAAAAAAGATGAACATAAAAAAAGGAAAAAAAAAAAAAAAAAAAATGAGATACAAAAAAAGACGATAACCATATGCTCAAAAATAGAATTCGAGAACAGAAACAATTATAACAAGGGAAAAGGGACACAGAATGATACATGCATTTTCGCGCATACGCTTTTTCCTTACCAGTTTATGCGTGTTATCGCTTTCAGTTATAACAATTCTAGACTGGATTACGGACAGCAGAAGACCGTTCCGCCTAAGTTCACCGTACGCTTAAAGTAGACTACAAATGGAATCGTATAATTTTATATATGAGCTAAATGGTTACCTATCATGCCCCATTATGCAAACATATTCATTAATTATTTTTATTGTACTACATTTGTAATTTTACGCTCTTTTGAATTCATTTAAAGATAGTCAATGCACGTTTCTATGTCCCTTGTTTGTGACCGAGTCACAATGTCGGGGGCGCGTCTAGATGATACAACAATTCTATTTAATAATTGATTTCGAATCTGGAAAATAAAACATTTGAGAATTAATGCAAGCTATAATGTTTAACAGTTTTTAAATAAATTTATGTTTCCATAATCTGTGTATATCTATCTCCATCCTTAATGTAACAATATGACAGGTACGGGAGGATAATTTCTTTTAGGAAATTTTTATACGTGGAATAAATTGGTGGTGACTTGAAATAGTTGATGTGTATTTATAGTAATTTGATGAAAACCACGGGCAAGATAGAGAAATTACGATGATTTCTAATTACGGCTCAAGTAAATATGATTGACGAAAGTTAATTTAGATATATAAAATTTCGCAAATTCAAATTACTCAGCATAATATTCTGTATTAATTAACTCTAGGCATGTATTTACAAGTATAATGTTTTGCGATAATACAAACTTGTCAACATCATTTTTACAAATTCAGCAGCAATTGAAGCTGCATGTTTAAAAGGTCAAATATCTGTACATCATCAGGTTGTGGTAAACAAGATTTGTTGTTAATGATAATTAATTTTACAAGTACTGAAGTGTTGTACTGAAGAATGATAGTTGTAAAAGGTTACCAAGGTTGCATTATGGCAGGAATTTTGCATGATATCGGCGCCCGTATCTCTCCCAATTGTAGATGCATTTAACTCTCTAATAAGCTTCTAGAACATTAGTGTTTTTGCTGTTGGTCAGAAATGACAAACGTAATATAAGCACTGGAGTTCTGAAACGAGGGAGACCAGCGGGGAAACCGCCTAGAGAGAACACCGACCATACTCTCTGATTGTTTGAAACATTTGTTACCTATTGCTGTACTCTGCATGAATTAAAATCATCTATACCGATCCACAGACCAGTACTTTTGTTATTGATATTTGTGAGGTTGGTTTAACAAATATTGTGTTTGGGTGCCTTTTGCCCTGGATGAAAAGTCCTGGGGACCAACACAAGACTTTGCGAACTAAAAGGTAAGGCTTTTTACTTTTCTTAGTACCTATATAATTTTGACCACCAATTGTGAACATTCCTTTTTGACAAACTCTAAAACATAAAATTTTATAAATTAAGTTATTGAATTACCAAAACCCTATCTCTTTAAACAAAAACTACAATTTTAACTGTGTGTTGTGTGCAATAGATATTTAACCTCCATAAAAACTTATTTTTGAACAATGTGTGTAACAAAAATTAGTTAAAACACTAAAATTTAACATTTTGAAATAAAAATACATAATTAAAAACAGAATTTAATAATGGCAGAAAATAGTCTAGAAATTCAGATAGTATTGGTACGGCTTTAGGAGCAAATTGAGGATAATTTAATTTTGGAAGAATTAAAGTAAAAACTAGACCAACCATCGTCAGATACAGATAGACATTACAAAATGAAACTGAAACATAGAAATGTATACTAAAACATCTGGTCAGTCGGGACGTACAAAACAAAACCGAAGGTAGCAGTAAACAAGGTACTACAGGTATATCGGGAGGGAGTAGGAAATAGTAGATACCGCGCTCACCATTTTGATACTTGGTACGCTCGTTGTTAAGGAGCATATAGATCCTTTACTGTGAGTGTGTGTCATACAGAAGATAGTATAAGAATAAGGTACATATGACGATATGCAGATAGAGAGACTCGAACTCCAATTCTCTAACATGGCAAGTATGTGCTTATGTACGTGTACATCAAAGTGAATAAAAGTGTGTTCGAGGTAAACGGCTAGACCTTAAGGCGATGATAATCAGATTTAGAAAGATTGATGCAAATTTAGTTGAATTTTATGTACAGAAATGTGCCGGGGATCTTTTATAGCATTTGGTAACGTGTTCAGGGGGCGTGGCGGTAGCGGATTTCATTAGGAGATATTTAATAGAACAAGAAAATTAGTGAAAATGTAGCTAGTTGGGGGACCTCAAGAAATTATTAAAAGAAAGAATTTGGGGAAGTGGACAAACAAAAGGACAGCATTTAATTAAGTTATGAAAGAAAATCTAAAACAAGGAGACAGACGAGTCAGTTACAAATGTTTTGGGGATAAGAATAATACAAGCATTCTGAGTCCCGCCCTTCCTCCCACGACTGCAAAGACATCCCCCACCCCCAACCCTCACCCAAAAAGGACTCCCCTATCCATCGCAAACTAGTGTATGATGTTGATCCACCCACCCTGACATATTTATTACAAGGGGTGGACTTTTGCCCTTCTCTCTCATATCTCATATGAGGTTCATTGACTTAGTGGAAAGTAACTTCGGAGTACGACTGTATAGATGTTAGGCGCATGTTAAGATAGCGTCACTGCGAACACAAACGTTAGGGAGCAATTGCATTGACCTTAGAACGGTACACCAAAATGTGTTTAGTTTAAAAACGAAAAAGAAGGAACAGAGACATTCACCAATGGAGTTGAATCATCTTATGAAATAAACTATGTAAGAATTGTGTTTAAGGAAGGGTCAACACTCTACTCAAAATTTTCCTAAAAATGTAAAGATGGTAAATGCAGATGACGAGAAAGACAGTGACAGTGGAGAGTGGACGATTGAGCTTACAAACTATCATTAGCTAGATAATAAGAGAACAGTTAGGTTCAAAAACGCTAAGAAAAAACTAAACAACAAACTCAGCAATCACCAAGGGTTAAAATAGTCAAATACAACGAAAACAACCAAGAAGGTCCAAGTAGACCAAAATTCACTATTCTGTACTAAGATTGATGGTATTAGGCGCAGAATGTTGGGTAGGGTCCACATGATAGGTCTCCTTAAACGAAATTGTTCCAAATTCGAAAACATTAACCCGCGCAACTGTGGGTTATCCATATTGGCAAGTATAGATCAGGGACCACCAATGAATCGTGGCAGGGGTAGAGCAAAATTATTAACTATCAAGGATATAACAACCACACACCCTCAGACAATTGTGAACTAATGGACTATCAAAAATAGACAAAAATTACGATCCTCCACCCTCTGCAGTTTTACAATATTACTTATCGAATAGGCAAAAACTTCAACTTTCGACCTCCACAATTTACATACCAGCAAACACAGTCAGATAATCAGAGAACATTAGCATTTACCAGCACCACCACAGATGTTAGCACTTCCCGGAATCCCAGATAAAACGTCTCAGTCAAATAAACAGTTAGCACTCCCTGCACCATCCTGTAGTAAGGTGAACAAACTTCAGAAAACTCCACCGCAGAGAATAGGACAAACCAATGGTCCTCAGTATAGGGAACAGGGAAAACTAGAAGGCTCTTCTTATAAGGAGAGGCGGATATAAAAGAGTATAGTAGGAAAATTAAGAAAAAGTAAGGTAGATAACTCTAGTAGTTAAATTAGATAAAAATTATGAAATTCAATTGGCGGGAAATCCAAGGTCATGTTGTACTCTGGATTCAAAAACAAAAATTTAGGATCTTTAGTAGATACAGGGGCAGAAGTATCATTAATTAGTAAAAAGTGCTTCCAATAATCTACGATCAGCGTTAAGGTTGTTTAAGATAAACCAAATCTCAGTGGCTGTGGATTGGTTTCCAAACAGCTTAAAGTAATAGGTGCAGTAAATATTAAAATTTACGATGAATAAAATGACCATGAATCACAAGTTTTATGTCACCGATGGTTTGAATAGAAACTTTATCCTTGGTAGAGAATGGTTTAAGACAAAATGGAGTAGAGATTATACTTTGATTTATAGGTTGCTTAAGAATAGGGAGAACCTATGTCAAATTTGAAGATGACACTCACATATCAGTCCATAGGAATGTAATCAAAAACAACTACCTTAAGACCACAGAGTAAGACAATATGTTTTGTTAGGACAAATAGTAGCACTTTATACAGGGGGGAATAAAGAAAATTTTGAAATCTCAAGCAATCAATGATGGATTCCCCCTTTTTAGATGACCCAGGACTTTAAGTTCAAGAATCAATAGGAAAAGTACCGGAAATAGAAAACATTCCGAGTATTAGTAGTTAATGCAGACAAATAAATTTTATAGGTTAAAAAGAGGTCAAGTGTTAGGAAAAATTCGAGCTTTAGACAATAGATTTTGAGATACAAGTAGAATCAACAAGCTTTTAAGTCCAGAAAATTACAGTAGGAGATGTAGATTCCTTTCAAGATATTGACGCACCTCGATGTCAGAGTGATTAAGATTGTGTGAATGATGGTATGTGATATGATGTGACTATTACTCAGCTCATACTATTCTACTACTAGAAGTGAGTATTGTATTGTCAGAATATATAGTTTGAGAAGCAGACATGTCTGATGTGTACATCACTAGAGACACTGTGAAAATGATAAAATGGATACAGGAGGAACCATCCACCAATCAGAAATAGAGATAGAACACACCTTAACAAACGACAAAAGTAATTGACAATGGCGGAGTAGATGAAATGTTAGATGCAGGTAATTATAGAAAGGTTCATGGGTCAACATGGGCTTGTTCCTATTAGTTGGTAGTTGGGAAGAAAGACGATCCAAAAAGAATGTGTGTTGTACGTTTTGATCTTTAAATAAAATTGTGAAAATATCTATATCATTTCCCTTACCATTGATTGAAGACGATCTTAGCTATGGTGTGAGGAAAGGCCAAACATTTGTCAACTAGTTTTTTTGTGTGTAAAAGTGGGTATTGGCGAAGTACAAATGGATGAAAGATATAAGAAAAAAACAGCTTTTACTTGTCACTAAAGGGTTATTTCAGTTTAATGTAATTGCGCCTTTGGGTTAAGTATGTGTGTCCAGCTATTTTGTCCATGAACTCAATGAACATAGTATTACAAGAATGTGAGGACTTTGCCACTTCTTACTTGGATGACATGTTAATGTGTTTCAAAAGACTCAGATTGTGGAAGAACATGCGCGGTAGACCGTATTCAAATAGTGTTTGATAAAGATAGATATAGAGATCATGATTTAAAAAATGAAGTTGTAGATGAGAATGTAGTTTCTTTTCAGAAAGAAATAGTATAATTTAGGTTTTTAAATTGTTATGAGAACATTGGAAGTTGGGTGAAACCTAATGAAAAGAAAGTAGAAAGCTATAAGTAACATTACCTGTGACACAAGAATGTAAGAGAAAATGGAGATTTATTTGGTCATGTGTGTAGTATTATAGGAGATTCCTTTACCAAATTTCTCAAAGATAGCAGAACTTTGATTGCGGTTAACTAGAAAAGATGCCTATAGATTGGATGGTTCATAAGAATGCCAAGTAGCCTTTGATTTTTCTCAAGACAGTTTAACTGTGAGTACCTTTGTTAGCTTAACCTGATACGAAAACAAACCTTATGTGTTTACACTGAGCTAGTGATACGTTTGTGTAGGTGCTTGTTCTCACCACATTTTACCAGATACTGGGAAGAAAAACACTATCTATTATTTGTCTCACAAATTTATGCAAATCTCAGAAAAAATGGTCAACACTAGAAAAAGAATGTTTTGGAAATAGCAATTTGGCTCCGTAAGAATATTAGACTTATATATATCGCACTGATGCTCAGTTTGTAGTTACGTAAGACTATCGATCCCTGTGAAATATTTATTAGATTCACCTATGCTAAAAATAAGAAAATAAACAATGGGCTCTCAGTCTCGCTGGTTGATAGACTGTAAGGATCTGTGTCTCTGTATGTCAATCTGTCGTGTGTGTCTGTCGTTAACCTGCCGTCGTGCGCGCGACTGTTTGTCAAGAATGCATGCTGCAGCACTTGTTGAAAGTTAAGAAATTGTACTTGTATATTCTTAGATAGAAATACCAGAGGTCAGAGCCGCCAGACTGAAATTGTAGAAAGGTATGGTAGAGTCTTTAGTAAGTAGGTGCATTAAATTCAAACAAAAGTTCACTCCAAAGAAATACCTACGTTTTGTAAGATAGATCCACCAGATGACTTAGTCCAAGCCGTTTTATAGATCTTCAGGGATTATAGATATATAAAGACAGAACAAGAAAATGATGGAGAATAATAGCAAAAACGTAAGTTAAAATTGGACAATGGAGAAGGCCACTTAAAAGGGAACAAAACAGTCTTTACTAGATAATAGAATGGTTTATTTTTATTTTCTATCTCAACAAGATTCAGAAGATCCAAAACTCAGATGGTTACATACACTGAAAAATGAGATAACATGTCATTAAAACATCATCATGATTTTTGACATATGGCATAAGATAAAAACCTATGACAATCATTAGAACCAAAATACTATTTTCCAAAATGTACCAAAAGTTGCTACTAAATATGTAGATCAATTGTGTAAACAGTGTCAAACTTGAAGTCCAAAGAAAACACATCCACCTCTCAAAGAGAAAAGAAACGGATATTCCACCTTATCCTTTCGCAAAAAATGGTCTAGTTCTATCAGGACCATATCCCACCCAGCCTTTTCAGGCTACAAGTATATTGTATCATTAGTAGATTTATATTCTGGATGGCCAGAAGCTTTTTAGTGTACCAAGTAAATCAGCCTGATAAATATAGTACCATCTCATATTAGAAGAAATATTTACCAAGATATGGTTTGCCACATTCAGATACTAACAGATAATGGGTAGAAAACGGGAATAAGGCTTGTACAAGAAACACTTAAAGAATTAAATAATAGATTCATATAACTAACATCTTATTATAGTCATCAAAAGTAACGGCGAAGGTAAGAAAGATTTTCATAGAAACTTTTACATGAGCGTAATGGCTAAGAAAATATCTGGATGATGTTCAGACATGGGATTTCTATTTGAATCAGACATTTAGCAGCAATTAGATTTTCATCCAAGTTATATAGACCAAGTTTTCCACCCTTCGACTTACTTATAGACAATAGGGATGTAGTTATTACCAATTAGATTCAATTCTTATAAACCTAGAAGAAATATTAATGGGAAAAGACCAATAATCAAATAGCATTACAGCAGCAACATAAAGCTTTTACGTTTAGTACACAAAAGTTAGTAGACGCTAAGAAAAGACAATAAGAGAATATGCACGATAGGGGTAGTCAAGAACTTAATTTACAAGATAGGAGTGTATATATTAAGAATCAAAGAAAAACTAGTAAATTAGATACTGATGGTACAGCTTATTATAGATTTATTGAAGAAAAAGGTCCTCTAAAGTTTATGTTAAGAATTCTGTTGACAGGGAACAACATCCATAAAGACACATGCTCGAATCTTAGGTTAGCCATTGACTTGTGCTACATATTTCAAAGACGAAAACATTGTAGTTTATTGTGTCCCAGTACCTTTGGTTTTGACACAAAAAATGCCTTAGAAAATTTACAAGATACATAAACTTGGCCATTGCCACATATGAAAAGAACCCTCGGTACTCGCACAGAAAGATGTACTTAGAATCAGAAGCCTTAGCGGGTAAATTAAGAGAAAACACAATTTGCACTTTTGATCAACAGGAGTTAGGAAAAATGTTTCAAATCCAGTCAATGCAGATATTTGTTTCTTTTGACAGCCCATATCTATACTGTTTCGAACAGACAGACTTGGTGATTTCCTATATTTTTGGAAATCACGATTCAAAAATTTTAACAAAACTGTAAAACCACACTGATCTATAATGCAGATCTTTCCTCGAGGACAGTATGTTACAGAGGGAAATGGTTAATCCATTGCTGAAAAAGTTACAAAATTTCATGATCATGTTGTGACAAAGAATCAATGATTCTTTTACCACCCTCTAGACATTCTACATTTGGAACAAAATTGTTCAAGCTTCTAACGGGGATATGACTTTTAAACACCTTACATTTATATAAGGAAAGCTACATTTTAACTTTAAGTTCCTTTAAAAACATTAGTTGATAAGGTATGAAAAAAGACGATTGTAAGTTGTATTTGGAGATATAAGCAAAGATTTCCCACGGATATGAGAAGATTAAAATTCATAAGGACGATCGAAACCAGTAATAAAAAATTAATTTAGAATAATTTGATAAATGAACTAAAGACTAGGAAGAACTGCAACCAATGGCCAGAAGATGATTTTTGGTGTAAGAATGGGTCTAGTACTTTTTCTCATACCAATAGTGACCAGTAGTAACATTTCTTAAATAATATTAAAATGATAAAATGTGGAAAAAGGAATAATAAGAAAAAGTAGAAATAGGCGGCATTCAGAATCTTCTGTCAAAAAGAGTAGTGAGGGAAAAGAGGAGTTGAGTCTTCCCAAATTCTTTCAAGACTTCTAAGAAACCAGAACCAAACAGGCCATACCAGGTGCAACCAAGGAACACAACAGACGATCATTGCATAAATTACACAGTCAACAGCAGATGGATAGAGATGAACATTCGCATATCTTATAACAGCAAAGATGAAAAACAAACGGACAAGAAACAAAGCCAGTATATTACATGACGAGTCATTAAACTGAACAAGGAACCGAACGCATATCCAGACAGGGAAACGTTGCAGTATGTAACTTGAAGGATAAACACGGTCATGAATACCCCAGACATGAACTTTGCAGTATGTTACCTTAGGATGAATACGAGCATAGACCCTTTATACCAATAAAACTGATCAAACAGGAATTAACACTGAGACAGAAAACACGATCCGGTCAAGATAAAGAAGACACAGAAAAAACACGAAATCAAAATAGTCAAGAAGAAATGAAATCAGTCAACCAAACTTCAAAAATGAATATCCCAGACGTACATTCCTGTGAAATAAAGCGAATACAAACCTGGTAACAATGAAATAAATCTTGAACTTTATCCAAGACCCAGAATCAGGTGTATGTGACACAGCAAGAATTTAACGAATAACAATAAATTCGCTTCTATCGAAAAAAATCGAAGTGGATGTGACCACTTGGCTTCGATCACCTGAAGGCCGATTACCAGTTTATAAGTTCACCAGTAATCTAAAGACACTAACATTTCGACTACTAGAAGACTATACAAGAACTTAAAGGAATAATCACTGTGTAATGGGAAAACAACACGTTAATAAATTTAAAGAAGTCGAAAACATTATGATTATTAAAGAAACAGAAATTATTGGCAAAGGACGGAGGAGCTTTCCGTGAAACATATTAAGGATTTCGGAGGACTTCTTCCATGATAATTTACAAAGGACGGAGGACTGTTACGTTGAATGGTGGACTTTCCCATGAATAAGTTTAAAAGTGTTAAAAATTTGAATATTATTAATATGTGATGTATTATGGATATGATGATATTATGAAACTTTAAAAAGAGGAAACTTTACTTGTTTGAGACAAGATTATTAATTTGAATTATGCATAAATTCTATGTTATTGAAACCCGGTTTATGTCGCTTTATAATGCTTGAATATATATTGAATTTATAATCCAAGTCACATTATTTTCATCCAGGTCATATTTTTATTTTTTAATCCAGAGTCACGAGTTTTATGAGATTTGATATTGTTGAAATCCAGTCACAGATTGATAGTGGATTAATGAGAAATCTAAGTCACAAGTTAATTTGGCTATGTGTTTCAAGGATACCAAGTTTATTTACCGATAAAAATCCAGGTCACAACTTTATCCATTTCATGATTAACAGGTTAAATCTTTATTGAATTGTGTTATAACCTGTTCAAGCCACACCAATGGGGGAAAATTTTATAAGAAAGGTTACTAATTATTATTTGGAATGTATTTATAAAAGAATGAAATTTTTACATTTAGTAAAAATTTTCAAGGGATCCAAGCGGACGTTTGTAACAATATGAGGTAGGGGGAGATAAATCTTTTAGGAAATTATTATACGTGAATAATTGGTGTGACTTGAAATTAGTTGATGTGTATTATATGTAATGGGAAAGACACGGGCAGCTTAAATTACAATTGATTTCTAATTCGGATCAAGTTAAAATATGTTGACAAAGTTAATTTAGATATCTATATTTCCAAATTCAAAATGTTATCAGCATAAAATTCAGTATTATTTATCTTAGCATTATTACATATACTGTTTTTTTGGATAAAATAACTTGGTCAACACTTTTTTACAAATTCAGCACAATTGAAAGCCTGCATGTTAAACGGTCAATTATCTGTCATCATCAGTTTTGGGTAAACAAAGATTGATGTTAATGATAATTAATATACCAGTAATGAAGTTGTACTAGAAAATGATAGGTAAAAGGTTACCAAAGGTTGCATTTTGGAATGATTTTGATGATAACGGCGCCCGTATCTCTCCAAATTGCTAGATGCATTTAACTCTCTATAAGCTTCTATAGAACTTTAGTGTTTTGCCTTGGTCAAAATTTGACAAACGTGAATATAAGCACTGGATTTCTGGAAAGAGGGAGACCAGCGGGAAACGTCCCCTAGAGAGAACCCCACCCATACTCTCTGATTGTTGAAACATTTGTGTACCATTGCCTGTACTCTGCTGAATTAAAAATCATCTATACGACAACAGACCAGACTTTGTTTATTGATATTTGTGGGTTTTGACACTATCTCAGTAGCGCTCTTCTTCCAGAACGACAACTATATACATTGTATTTTTGTTATAACATTGGTAAAATATACATGTAGCATAAGTATCACCGATGGTTTTAATCATAATAGGATTTGATAATCATTTTTTTTTATTTAGCGGTATTTATATCATCTTTGGTACACCACCATTGAACTAGATACAGATATCATTGACTTGCGCGTTATATCTGTGTATACATAGAAACTGAGTTTTATCTCTTGACAGCGGATTTATGACCCCGTCGCTATGGATACCCCCGTTCACTCATGACTTGATTTTTTGTCCCTGTTAAAAAAATGGGTTTTATAAAATGTGCCCTTTTATTAATTGCTTCGATCTGCGGGTCTTCATCGTGGAGCCATTATAAACGGTAACGTTGTTTCAAAATAATGTGGACTCTGATTAAGAAGATGGATCTTCGGGGGGGGGGGGGGGGGGGGGGGGGGGCAGCGCAATAGATTATTTTTTTACAAAAACACCAGATTTGGATCAGCCGTACTGTTAAGATTTAAGTCTTAATATCGGGAAAATATAGGGGCGATTCTGCGCGTGACATCATATTGTCGAATATCAAAATTCGTGAAAACTGAGTCTGCCTATATTGTTGACCGACATGTTCACTATCATAATATGGACAAAGACCGCTGTTCATTGCCTAATAAAGATGATTTTGAATAATGGTTTAGATAAAATAAAAATACCACTTTGATCTTTTATTGTTCAACATTCTATCTCCAGTGTATCTACGTCCTGGTTCGCACATAAATTGCTAAATTAAAACTCGACTAAAATAACCTACCGACTTTTATGAAAGGAAAAGGCTATCAGCGATATTTACAGTTCTTGACAGGCTCATTTTTTTTTTTGTTAGGGGGGGGTGGTGGGGGCTGTGTGGGTGAACACTATTTACCGGGTATTGATGATTGACATAAACATGATAATCCAAAAACTCGAAAGTAACGTGTTAATTTAGCTGAATACTAAAACGGTAAATAATGAAAGGAACTCATGATGATTTCCTAAAAATTTTCATATTTGATGCATATGTCTGAGTGATTTTTGAAAAATTCTTTGTAATCAGGTAATTTATTAGCGATTTATGGATTTTTTTTCTTCAGAATAAAATATCGCTGAAATGAGACTTATATCAACTATAAAGGTAAAGGTTAGCGGTATCTGACCATAGTTTTTAGGGAATTTTGACTTTTTTTTAGGCATTGCCCACTCATAATCTTTATGATGAACTTTCGACATATTATGGCGTAAAGGATGTACGCCCCCATCTCATTTTCTCATTACAATGTATATCCAAAAGTAACGGAGTTCTGTAGGGTGAAGTTTTAAACCGCTAAGAATGCTCACAAATATTTTAGCCATGTTTTATTGCAAGAGCAGTATCTTTTGGGGGAAGATGAACTTGAGTGAAAAAACACGTAGATCTTACGTTACCATTATTACTCTACGCTGTACAACTTAATTTGACATTTTTTCGATTTGTCAAGATTTGTTGAAATACAAATCATGAAAAAAGCATACACTAGAAAAGTCAAAGAATGGAGGACGGTCCACAAAAGGGCTCAACTAAGTTTGGGCCTTATGCTCGACACCTTGAGGGCGGTTTTCTTCAATGTGCCTGACACCTATTGTGACACGGGGCGCAGTCATCTCCGGCGAAGTTCTATCCATGACCCTTTACGTGTTATGGCGCGGGTATCTTATCGGCCCCAAAAAAAAACTTTACGTCTCTCCTGAGAAAATTCCTTGATTTGTACCTTATAAGTGTGTTTCTGTTAAATGAAAATATTTGGCCGGCCGGACTAAAGGACCGAGTCGCAATGGTGATAAGCACTCTCGTGAAGTGGGCTTGTTACATCTTACCATTCTGCGAAACAAAACAAGTTGATCAATGGAGAAACGAATACTTCATCGGGCTCTAGAAAGTATATCTCTCAACGAAAATATTTTTCACGATAAAGAGGTCATTAATTCAATGTTCTGGAGGTTTATAGTTTTCGAAAAACAAAACTGATGAATTCCAGTCAACAACACATCAGGTGGACACAAACTACGCTACGACATCATTATACTGCCTTTAACTATCAAATGATTTTGTTGAGAGATGACTGAAAGAATTGACTATTATGTGCGTTAAGGATGTACGGGCCCCCACATTCCATTTGAACTACCGGTTCCGAACGTAGTGCATTTTTAACGAGTATTCATCTTACTTATGTAATTAGATCAGTAGTTATGTAGTATATCTATTACTGAATCAGTCTGGAGAAATTTCATTTTCTGCACTTGTATATAGGGTATTTAAAATTTGGAAAATAAATTCCAAGTTCTTAACAGAGAATGCACGGAGAATTACTTTAGATTTTTATCATTATTATCATTTGTACTTAAAATTTTTACATGAATGCGTAATAATTTCACAAAGATGCTATGTTTGTTTGTTTGGGTGGGTGTTATCGTTGTTTAAACGTCCCACTAAAGAATATTTCCAATCATATTGGAGACGTCACCATATGCCGTGTGCATGGGCTTCAAAATTTTGGCATATGCTCGGCACTTACGGCCAGTGAGCAGTGAGGGTCTCTTTAACGTCTCAACACCTAATCGTCACTGAACATGATGGGCATTTAAAAACAGTATATAATCCAAATACATAACATTGGAAATCTTATTGTCTGTCATACAAGATGTTAATGCAAAATGATATCCTTTCTTAATGTTTTTAATTTTTTTTTTTTAAATTTCAAGTATATTTTTTTGAAATGGTCCTTTTGATAATGAAGACATACATACGTCGATGTATGTCCTGTATATACACTCACGTCAACTAGAGTTTATCTTTTTGCAGCGATTTATGACGCAGTCGCTAAGCGTAGTAATCTCGAGTTCATGTAAGATACACCGTTCACTCAGTATCGTTATTTTGTCCCCTGTTATGTTAATTGCTTTGATCTGTGGTCTTGATCTGAGGAGCCGTTATTGTAACTTGGTCAAATTATGTGGATCTTCGGGGGTGGCAGCAATAGAATTTTTTTCGGAAAAGAAATTATGTAAAGCTTGGATCAGTCGTTTCTATCAGAAAAAATATTCTTGGCTAACTCATAGTTTTGGGACCTATATTGGAGTTAAAAGAATAACGTTTTAACAATGCCACAGTTTTGTAAGAGATGAGGTGAGAGTATAAAATATTGATTATAACAAAACGACTTTCTTTTTTTTTAAAAGCATGTCTGCGATCAGCTTTCCCTGATTGATTATTCGCGAATATTGATTCGTTCCAAAAAACTACTTTAAAAGTTTTATTTTTCTCAAATATAGATCACAGAACTGTCATTTTGTATGTACCTCCTCTTCCAGTAAAGTAAAAATTTTACAAAATGACAGAACTTTCTCAGCCGTTTACGGTTTGGATTGTGAATATAGTTCAATCCCTTTGAATTTTGATATCCGAGATAGTCCTCGGCTGATTCTACAGTTCGTTTGATCATATTTTTAGTTTTGTTTACCTGGTGGACAATTTTTATTTATACTCCCCGAGAATAACCAAGGTCATTTTGGCTTTTTTATAATTAGATTTCATGGGGATAGAGCAAAATTAATTTTTAAAACGGAAAATTCCATCATAGGCCAACACATTTCACTCCTCCCAGAGTAGTGAATATCAAAAACATCAATTAGATGAGGTTGGTCTGTTAAATATATTATTTAGTTATCAATTGTTTTTCTCTCCACTCAAGATATATATGACCAACAGTGCTTCATGAATTGATACGATGATTGACAGACCAAACCGTCAGACTAAATTTAAGTATACAGGTAGGGGCGTGAGTTGAAATTAATCACCCTGAGTGGGTAATACGTTTATCGAAAATGACTTCAATGAGCTTCAGGTTATGAAAAAAAAAAAAAAAAAAAGGGGGCCCCACAAAAAAATCAAATATCATGAAGAGATTAATTTTTACTACTCAAAAATAAGAAACTTGTCTGCACGACGGACACCAACACAGCGTCAAGTATGACAATGGACCATCGTATTCCGGGTATCGGTATTTCTCGTTGCTGAATCACTCTATTTTTTTCAGCTGACAGAGATAGGTTAGTAGCGGGTCGATGTGTTTGTATCTGTATGCGTTTTTTTTAAAGAATGAGACTCTTGCTACTCAAACGAACTGTTTATTGATAAATATTTAGTAAAAAACTAGGTTGCGTAAACATAAACATGGATCGCTTACCTGTTGCTAGTTGTACGAATTTCCGCGTTTTTTACATCAGGATGAAACTGGCGAGTCTTTTAAGTCGCGTAAGGAAAATTTTAAATTTTCTAAGAATATGTGCTAATGATTCGAGATACAGTTTATTTTTTCAGCAATGTAGTCAAAAGTTCATGGTAAGGCTACAGAAGAAATAAACGTACTTTGTTCTCATGATAACACGTTCACATTGATTATGAGATTGGCAGTTTCAGCGGATTAAATTGTTTTTAAGATCAGTATAAAACACATCTGATGTTTAGTTTTTCTATCCACATTATACTATTCAGTATGGTTATCTTATTTGCTGACAAAAACATCGATAAGATTTTAGCAGATCATGCTGGACAGGGAATTTTCCATGTAGTGTTAACAAATGTAAAGGTAATGTTAACCTGATAAATCATTCGAATAGAAATTTAAGTCGTTCACAGCCACGATAAATTTTTCCAATCGCAAACTGCGGCGATGATTTTTTCCATTCGCAAACTGCGGCTGACCCGCGTTGAGCTCAATAGCATGATCAGCGGACAGAGATTTATTTGACCACGCGATGACGTGACTTTTGCGGTAATCCGCGTGGCCAGATTCCGCTAGTTCACTATGGTGGCTGAAATGTGGCTAAAATTGATCCTGTCCCAGACCTTTAATCCCTGCTCCAAGGGTAATATATTTTTCACAATTTTGGTAAAAAGCTTTTTACTCTTTCTGAAAATTTATTCAATTTTGCTTTACAATGCATAGTTAAATGTATTCAGTCTTTTCTGATAATTTACAGGTGTAGAGAAGATTTTCTAAGACCAAGTACATAGTCACTATATGATTAATTGGCCCCACTCCAAGACCTGGACCTCTGATTCCTGGAAAAATATATCTTACAATTTTGGTAGAAGTCTTCATGCTTTTTCTGAAAATGTATTCAGTTTTTCTTTACAATGCAGAGAAGAAGAGTACCGTTTTTAAGATAATGTACATTGGCCCCACCCAAGAACCTGAAAATTTCACAATTTAGGGAAAAGGCTGTATGTTCTTTATAAAATGTATTCAATTTCTCCTTACGATTCATTTGTTTTTCAACTGGCACCAAATGAATAAACCTGATTGACACTTCCCAAATAAACATTCGTGACAAATTGGTCCCAAATGCTCAAGAGGTTTCAGAGAAGAAGATTAAAAGATTGTATTAATAATGTGGATGCAGACAATGCCTAAAACTGACACAAAGTGATGACAACAGCTCACAGCAGCCTTCAGCTCAAGTGAGCTTAAAAATGAGAGAATGATTAATTTCTACAGATTATCCATACTTAAATTACAAGTCTGGTCAAGTGAGTTACAAGTAATCACACTTAACTTACCATTGAGTGTATAACAACCAATCAGACATATGATATTGGGATGAGACTTAATCATTTTTAGAACCTCCATTTCTGCCAAGAAAAACTTCCTGCCTTGCTCAGATGCTTCCTCTGAAAAAAAAGTCAAACACTTAAAAAAAATATTCCTCCATGCAATCCCAGCATACAACATACAGTAAGCAAAGAATAAAAAGTTCACGATACTTTAAAATCAGTGAACCAAATAGTATGTTCTCATAATCTAAAACCAGTGAACTAAATGTAATGTTCTCATGATACTATAAAATCATTGAACCAAATGGCATATTCTCATGTTAATGTAAAATTAGTGAAACAAATGTAATGTTCTCATGATAATGTAAAATTAGTCAGCCAAATGGTATATTCTCACAATACTGTAAAATTCTAAGTACTAGATTACTATCTTAGTCAATCAAAAAGTTTACAGACTTTCAATACAGACTGAAAGATTTGTAAAACATTTTAATTAATTTTAACTTGCCTAACACCTTCTTAATGGTAACTCTTATTATGTCATTTGTGTCAGGATTCTTTCTCATCCTCCCTCGCCACACTTCACAATATGAACCAGTTGCTATCAAATCCATCATACGAATGTCTCGCCGTGGGATTTCCCAATATTGTCTCATTCTTCCATACTGAGGTTCACTCTGAAATGATATCAAATTCAACTTCAAATGTATATGTGGTGTAAAAACAGTTTAAATTTTTATCCAAAATGGCAAATATTGGTCAGTAATCCTAAAAATTATATATTTCAGCAAAATTCATTCACAAAAGTTTTTCTTCACTTAGTTATAGGTGAATGCATACGAGTGATTCAAGGGTAAGGAAATCAAAGCAATCATAAAAGATGAATGAAAATAACAAAGTGTCTAAAGACATGAAAATGTGTCAAAAATTTATTTTCTGATTGCTACAAAAATACAAACTTGAATTGTATATCCATGTAGATCACTCACACGCAATTAGATTTTCAATTCATGCAATGGTTCTGAAGGAGGAGATTTTCAAAGAGGCGTACCCTCTTGGACTTATTTCTCCCTACCCTGGATCCACCCTGAGCCAATCTGGCCACAAAACACTAACTTAAAAGGATGACTTTGGATGCATGCTTCCTGTAAAGTTTTATCAAAATTCCTTCAAAAATTTAAGAGAAGAAGTTATGGCTGGATGATACACTAATGAATGGAGGGACAGTCAGACAGATGTGGAGCACTCATTATAGCTCAAGTGAGCTAAAAATGTTTATTAAATGTGTTTTACAGCTCTCTTTTACTGCTCCAGATTTATTAGTTTTTTTTTTAGAATAAGCAGATCAAAGTGATATAATTTTATGACAAAAGCAATATGTGTGTGTGTGTGTGTATATATATATATATATACACACACATATATAATTGAAAGCTCAATATTCTCTTTTGCATTGAAAATTTACAGAGCTTTAATTTAACAACCACTTGAGAAATTATGACAGTTGCAAGATAATGAACTTCTACAATGAACACTAAAACATGCATAGTAAACAGTCCACCATACTGTCATATACACATTTACTTTTGTTAAGACAGTTTAATTACCCATTACTTGTAAGTTATTGGAGCATCATTTTAAACAACAATAAATATAAACATGGTAATACAAAATTCAAACACGAAACATTTTCAAGGGAGATAACTCATATAAGACTTTTTATATCTTTATTATTTCAAAGACATACTTACATCATCCACATTACTTGGCTGTATATTCTCATCCAGCAGTACCTGTTCCTGGTCATCCATCAGCTCATCATGTACACGAGAAAATCTTTCACGGTAGCGATTTTCCCTGGCCTGAATTGGATAGAAATTGATTAAGATATAGGTGTACAGAACACAAAATTACGAAAATGAAAAAAAAAAAAATAACAAAAGAATAAAAGCTGTGACCAAAACTTTGGCCCCATAAATACAGTGCTATCTGTATCACTCTTTTTAATCTAACATGCATTTACATGTAACTGAAATAATGTATCACACATGTACAAAAGAGTTAATGTTAACACTATCTAATGACTAATAAACAAAAGTAACTACATGTATGAGTAATTAATTATCAATAAAATATTATTGTAATAATAATAATATATCAATATTAATGATTAATTAAATAGGAATTAATTACATTAGTCAGACATTGTATATGACAAGAATTTGAATGAATGTTGGTTGAGTGGTAAGCGTATGCCTAGAAATATGAGATTTCAGGTTCAAAATAAAGTGAAACCTAAAACTTTAAAAAACAAAGATAGTATTCCTATGCCAAACACTTGACAAAAAAGTTACAACAGAGTTCTGATTTTACTGTAATGATACAAGAATTTGACCACACTGCATAGGCATATGTCTATACAATAGGTCAAATTACATTTAAGGCAAAGACTTTAGACCCTGGGATCACACGCATTTGAGACTGGGTCAGAGACTTAAAAATTAGACACTTTATTTGTGTAGATCTGGGACCTATTTCAAATAAGGTCACAAGTCTATAGACTTGGTCTTAGGATCACACTTATAATTTGTGACTTTCCTACAAAGACACTTTCTTTATGACTACCCAGAGACAGTGCATCAACCTAACTGTTGTGTCATAATGCACCATAATGGTCTCTTTTGAAACCTTATGGGTGCTAAGCACTTTGTGTTCACAAACTTGCAGCAGCTTCACATGGGGTTACATTCTACCAAATTTGACTGAAATTGGCCGTTGGTTTTTGATAAGAATTAAAAGAATTGTTGAAGTTGCCCCCCAAAAAAGGAATTTAGTTGACTTAGGTGTATAAAATTGATTTTTGACCCCATACATTGAAATTTTGTCATAGTGATCCTTCGATAACTCCTAACAATTTTCTATTTCATCTTTACAGTGGTCCCCCTATTTGCAACCACCCCCACAAGCGACCGCCCCCTTAAGCGACCAAACTTTCAAAACATAAGCCTTTTTTAATGATCAATTACCTCTTATAAGAGACCACTCCCATAACGCGACCAGCGACCACTTTTCATCAGCCAAATCATGTTGATTCCACAGAACACCCCCCTCACGAGCGACCGAGTGTTTTTTAAAAAGTATAACATTAAATACGAAACTAAATTATTTGCTAGCTCTACCGCATAACAAAAATGTGAGCGACTGATTTTTTTTTATTTTTAAACTGGAATAATTCTAGCCCACACCATTTCCGATTCTCTTCATCCTACTAGGTTAATGCAGTGATCATAGTGAACAGAATATAATGCCTGAATAATTTGGGTTATTTAAAAAATAAAGTAGGAAAACATCAAATACAAAACTCAATTACACATTAGCTCTACCGGGTAACCAATGTTTTTATTATCTACAAAATTGCGTTTCATGAAAACGAGAAGATTTGAATGAGAAACTGTACCAGTGGTGGATTCAGAGAGGGCCAAGGGGACACGATCCCCACGGCAGTACCCTCGATTAAAAAAATTATAGGCCTATAATTCCCTACAAATACGCATTTTTGATCTGCCTGTAATCGATCGCAACACAAGCTGCTCGATATCGTTAGTCATTCGTCTGTCATATCAACTGAAGTCTTCCGAGTTTGAAATCTAGTTAAAGGATTATTAAGAATTAATTATCATCGTGGATGTTGATTAGGGTAACACAAAAGACAGGATGATTTGCAGGTATGTTTTATTAGGCGTGACAAGTAAAAGTTTACCTAATGTATACACATCGGTGCCAGAGGCCTTAGACTGGGTACTGTCAAAACAACGTACAGGTGTGAAATAAACTCTAGGTTTATTTTTAGTGTTTGGAACATTTTTAATCAAATTATTATGTGAACACGTTTGTGTGAGTGACAGTGTGAACATTTTAAACCATATGATGTAATGATTATTGCACCTGAAAGAACCAAATTAACATGGAGATGTAATATCATTGAATAAAAATTGTCTGAAAATTGTATTACTAGATGTCGTTTATCACTGACAAGTTATCGGTAGACATCCTCCCAGGAAAGACCAACTCCATCATGAGACCACATGCCTCTTTCATTTAGGGTGGTCTTATAAGGGGGGACCACTGTATTTACAAAAAGTCAATCAATTTTGAGTTAATAAGCCAATCATATAATATTAATCACCATGTCATTTGAAGTACGTAACCATAAATCCTAATGGCTCATTTTAACATATTTCTATTTCACTAGAGAACTATGTAGATATGAGTTAACAATCATATATACCAAACAAGAAATCTTCTCATTGATTCATAAGAATAAATACGGTATGAATATTTTTAAAGACCGTAATGCCCCCTTTCTTTTGCAACTTGAAACCCTTTCCTAGGAGCAGGCTTATTGCTAAATTAGATTGAAATCAGTCCAGTAGTTCTAGGAAAAAGAGTTGTTTAAATGTTAAAATTAAGGGATGGACAGATGACAGACACTTGGCCAGTTCAGCTAATTTAATGGAACCTTCCCCTCAACACAATAAAGAAGAAGTATGTTTGATAGAGCTTATCTTGAACATACCCGGAATTTCATAGCCAATGCTATGAACACAGCTATTAACACTACAGCCAGTGTTAAACTGACTAATGCTCCTACTGCATAAGGTGATACTGAAAAAAAGATTGTTAGATAATTAGTCAAACTCTCTTTTGGCATAACTCATGAAATTTAACAATTTATACCATCTTGTTAGTCCGGATACACCTAACGTCTATAGTTAAGTTGTCACATGCACTGGCTAAAAAGTAGGAAACACTGATCACATGACTATATGTATAAACTAAATAGTAGTTAGTGTTTCTTCAACAAAAGCATTAGAACATACTGGGAATGTTCGTCCCTGGTTATTTTCGCCATTTTACCACATAAAAAATATTCACCTGGACTCGGTTGCACAACACATTGTTAACTTTAACTTGAAGTTAACCAATGTTAAACCTACAGGCTAACCATTAAATAAATTTGTCAATGTATTGTGCACTGTGTTAGTGACTCAGGTGATCCAAATATGATAAGTATGATGAAAAACACATTTGTATTATAAGAATTTGAATTTTGAATATTGATTTATGCCACACTCAACAATTTTTCAGTTATATGCTGGCATCTAGTCTTTAGTGTTGGGGAGATATTCCAGTTATAATGTACCCAGGAAGCCACCACCTGCCTTCTGCAAGTCATATTAGAAGAAGAAAGAACAAACACTACAGATTATATTGCACATCAAGTGAAACGTACAACTAATGTCTTCAGGCTTTTCTTTCTTTTCAGGCTGTGTCACATAACTTCGAGAGGACAAACCATACTGTACACTGTTCTCAGAAATAATTCTCTCTACAACATAAATATTAGAATTATTAGCTGCACATGTGAAACCAACTTATTTTCAAGATATACAGCCACTTGCCAAAAGTTTATAGACATTATCATTTTTTTCCATATATTTCATATAAAACCACTTTTATATATATATATATATATATATATATATATATATATATATATATATATATATATATAACCTCTTTTTGAGAGATCACCTCACTTCAGAGACAAGATTTCAGTGGCAGATGGTAGTGGTCACTCCACCCCCCCCACCCCCCCCCCCCACCCCCCCCCCCCCCCCCCCCCCCCCACCCCCACCCCACACCCCCCCCCCCCCCCTCACCCCCACCCCCCCCCCCCCCCCCCCCACACCCCCCCCCCCCCCCCCACCTCCCCCCTCACCCCCCCCCCCCAACCCCCCCCACCCCCCCCCCCCCCCCCCCCCCCCCCCCCCCCCCCCCCCCCCCACCACCCACCCCCCACCCCCCCCTCCCCCCCCCCCCCCCCCACCTCCCCCCCCCCCCCACCCCCCCACCCCCCCCCCCCCCCCCCCCCCCCCCCCCCCCACCCCCCCCCCCCCCACCCCCCCACCCCCCCCCCCCCACCCCCCCCCCCCCCACCCCCCCCCCCCCCCCCCCCACACCCCCCCCAAACCCACCCCCCCCCCCCCCCCCCCCCCACCCCCCCCCCACCCCCCCCCCCCCCCCCCCCCCCCCCCCCTCACTCACCCCCCCCCCCCCCCCCCCCCCCCCCCCCCCAGGCAGGTTCCACTGTAGTAAATTCATTGTTCAAACTTTATTCAAGCATCCACCAGACAAAGATTGTGATTAAACCGTGACATGTATGAGGTATTCTGGATCAGTTTGATCAGTCAGTGGAGCATCTGCATGGATTAGAGTGTCCTAAGTTCCATAAACACTCTGACCGATAATTTTTCTGTCTCACTCTTAGAGAGCTCTAATAAGCAACTTTTAGTTCATGTTGAGTTACACAATTAGTCAAACCCCATGTATACAAAACATCAGACAATAATCTCTGGAACTAGGTAAGCAAGTTTTGGAGTCATGTACAAGACGTAGTGACAGTGATTTAATTGTACTGAGTTTTTTTATTATGTGCGGTACTTTTAGAAAAATGTAGACTTAGGATGATATAAATCTAGTCCATTCTCTTCAAGACATTTTACCCGCAAGTTAAAAGCAAGATGATTAAACATCTAAACTACTACAGTTACTATGAACTGTGATGATAAACACTGCTGTAGCTTCTAAATGATATTGATCAATAGAAATCTACAAAAATCCATATCATATCAAAGTTATGTCCTTAAGACTATATATATAGTTATTATCATGATTTACATACAGTAGAATCAGTACTATTTAAAAATTCAAGGAACCATCCCTTATACTTCAACATGTTCAAGACATCCAGAATTTGAGAAAACCAATATCTTAATTAACATATCATATATCCATAAAAAAATGGGACTGACCATTAATCTTTGATATAACCGAAGTTTTGACTCTTCCAATTTCAACATAATGAGATTTCATTGAATTTATACATTATAATGATTTTGAATTTCATTTACCTTTAACTTTCAAAAACAAAGTTGAGCTGTCAGTGTAAGTTGTTCCATTAAGTTCATTTGAAACTAAACATGTATAATTTCCTGAGTTTTTCGCATTTGCATTTATGATCTTGTATGCTGATAATCTTGTTAAAACAATGGACTGAGATGAGTTCCCTAAAGGGGTAAAAATCCACTGGAAGTGAGGATAAGGGTCTCCTGAAGTGACACATCGGAGTTTGATATCAGTGCCAGCATCAAACACATTGTCATCTGGTGATAAGAGGATGTAAGTTCCATGGACTGAATCTGTAATGGAAAGCAATTGTCAAATTTAATTTGATGTTTAATATTCAGCACCCTAAGAGCAAGATACAGTTTTGTGCCTTGTCTTTGATCATTTGAAGTTTGAATTTATTTTGAATAATGTTTTACACCACACTCAACAATTTCTCAGTTATATGGTGGCTGCCAGTTCTTAATGGTGGAGGTGAGAACCTGGTTACAATGTACCCGGGAAGAAACCACCAGTCTTCTGCAAATAAACTGGCAAACTTTCTTGCAAAAATCAGCTTAGGTTCCAACGTGGCTCAAACCTGCACTGACCAGAAATGAGAAACTTCATGGTTCAAAGCGTGATGCTCTAACCAATTATCCATATAGGCCACTCTTTTGATCATAAGTACTAATCAAATACCGGCTACTGGAGTACTTGTGTTTATATACACCTGCCAACTTTAGCACAAGGTCATAAAATTTAGCATATGATTGTCTAGAGTTGCACTAAATCAGTGAAATTAAAAGTGTGCTAATATATAATGTTTTACTGTACTTTGGATATCTGATACCCAATATAATTTGATGGCTTTCTGATCAAGGGTTTACAGATTTAACCTATCAATCAAATTTATTAATGAAAACATAGTAATTTCAAACCATTCTGTCAAAGGGATCATTCAACCCATCAAATCCAAGGAACATTACAGCAATAAAATTTTAGACCATTCTAGCCAAGGGAGAGTAAATTTTATCCATCAATCCTACTGAAATAAGAGGAACATTACAACAATATAATTTGAAACCACTCTGACCATGAATTTACAAACTTAACCTATCAATCCCATTAAACTAACCCAAACATTATTGCAAAATTATACAAACACTCTGTTATCAAGTTTTTGTTTAGAATGGAGTTAACATCAAGAAAAGCTCATTGGCACTAATGTATGATATCTCCAGCATTGGAAAAAGGTTCCTTTATTGTAGATATTGACTTATAGTATACCTAAATCGAATGAAAACTGGTCATTGGAATAAGATTTTTAAAGATCCCTTTTTGGCCCCTTTTGTTAGCAAATGTGAAGCCATGTTCTGGCACAAATCTCCTAGCCAAATTTGTTTGAAATCTGTGAAATGGTTCTTGAGAAAATGTCTTTTTGAGTGGACATGAACACTACAAATGCCAAATGGTTTTAAAACTAATGATGTCTTTGATCAGGTTGTCAGCATGTCATTCCGGTAATAAAATCTGTAGCTATCTACATATACATACAAAAGACATTTAGCGGCATATCTGTTAGACACACATAGTTGAGTCCAGTATTTGGAAACTTAGCATGGCATCTGTATAAGAACCCATCAATCTCGGCTTTAGCTCTGAATTTCATTTTCACCATCACATAGGTATCATTTTGGAAAGATATAGAGGAGTTAAGCTGGTGATGATCATGTTCCCATGTCAGATTTGGTGGTCTGTTGCCATGGTAAACCACACTACAATCAAACACTCCCTCTTCATTCTCATACAATACTGTTTTTCCAATATGACACTTTGGTGGATCTGAAATCAAAACATATCAAATCACTATATACCACTAAATATGATATAAAAATTTACTAACAAATAACAAAATAGAAAATATATTACAGATATATTGTATAACTAATAAAAAAGCCATGAAATGGAAAATAAAATGGATGTGTAACTCCCCCAGCAGCAGCAAAATTGAAATCAGTGGTGATATTTAGTTAAAAAAAATTCAAGATTAAAATTAAGGAATGACAGTTTACAACCATATTCATAAGGAGTGTATTTGGTACAAATGTAAAATTCCTGTCACAAATACTGGTAATATATATGTTTTTGATTTTTTTCACCACATTCAACAATTTTTCAGTTAAATTGTGGCTGCCAGTTTTTATTCGTGGATGAGAGAACCTGGTTTGTACCCGGGTAGAAACCATCAGCCTTCTGCAAGTAAACTGGCAAAAATCAGTTTAGGTTCCTGCAGGGCTTGAACCTGCACTGACCAGAAGTGAGAACCTTTATGGTTCAAAGTAAATGTATGATGCTCTAACCACTTGGTCATGGAGGCCCAGTAATATGCATGTAGATAGACATGAAAAATAACAAAAATATTTAAACACAAAAAGCCAATTTAATGCACTAAAAGTCCTAACTACTGAAATTTATCTGAGTTCCCTCACTATCAACATGTACGGTACAAAACTACTGGCAACAAGTTCATCAAAGTCACAACTTTTTTTTGGTTACCATTTAACTAAACACTAAATACTTACAATTATAATAAATTGTTCTGAAGGAAATTGATTGCAAGCATTGATACTGAAAATAACTACTGAAATTTTCAGTCCATCAACAGTAACACTAGCAAAAGTATAACATTAGCAACAAACTTCCTCTTTATTTCATATAACCTTTGCTAATGTTATGCTTGGACAAATTATTTCAGTGGGACATATTCCATCCATGTAACACTAGCACTGGTGAAATCTGTTGTACAGAAGAGCCAGTTCTGTAATTTCAAATGCTGAAAACATCATAATAAACCTAGGCTACATTTTCATTTTTTTCTGTGGAGTATGTCCTTCATCTCTCAGAAGTCTTACTTACTTCATGTGGTTGAGTAAGCAATACAAGATCCCTCCATGGTTGCATTTACATCATAATATACAAAGTCATGGAGAACACTGCATATATGAACCTATTCTCACTGGATTCAGCATTTGAAATTCTTTGTTTCAACCTACATGTACCTGGTGCTTTTACACAGGTATACATTATGTACTACTTACCTAACACATAAAGCTCAGCAGAATGTGTTTCTGATCCTAAGCCACATCTGTATGTGCCAGCATCCATAAATGATACATTTTTAATTATAAGGTTAATTCCATGTCCTTGTTGATACTTGGGAGAGGCAACTTGTGTCACTTTTGGATTGCTTTGCCCATCACTTATCAGTGATAATACTTCAACAAAGCTGGAATCATTGACACCTTGGGAAAACAAATAGTTACTGTGTTAGTACAGGATTAAAAAGAATTACAAAAAAAACAACATTTAATTCATTACTGGAACTAGCAAGGACTAAATAACGAATTGTCTAGAATACATGTGTACCAAAATGCTCTTACACTAGAGATTATGCATACCAAACTGAAGATTTTTGTTTTTGTTTTATTGGTGTTTAATACTACACTCCATTTTTCAGTTATAAGGTTACATCCAGTTTTTATTGGCTGGGATTTTCCACACTCTTTTTGAAATGGGGCCTGGGCCTTTAGAACAGGTCATTCAGACCTGTGTGGTTGGGTACCACATAGGTCTGAACTGAATATTGTCAGTCCAAAAAATATTACAAGGATAATCAATAAACCAAAATGATTACATAAACTTTATGGAATCCTTATCGTGTAGAAAGTCACTTTGACATGCAGTGCTCTACAATAAAAAAAAATCACTCTTCATTTGAACCAGTAGTTTTACTTCAGCTAGCAAAGAATTTTTACAAGTGATTTGGTTGCACTGCAGAGCACTGTTATGAACAAGTATTGACTTGGCATTCAAAAACGTTTACGAGTGCATAACCAAGAAAACTATTATCTAAAACTGCACCGATAATGCATAAATGGGGAAAACAACTTCGGTCCAAATTGATTTTTGTCAGTCAGGACCAATGTTATTGGCATAGACTGGGAATGGGGCTTTACTTTAGCACCATATGATAGAGTGGAAAATCTGTGAATGGTAGAGGAGAAAGCATTAATCCTGGGAAGAGACCACCGGCCATTCATGAGTAAATTGGCAAACTTCCCCACAAAATCAACATAGGCTCCAGTGGGACTTGAACATGTGCCAACTAGATTAAAGTAGATCAAATGGCATTATTTAGGTCACAAGGTCAAATGTTATGGCACCAAATGAACAGCTGATCATAAATATTGCACTTATCAAAATCAAATATCAATGCTCCACTCCTCTTATTTTCATAGTTTTTTTTTAAAGAAGGTCAAATGGCATTAAATGCATCTAGGTCACAAGGTCAAAGAGCATAACGATTGTACATGCATTTCAAATATCAAAGCTTTATTTCTTTTATTTCCCCAAGTAAACAGGTGAAATGGCATTATCTAGGTCACAGGTACCAACTGAAATTACACATACCAAATTAATATCAATGCACTACTTTAGAACTTATATTCGAGATATTCTAAATAGTTAAAGCTAAGGTTAAATTTTTAAGAAGTAGGTCAAATGGCAATATCTAGGTCATTTAGTCAAAGGTCATGATACCACCCAAAAGAGAATACCTTATTGAATGGACATGTAAAATTTCAAAGCTTAGTACTTTTAAAGGATACACGTACATTTATAGCCCAGGATAAAGTACGGTAAGTAAAATTTGAAGGTTATAAATGTAGTTATTAGGTCAATAGTCTAGATACCATTGGATACCCCTCTGACATCACATGGAATATACATGTACATATAATGTACACACTACATGTACATTATAAAAACACATTTCTACATAGTTGAAAAGATACAGTCTAGGTTAAATCTTGTGTCCATGAATGCCACCTTCACCACCAGACACCATGGCATGACATTAGACATATTGTCCAGGGGAGTTTGAAGGCATATTGTCACTCAAAATCTGAATTGTTTCCTCATTAAAAATTGATGGGATGGCATCGATATAAAAAAGAGTGAAATAATGTTTCCATGTCAAAGAAAAAATTAGTACTGCATATGATTGGTGTTTTATGGGGTAATTCTCCCAGAAGAATCTAATTCATTATGCACTGACCCAGATTTCGAAGATGCTTCTGATATCTAGGCTAACAGCCAAAAGTAATTTTAGACAACAACATTGACTGTTATCATTGGTGCTGAGGTACAGAGGTACTGTAATAATACCATTGAAAATACAACAGCATTTAAGCTATTCACCCATATATAAAAAGTACTAAAAAGTTCATTATTAATCCAAGAGGAATGACAGTAATACACATGTCATCTCAATTTATGACATCGTACATGCCTATAGGGTATGAACGTATGTCTATAAATATACATGTATTTAAACTAAAAGAGAAAAAACAGTTTTTGGTTTTTTTTAATCAACTTCATATTTTGTTTTGAATATCTAAACATCTGATGTACTAACCATAAACAAATATAATCCACATGATATTAAAAAAAAGGTAGGCCTACTTACCTGTATAACAAAAAATGTCTAATATTAATAGATTTTCTATTGGACTGTTATTAAACTCATTTTGAATGTTTCTACAGGCATTTAGTAATTTTATTAATGTGTTCCTAGCATTACTTTTTATGCATATTGATTTTTTGTACAAAGTGTAACCCAGTCTAGTAATGCCATTAATTTAGCCATTTCCTTGTTTCTCTCTGTAGGCTACTATATAAACAGATGATATCACCATTGTTGAATTATAATATTACTTAATGGATAGCTAGCACACACCAATAGTTGGTTGTTAACAGAATTAAGCTTACATACATGTAGTATATTGTGTATCATTAATCATATTATTGTATCACAAAGCAAAGCTAATTAAAACTTTGATGTCTCCAGACTTCAGGGTTCTGGTCAGGACATACAATGTACATGTGTAACCTGTCAGCAACTGTCAAATTTAAACCATATAACAAGGCAAATCGTAACAGGAAGCAATCCAAATTAGTACAGATCATGACTGAATACATACATCTATATACAGTATACACATATATACATGAAACATCATTATAACTGTGGAATCTACATATTAGTAATTTCGAATCGGATGAGATGACATTCCAGATACAATGTATATGTAAAAGTTGAACAGACGTTACTGATTTTTATGGATAGAAAAATATGGTAATTAAAATTTTGGTTGTTTTGAATTATGGATATCTTAAAGTAATTGGTGCAATCCCGTGAATTTTGAGATAACAAGATTCTACTAAATATACATCATGGTTCATACAGCCAATGAAAATAATTTTTCAATAACTTTTTCTGGAATATATGAATTCATAGTGTTTTTCAAGCACTATTCAAGCACTTTCAATAGGTCTGTTTAAGCTATTAAGGTCTTGCAAGCCAAACCAAAGACCAACAAATATACTGTCAATAAGGTCCTTCCACAGTTAAATGGCAATCCTCAAAATACTACTTAAGTCTTTCACTAAACACTAAAGAGTTCCAGCATTACATCATCACAGAAACAATTTATTTATATGGAATATGTTACGTCAAAATTATATTTTTTACTTTTTTCAAGAGTTACCTGGTATCTTTTTCTTCAGTTATGAAGAAACACTTACAAATAGAATCATCAAGCATTTTTCATTGAATTTAAGCACTTTTCAAGGGTATTATTGTTTTTAAGCACTTTTCAAGGACTAACTCTATATTCAAGCACTTTTCAAAGTCTGTGCGAACCATGTACATACAGTAATTCCCCTCTTGAGAGACCACCACATTTGCACCAAAAAGTGGCCTTTCAAATGGGGTGGCCTCTTAAAATAAACTAACCAAAAATCAAAATGTACCAAATAACACATCTAACTGATTTGTGTACAGTTGTACATGTATAGATTCTACATAATGTATTTTTAAGATGTGATAAAGAAAACAGTTCAACTGCTATGCCACAACTGGAGATTTTTAATTTTTTAGCTGGATATTTGGTCTCAAAACTGGAGTTTTTTAAATCAACGTTTTCATTTTAAGTTTTGCTGTCAATTTTTACCTTTTTTTTGTTTTTTGCATGTTATAACCTTGTTTGATTTCCTTGTTTTGTTCAATTATTTAGCCAATTGAATGCCTTTTTCATATTATTGCATGAATTTTGCAAGTTTATAAATGTACCAGTTGAATGAAAAGATAACAATTTTGTTTATAATCTAAAATAAATAAGTTTCCATAACTTAAATACCTGTCAGCAGTCTGGTCCAGTCTGTTTCTTATACAAACTGACAGAAGTACATCTACCATTACATGTGCTTTGTGACAATTTAGACCTTGAGGCAAATGCTTTGCATGCTTGATTATAAATAAAATGATAAATTTTTTGGTTGAAGTAGATTACAAATATCTTTTAAGACCGTAAGATGTTGTTGTAATAATTATTTCTGATGGCTGGAATCATGATTCTGATCATCAATCATCCAAGCGTGCGTCCAATGACATACACGCACTCACTTAGACTAAGTCTTAAGACCAATTAACTGCCAATCAGTGGACAGGACAGTGTTATATAATCATTAACATCGTCAATAATTAACATGCCCACAGGTTATTTACCTGTAAAAGTGTCAATCGATTGATAACCGGACGTTTGCTGATTAGTAATTATGAGGAGTTTACATGTTAGTCAAATTTATTTTTTTCGGTACTTGAAATTTCCGATGACGGAAGATTCTGAAACATAACGGGAGGGGCGGAAGGGATCCTAAAATTAGGGAGATTTTTCCTACCTCCTGAAAAATCACATGTATATATCACTGAGTGACTTTAGGTTTCGCAGTTTTTTGTTTTATTGTCTGTTATATGTTTATGTTCATATTCAAACACATTTTATGGAAATTTTCATGGCCGTTCCAGTTACCGTTGGCCATTTCAGTTATTTTGGCTATCTTGTAATGAACTTCTGAATCAAACTTGACTACTTCCAGTTTATCGGACTTAAACATTTCGACCGTTTTAGAAGGGAAAAGCTCAACTTTTACCAATGAAGCCATGGCCGCTGGACACGTTGAAGGGGTGACCTTCTAAAAGGGGTAATTTTGTTTACAAATAAGTTAATGCAAGCAATATTCAGGCGGGAGTAAGGGGTGGCCTCTCAAGAGAGTGGCCGTTTCACAGGGGAGTACTGTACAGTTACATGTATTATGGGATATTATTTGTTAAACATCATGCTTAACAACCAAGTTCTTTTTTTCTCTGGAGGCATCAGCAACTAAAGACAGTGCACCAAAAATTTTAAAAAGCTATGTTGGTTCCTTAACCGGCTAATAGAGATACAATGTACATTTATATGTACATGTTCCTCATCCACAACAAACTGTTAGTACAAAGCATACCTGAAAATGTCCAAACAACTGTGAATGATTCTCCAACATTTTCGAAATTGTCAACAGGTGATCTACTGTTTGTAAGATTACAGGTAAATGTAGCATCTCTCTTTACTAATGCAGTTTCATCTCTTGGTCCTATTAAAGTTAGATTACTTTTCACACCTGAAAATAAGATTTTAACTTTGGTCAAATACATGTACATAAATACAATGAGTAACATCCTTCCAAATGTTTCATTTATTACAAAAAAGTTGAATGGGTCTTAAAAGGACATCGGAATACAATGCTCTATCCATAAAACCCTAAATATTCAGACATGAATTAGTGTACATGTATGTGATATAGCTATACATGTACAAAATGTGCATAAAATAATAAAGAAAAATGTAAACAGATACTAGTTGTAACATCCAGTGGCATCACTAAAGGATGGTAACTGGGTTTCCATTTGAACTTGTGGCCCTCCCTGAGGTCCCCTTATTTGAATTCTTGAAATAAAATGGGTTAAACCAAAATAAATCACTAAATCAAGAATAACACATCAACACTTCCAAAAGTCAGATCATGAGGATAAATGCAACAACCAATCAAAATCATGAAAATAAATGATAAAGACATTGAAGATGTAGACACTTTTGTGTATCTAGGGGCAACAGTTTCCAAGCAAGGAGGAGGAATGGAGGATATGAAGGGACGTATTGCTATGGTGGCTGAATTCTGCCATTTCATCTTTTGGCCTTTTCGCATTGTTTCTAAAGTGAAAACCCTCTGTTCTGCAGGTTGTCGCCTTTATTTATCCACACAAAAGTGTGAGAAAAAATAAATAAAAAATGGCACCGTTTCACACTTTTAAAAATCTCGCCTTTTCCATAACTTTTGTTGCCTTTTCATGATGTTATGACAAATGCAAAAAACCTGCCAAACATCACCTTTTCACATTGTCCAAACAAAAAAAATGTTGAATGTTACATTCTGCCTTGTAAAATAAACCCCCAAAACCTGTCGAATGTTGCCTTTTCGAATTGTCCAAACTCTAAAACCTGCTGAACGTTGCCTTTTTACCTTGTTTAAAGTGCGATAAGGGGAAGAGCTACCAGAAAAATTGATGACCATGAGGCCACTTAGTAATGAGATCAAGAGGAGAAGATGGAAATTTATTGGTCACATTATGCGGAAAGAATGCAATAATGATTGCAAAGTGGAAATGACATGGGCACCATAAGGTAAAAGGAAAAGAGGGGGACCAAAGACAACATGTGGAGAATGGTAGAAAGAGAGAGGTCAAATGCTGGGTGGTTATCATGGGGAGAGGCTAGGATTGCAGCTGTAGACAGAGATGGGTGGAGGAATTCTGTAGAGGCTTTATGTGCCACTAGGCACAAAGTGGATAGGTAACAGGTAAATCAACTTTGAACAACAAACACTTAAACAGTCCATTATCATGATCAAAGCTTGGCCCACATTTGGAAGCCCTATTTGAAAAAGCCAGATATGTTAACTGATTACATCACCTAAGTCACATGTAATTGTAATAAAAATTTGAAAAGATGACCTCATCATTCTTATAAGCCTGATCTACATCAACATACATTATTGCATGTCCCATAAGCTTACATGTAGTCACACAACTGATCTAGAATCAATATTTACAACCAAAATAAAACCAATATGGTCCTTTCAATTTTGCTTATTTAGAAACAGACCAAGACAAGTACATGTGCATGTGTAGATGAATATTGTACACATGTATAAAATATCCAAGTGGAAGGTCACTTTGAAGTTATTATGTGTGTGATTAGATTTCACTTGAGTTTTGTCTCGCATCTTGTATTTTCTGAAAATCACTTTTATGAGATCATAAAATTGGTAAATTTACATTTTGATATATATCTGTATAAATAAGATCATGACCTGAACACAAATCGTTTATGCATATAAATATAGCCATTGAACTGTAATAGAAATAAGATTTAATAGAACTAAAACAACTAGTGTACTTTTAGTGAACAATCGATGATCAGTCTGATCAATACAATACCTTCTGAATCAAGTACATTGAATTCTTAAAATTTGTCAACGAATAATATCATCAAAATATGGGTCTAAGTAAAATCTGCTATTTTTTCGCAATTTTGAGCAAAAATTTCCCATTTTTGTTCAAGGCAACATTGATATTCAGTATTAAACAATAAAAGAATTTAGTACATTGTATGTATGAACTGTAATTTGAAGTCTTCAGATGAAAACCATGTTGTCAGTTGAATAATTTTGAGAAGCTAAATGAATCAAAAGTTTTGTGTCTTTATTCTTATAAATTAAATGACCATAGTTACTTTTTTCCCAATATGGCCCATTGCGACATTAAATTCCCAATTGGAAGGGTACAGGACCCTGTCCCAAAAACATATATTAAACACTGTTGATGTACTTCAATTGAATCTTGTATTATCTATTTTTATACAAGTTGAAATGAATCATCTGGTACATGCATAAAATATGTTAAGTTAAATAATGATGTAAAGATATATTAAATACAATGTATACATGTAGGTACATATACATTGTATGTATGTACCAGGTGATACTTACATGTAGCATATATTACAAGTATTTCAAACATCAAAATATGCAGGTCTTTTGTAACAAGCATGATTTATCTAGCACACTATAGGCTATACAGACATCATCTATCCTACATGTACCAGTATACATGTATAAATATATTATAATTCTATAAAAGGTATATTTATCCCATATGTATTTACATGTAGAGGCCTTATAAGGTATTCTCTGATGCAAATATGTTTCATCTGTATTGTACTGGACAGGTATTAACTACTTTCACAAATGCAAAATGTATTTACATATAACCTCTACTACATAATGTATTACAATTGTAGATACATGTATTATTTATTTCACATCTGTAAAATACATGTGTGTACCAGGTGTTCTTTATTACACATGTGCAATCTGCATCAGGTATTTTCTACAAATGTACTTGATTTGTATAGCTTGTATCAGGCATTTTCAACTTGATTTTGTGTAGCTTGTTTCAGGTATTTTCAACTTGATTTTGTGTAGCTTGTTTCAGATATTTCAAATTTGTTTTTGTGTATAGATCTTGTTTCAGGTATTTTCTACTGGATCTTATGTATCTTGTGTCAGGTATTTTCTACTGGAATTTGTGTGACTTGTACCAGGTATTCATTGGTATTTTCTACTTCATTTTGTGTAGCTTGAAGTATTCTGTACTTGATTTTGAGTAGCTTGCATCAGGTATTTACTACTTGAATTTGTGTGGCTTGTACCGGGTATTGATTGGTATTTTCTATTTGATTTTGAGTAGCTTGTATCAAGTATTTTCTACTACAATTCTTCAGATAATGTGAGTAATCAGTGTAATCATGAAATCTATTCTTTCCATGGCATGTGTATCACTATAATCTGCACTTTTTACAAACACATATATATATATATATATATATAGTATATATCGCACTAGGTATTCTCTATGTCCCATCAGAGTAATCTATCTCTAGATATTTTACTGCACATGTGTATGAGGTATCAGGTATTCTCTTTATGTGCTATATTATAAGTATGATGATTAGTACAGTGAATGCCTAGAGTATGCATGACCATGCATATCACATTCAACATAGCACAAAATTATCACTTAGCAAGTATAAATAGACTCCCAAATGTCACATAAATGAATCTTTGACCCCATCTAAATCTTACACTGTAGACTACAGGTATCATAAAAAGTCATGGAAAGAGTACTAAACAATAGAAGAATAAAATAGATTGCTGAAGACAGATATTTAGCTGATACCTTCACAACACCTTCAACAATTTTAATAATTCTGTCAGCTGCATACCATCAATTATTCAGCTTTCATTGATTGAATTTTCTGCTGTACAACCATTCATTTATATTGATTATTGTACCTGAGTCTCTCTTCATTTTCTATCTCACCATCACAGCTAGCAGTATCAATATGGTACACATGTAATGATGTATAGAAAGATTACCTGTCCTGGGATAGAAATTGAACTCTGCAATCAATGAGCCATCTGGGTTCGTATGTCAGGATTTTATGGAGCCCAGTTGTATGTCTGGAAGCCCAGAAACTTGCTCTTCCTTTATGTAAAAAATCTTACAACGAAAACATACTTTAAAGTAGTTCATACACTAGCTACATGTAGCAACACACTACTCCTAATACAGTTCTCCAATTACTAATGAAAAACTGACAGACAATATAGTATGGTTAGGTCAACTACAGGAGCTAGAAATGCCCGGTCATAGTACAAACACTATAAAAATGATGAAAAAGCTAAAGAAAAGGAAAGGGAAATAACTACCATAAGCATTGACCTGACAATTTCAGCCCTGTTGACTTTTTTTGCAGATCTTGGTGTGACAAATATTTTTGCTTGTTTCAATTTCTCTCCATCTTTTATGATTTTTGAGATACCAGTAATGACCAAAAAACATCCCAAAACATGAAAAATCCACATAGAAAGTGAAATAACTTCCATAAGCGTCAATCTGACAATTTCAGCCCTGTTGACTTGTTTGCATGCCTAACATTTCTGCTTATAGATTCACTTTCTCTCTAGATACCTATTATACATGTACTTTATGAGATACATGTAATGACCAAAGGCAGTTAAAACATGAGAAATCCACATAAAAGGGGAAATAACTACCGTAAGTGTCAACCTGATAATTTCAACCCTGTTGAATTTTTTTGGTAGATCTTAGTGTGTCAAATATTTCGGCTCTTTCATGTTCTCTCCATCTACATTGTATTAAACTTTTTGAGGTAATGATAAAAAAAATGAAAAATCCATAAAAAGGAGAAATAACTCCCATAGTATTGACCTGACAATTTCCTTTGAAAGGCGATCATTTAAAGGTTATTTACTTTTTTTTCTAGCTTTAATAATATTCCAGATACATGTTTTAAGTAAAAAATATCTGCTGACTCATTTGTTCAATTTTTAGTCATGCTAACTATGTTTGGTCCTAGCCACTTTCCATCTGCAAACTTTATGCAGCTTAAAATGAGCATACTGCATGTCAAGTTTGATTCCAATTGACCCATTGGTTTCTGAGTAAATGTCTCAAATGTTGAAAATGTCTTGAATTTGACAAAGAACCCTTATATTTTCTGTTTATTTAGGGGCCTGTGACCTTGACCTTTGACCAATGACCTTCATATTTTGTCAAAATGATTCTTATGTAATTCCAAACAACTTCTAAAAACCTATGTTACTGAAGCACACCTAGAGGCTTGTTTATGGATAAATTTCTTTTTAATCCACAAACTCTGTGCATCTTGACATAACAATCATATAAATAATATTTGAAAGTCCCTTGACCATTGTTTCATGAGGCGAAGATTTTTGAAGATGTACCAAGATTTGACCCTTTTTGGTGCCCCTGTAAGTCCTAGCCCTTTTATTTTTTCTAAACCTGAAGCCCCTTAAAAGGATAAAGCTCCCTGGACAATGCCGAATTTGGTTGAAATCTGTCTGATGGTCCTTGAGAAGAAGTTGTTTAAATGGAAAAGTGAACTGACGTATGATGACAACAACCATATAGTCATAGCAATAGCTCACTAGGTGAACTAAATATGTAGGTCACTCAAATGCAGTTAGTTTTTCAACTCATGCAGCTCTTCTGGAGAAGAATATTAATAGAATCAATCCTACATGTTGTACCATGTGGGTATCACTATGACAAAGAAAGCTCAATCTGAGGGTAAGATTCTTAAATGACAAACCCCAGGCTTGCCGCAGATTTCTCATTCAAAAATCTTATCCTGAGGATTGAGATTTCTTTGTCATACCTTCAATGTAGAGGTTGATTATTTTTCTCCCATGTCTTAAAAATACAGGTCTATGTACATCTATGCAGATCTATGTCAAGTCTGACATACATGTAAATATGTACATGCACTGCATTCTAGAAGCCACAGAAGTTCTACCTCATTTCTGGTAGGGCGCGTCCAGCTTGTCATCCATCCCCCCTGTGGATGACAGGCTGATCATAAGGATAACTCTGTGAATATGAAAGATATGATTTTCAAGGAGGGCTACCACATGGGACTTAATTTATCTTGCCCTATCTGGGCTGGAGACCATAAACAAGGAAAATTCTGACACAAATTTCATTCTCAAAAGTAAAAATTTACTCATCTGAGTAAAAAGTGAAAACTCATGGACCATTAAACCACTTAAGAATTTCCTAAACTGAGGTAAGATTGTTAAGGGGCAGTGTAAATCTACATGTAGTCCAGAACATACATGTAGTGATATTCATCCCAATCTATGTCCCAATTCACTTAACTTAGATGTTTGAACATTATTCTAACAATAATCTATGATTAAATATTTCATACCCTACCAAGAGATATAAAACACATTAAAAATCAAACAGGCGGCACGTTTTGTGGCATTTATACATTTTTAAAAAGATTAAAAACATCTTGCAAAATGCCAATACATGACCAAAGTCAGTAATTTATTCTGTACACACAGTAAAACTTGTTTTGATGGGACGAGTTAAAAATGGGTCGAGATCACCCGATATACCTGGCACCTGGACAATTTCAGAAACGAATGTTTTGAAACGTCGAAAATGACAAACTTTGCCTGATTTAGGTATGAAATGATGATGTACGAAAATAAACGCAAAGGATAATAAGAATAGAATGTATATTAACTTCAAATAGCACAAGTTTATTGGTCACTCGGTAACCTTCATAATAAATTACCAAAAGTTAATTTGCAATTCTCAAAGTATGGCGGCCAAAAAGTAACTGATATTACCGGTTACGTTTGGCAAGATTGTTGCAATTTTACACATGCATTTGTTATTCCAACCATTAGATGGTCTCTTTGGAATATATATTAGATAGAATATTGGATAAAATGGGCATGTAAAACTTTTCACCCACGACAGCTCATGTCGCTTTAAAAATTCATAAAAAAAATCTGAAAAATTAAATTTCAACAAAATTATCTCTCGCCATAGCATTTCTTCTCCAAATTACATGTACATGTATAGTCTTACAGGTAAAGAAAAAAAAATAAATGCATCACAGTGAATCAAGGGGGAGGGAATCAAAGAAATCAATATAAGAATACAAGTCAAATTTCATGAGTGTTAGCGTTACCTGGACAGAAACACTAAAAGTATCAAGAGCTGTTTGTAAAACAGTTATGCCTCCCTCCCCATAACGCAAACTGTGAATTATTGGAAATTTTCAAAGTTCAAGGAGCATAACTCTGTCAAAAATTGTTTGATGCTAACCAAAAAAGAACATGACCTAGATATTCTCATGATGTATCTATATGCTAATTCAATTTCCCACTGCAGAGATAATAAATGGAAACTGTTGGTGTACTTACCAACTGACAGTGGCAAAGCAAAATGTCACCCTTCTATGAAGGGGTGGCATCATTACATTGTAAATTAATAACATTAACTAATTATTCAATTGTTTATGCATGAATATGAATTTTTTGTGTAATATTACATCAAACTAATAAATATATAATATGATCTATATATGTTATTTCAATGTGTTTTACTGTTTATGTAACAATTGAGCCCAAAATAGGACAGAATAAACTATGATGTCCTTTTTTCAGATATTGTTGAAAAATACCTACATGTTTTACAGGTATGTAAAGTAGACAGTTTTTTTTTTTCAAGATTACATGTTTTTCCAAAATTGTTTTTTAAAGAGTACCTTACATGTTTTTAATAGTTTTATTTTACAAACTTATACATGTATATACATGTACATGTACATGTACAATGTATACATACCAGACTATCAATTCAGTTGAGCTACATGTAATAAGTGGACAAAACTGCTTTTGAATCAGGTGTTTTTTAGGTGGGTTGCAGGGGTCATCATTAATGAAAATTTCCACTTGTCCTGCAGGACAAGTAGTTTTTAAATCTATTTGTCTGAATACAAAAATGACTTATCCAAAATTAAGTTTAACATTCAAAGATATTATTTTGTGTTTAAACAAGAATAATCTTTATTGAATTTTAATTTTTGTCTTCAAAAATTTCACTTGTCCTTCTGGACAAGTAAGAAGTAACATCTACTGCTGTTAATCAAGAATGCTGTTACATGTATATCAAGTGCTGTTATAACAAGAGTTGACTGCTATATGTATCAATATACATGTACATGTATGTCTATATATCTGACTGTGTACATCTGTGCATGTAAATACCTGTACCGGTAGTATATGTATATATATATATGTTACATGTACAATGTAGTGCTCATGTTTCACTGACTCAGTTGGTAGCACGCTCGACTATGGATCTTGAGGTTGTAAGTATGAGTCCTGCCAGAAGCAGGTTAGTTTCCTGTCTTTCAGATGAGACAGTAAAAACTAGAGGTCCCGTGTCAGAGTAGGTGTCGGCATGTTAAAGAACCCTCACTGCGCAATGGCCGTAAGTGCAGAGCATAGGCCAAAATTTGAAGCTCTTCACCAGCATTTGGTGACATCTCCATAAGAGTGAAATATTCTTGAGTGGGACGTTAAACAACAATAAACAAACCCATGTTTCAATGCCCAATAATGATTATTATACTTTGAAATCATTTATTGATACAGGTTAGACTTCAATAGCTGATGACAGTCTGGAGATTATTATCAATGACAACAGTGCAGTAATTAACTTCATACTCAGAGGCCTATGGTTATAGATTTGAGCAGCTGTTCATGTATTATACAATGTACATGTATTGGAAATCTTTCATATTACATGTAGATGTAATTAGTTGTCTCAATGCATGATTTCATCGGCCCAAAATCAACAATGATAAAATGATTGTCCGGTATATTTCACCACATCATAATGTAACAATGTACCGGTAGTACTTGTTTCCTTACAGAATCACTTTTAACACTGTATGATCTAGAAATAACTGAAAGTATCATCATTGATTTTGTCCCAGTGATTCACCTTCAACTCATTTCAAATGTAAAAATTCATGGATCAATATGAATAAATTGCTCCATTTGTGGTCTGTGACTACTTAAAAATTGAACATATAATGAATGGATCAGAAAGAAATAGCTCTATGACAATAAAACCTTGTCAGTAATTCATTATGAATGTTAGGTAAATATTTTTATGCTATTTCATACTAGCAAGAAAATGTCACTGTTATTAGACATGCATGCATGCCTAAAACTATATTAATATTTTCTCCACTGATTAAAATCTTTATCTAATAATGTTGTCAATGAAACATATGATATACATAAGTCAGACCTCTTTGTTTTGATCTTCTTTTATGATCAACCAAAATTTGTTTTAATTGAATGTTTAAGTTTTGTACACACACAACAATATTTCAGTTACATGGTGGCAGCCTGTTTTTAATGGTAGAGGAAAAACCTGCTAGTTTATATGATGTACTCGGGATGAGACCACAGGCCTTCAGCAAGCAAACTGGCAAACTTTCTGAAAAAAAATCAGCATTGCATTGCCTACTTCACACTTCACAGCACTCAGTTTTTTCAAATAACTGGTGAATTTATGAAAGTTGTGATTCATCATAACCTAAACCTGTTGATAAAATTACAACTGAACAGTACATATTTAAAATTTGAAAGTCATTGTACCATTGGTTCATGACAGGAAAATGTTTAAAGATGTACCAAGAACCAATATATGGTCCTTTTTGGTGTCCATACTAGTGCAAGCCTTTTTTATGCAAACATGCCCTTCCAAATTTGGTTGAATTTGTCCAGTGGTTCTTGAGAAGAAATTGTTTAAAAGGAGAAGTTAATGGACAGACTACGACATACATTTGGCCATAGCAATAAATGATACCTCACTAGAACCTTCAGGCCAGGTGAGCTAAAATCTCAGTTTTAGCTATTTCTACAAATTCTGCCAAGTCAGAAGATTTAGTCTAGTGTACTACATGTAGTATATGTACGTGTATACATGAATCAAAATATTGTAGGCCCTAATATCAATAATATAATTATTGACAACAATCTGCATAGATCTTCACTTTCTGTACAAATAATGGCAGGTTAAACAACTGAGTTTTAATCTGTTCTGCTATGTAAATACTGGCCAAGGACAAAACTCATCAACATGCTTTATTGTACATGTTGTAAGGATTCATTTAAGTACCATTCTTGTTCAACCATCACCAGCTGTTTCTACATCATATTGTGATAATGAAATTAGAGGAAATGGGTTGCTCACTGCAACTATTATAATGTCAAAGTAAAATGGATATACGATTATTAAAAACAGACTTGTTCTAATTAATACCAGTAATACTAATAGCTAAATATTGATCAGCAAATTTATTTTGGATGTCATTGTCTGTGAATTTTTCATGAGAGTCCAAGAGTCTATAACATTACTGTACATAGAGCCTTTGTTGTCAACAAACATTTTTCAGTTAGAGTAAGTACATGTACATGTATTTAAATAACAATGTACAGCGCTATGACAAAAGTATTTGCCATTTTTCAAAATGGCGGACATAAACAATGTTGCACTTCATGAAAATAAACATTAAATTGTATAATGAAAAAACGGACTAACATTTATCAACAGTTGATGAGGTGACCTTTGGACTTAATGACAGCTAATAGTTCATGAGGAATAGATTCGTACAATGATTTAATGTAGTTTTCATTGAAGGATTCTATTTCTAGATGTGTACAATCATGTCAAACAATTCCTCCGGAGTGTTGATATTTGGAGCTTGATTTTGCAAAGCTTTTTGATTTTGAGCCATGAATTCTCGATCATATCAGTGTCTGGTGATTGAGTTGGCTAAACATTTGTGGGAATATTATTTTGTTGTTTGTATTGTTGAGTAATACAAGCTCTATGGACAGGGGTGTTGCAATCTTGAAAATAGTTTTTATTAAGGAAATGTCGGCTGATAACAAACCAAAGTTATTTTTCTAAATTATAAATGTATTTATCTACATTGATATTTCCATTCACCATCCTGAGAGTGCCTTTTAAAACTCTTGTCAAAATTTCTGTGACGAATAATCCAGTTTTGATCCTGTTTTGACAGCTTCCGTGAGTGTCCGTTTCTTTTCAAAGTTTTGATTTCACCAATTGACAAATATTTTCTTCCAAATAGATCTAATGATTGACTCAGGTATTCGTACTACATAGTACATTCTCAATAACTGATTTTTTTCACGTCATCAGAGATTTCTGTTGATTTCCTACTCACTGCAAATAACTGGTTTAATGTACATTTCATGTACATTCCAGAGTGCAGACTATAAAAACGTATCTGATGTCAGGACAACCCTGTATAAATTTGGATGGTTAACATGGTATATGATTACAGTTATCACCCATTCCCTGAGCTAAGTGCACAGTGAGAATGTTGCCATTAAATAAGAAGAGGCCAAGAGGGCCACAATCACTCACCTGAAAACCATCTACAGATGTGGAAAGAAGACCAAGAAGAATATGTACATGTACATGTAGGCTGATCTGGCCAAGAAACATAAATATTGCTTTGTTAAGAAATTCATAAATAATTCTAAAAATCAAATTTTGGCAAAATTTAGGAAATCATGCAAAAATGAATGAAAAAAAAACAAAGTCTGAAAACACATCAAAACCGCATCAAAAATTAATATTCCAATTTTTATGAAAAATACAAACTTGAATCATACATCCATGTAGATCATTCAGAAACAATCCGTTTTTCAATTCATGCAGAGGTTCTGGAGAAGATGATTTTTAAAGCGGGGTACCTTTTGGGACCTATTCTGCCCCTCCATCCACCCCTGGGCCAATCTGGCTGAAAACTACAAACTTAGTAAAGGACCTTGAGCACTTGCTTCCTGTCAAATTTATAAAAAAATCCCTTCAGTGGTTTCAGAGAAGAAGTCGAAAATATGAAATGTTTACGGACAGATGCCAGATGCCGAATGGTGAGTGATCGAGTCTTCGGCTCTGGTGAGCTAAAAATCATGAATACTTTTGTCATATCGCTGTACATTGAGCTTATCAGGGGATAGATTTGATGATAAAATCATTCTTGTTATCATATATTGTGATGCAATACAACAAAATGAATATATCAAGCAAAAACACAAAACAAGATCCCCAAAGGGCCTTAAAGCTCACCTGACAAATGTGGTTAACATATTGCAGAAAAAGTAAAATAATGTCTAAATGATGATGAAAAAACTGATATTTTATGTTTACTTGAAAGATTTTTAAATAAACCTTTTGGAGTCCCTATAACAGTATAAGTCATAGCCCCTTTTCATTTGCAACATTAAACATAATGCAGCTTTTTGCAAACTTGAAGCCCCTCCCCAGGACAAAGCTCCAAGCCAAATTTGGTTGAAATTTGCTGAGTGGTTCTAGAGAGAAGAAGATGTTTTAAATAGAAAAGTTAATGTAACAAGCTGGACAACAGATGACAACAGACATTTGGCCATAGCAATAGCTCACTTGGCCCTTTGGGCTAGGTGAGCTAATAAAAGATTGTAGGAGGACTCTGTGGCAATGGAAGCGATCATAGGAAGTCACTGTTCACTAATTTAAGGTTAAAAATACAGAAATTATACATGCAATGTACATGAATATGTATTTAGCCCAGCAATTGTGTCCATTTGTAATTATAAGGGACGCGTCTATTAACTTCAAACAGATGCTATATATACATGTAACAATGTAAATCGGGATCAAGACAAACTGTCCGTTATCGGAGGGTGTCCGCTGAATTAAGCCAGATTTCTGTTATGGCACTGCAGGTGTTATTGTACAAATGTACATGTATGAGGCCAGACATAAAATATTCTCTGTTTGCTGTTTACTGACTCTACCCTGTTACCTATGGGTAGGTAGGTAGGGAAATTATTTTATTTTATTGGAAATTTTTCTGGCATCGAGTTGGGAAATGATATACTGTTCTTTCGCTTGTAAGTACTGATGTCATTGTGCAGTCCATCATTTTCTATACAAATTATAATGAAAATAATTGTAAATGAGGACAGATTAAACATTTCATAAATGTTTGAGACAGACAAGAGAAGAGAGAGGTTATTTGAGAAATTTCAACAAGTTTTCACAGAGGATCACGACAAGATTATAAATAAAATGTATGTAGATATTCTGGAATCTATCTGTATATGTCAGTGTTCTCCCCAGAAATTTCAGATAGTATTATAGTAGTGCGGATGAATAATTCTGTCATGTTGCGTCGGGCTGCGCCCCACGTTGTAAGTGTCTTATGCCACATGTTCTATTTTGTGTATCATTTCGTGATTATTTGTACATGTATATATGCACTAGAACATTATTAAAAGTAAAATAATACATGTATATACAAAGACATTTAAGATTTGATATATTGTACAACTAAATGGTCATTTTATAGTATTTGCTAACTGGTTGCAAGTTAAACAAACTAGCCAGTATCAAATCAGAGGCTCAACTTAACCTCCCAACTATCGGCAATCAGTCACATGGCGAGGCAGTGTTTATAGTAAGGTGCATAGTGCAGTGACCGAGTCAGTGTTTTAAAATGATAACTTTCCCGAGACGTTTTTAATATATTTCTAATGTAAATTAGAGAAATATACAGGGTTATGTTAAAGAAAACAGGTGTATATATTTAATTGACTTCATTTTACCAGATTTGATATCATTTTTGTAAAATTATTACGTTTTGACAAACATTTTTGAAACAAAAAAAAATATTTTAGGTAACTCTTATGTAACTGTCTACATGATTTTATGTTTTGCTACAACATTATTCCCTTCAGCATTCATAAAAGGAGGAAACATATCTAACAAATTTACACAGGTGTTTCATAAAATGTTTATCTTAGTAAAGCATGTATCATACAGTATTTTTGGTTTCTTATTTTTATAAATAGTATACATAGAGAAAATACATGTGCCATTCTGGGATATAGCAGTAGCTAAGGCCGAACTTTATGTCCTGATTTTAAGCGATTTTCTGAGTGAGTAAAATCTGAATAAATCCCTTTGGTGATTCTGTCGTGTTGCCCCGCCAGACAGAATCTCCAAAGGGATTAGGGTAAAATCCTGATTTAACACCCCCCCCCAAAAAAAAATCACTTAAAATTGGGACAGAAAGTTTGGCGAACTCATTTTTGCCCTAATACTGTAGATGGATTGGTAATATACCGAAGAGTTACAAGAGGGCATATTATGAATTTGCAGTTCCTTGATAGCCCCCTAGTGTCATGTTACATACGTTCTGCCCATTATTTTACACTACTCATATAAAATACTGTTAATAATAATGTACAATGTTTTATTGAATGAATAACAGCGCCACGGTCAAAATATATACATGTATATTCTCAGAGATAGAGACAAAGTTAATACTAATACTATATAAAGTTGTAATGGTAATCCAATGTTCCAGAAAGACCATCAATAAAAAAATATACTTTTTTGAAAACGGCAATAAAATTTTCCGAGTCGCGGTGATTTCCGTGGGTCAGTGGGCAAACAGCAAACAAACATAATTTTATTTTAGGCCTGATCAAATACTCCTGAGTGCAACTTTCATCCATATATGAGTTATATCTACCTGTAGTATACATATATATAGTCTTGTTTACATCCTTCAAATAATGTATTAATGACCTAGATTGCTGACATAGCACCATTAATCAATTATAAATGAATTTTATGATTAACGTCAATGAACTGGGAAATGCTGTAAATACATGTACATATATATACTATACTTATCTTTAAAGGTTGATAATACTTATTAGCAACACAAAAAATTAATTAACTTACAAGTTAATGTCAAGTTACAAATGTATATATTAAATAGACTCAGTATTCAGCCCACAGACAGTTCAAGAGGACATTTACTGGTTAGTTTGTAAATCCTTTCACTGGCAATGTTTCCATGACTTTCACTGGCAAAGTTTTCATGACACACCATGTACCAGTATATCAACTACATGTTTTCTTATTATTTCCAAGCCATTCAGCATTCATATGTATACATGTACACATATCATGTCTCCATTATCCCTTTCATCCCTAAATATCGGGGTGGTATGATATCATCAATCGTTTAAGACCAGTCTATTAAGTATTATGGTTTGTAGGATTGAAAAGGTTATTATTATGATAAATCATGAGAACTAATTATTATAGTCTGAGTAAAAGGTACCGGTAAATTAAAATTGTAGTGAGCTATGTCATTTATTATCTAAATTCAATCTAAAATTATCTAATTAAATATACAAATTACAAGGTACTGGTCTAAACAACAGAAAAGACAAATTAAACCATGTACAATGTAGATACATGTACTTAGGGGTGAAATGGTTATGATCAATCATTGAAATTCTGAATAAGTCAAAATTAAATTAAAGGGCTGGTCCTGATTTTTATGGATAGAATAATATATCAATCAAAAACTTTGGTTATCTGGAATTCTGGATATATCTCGAAGTAATAGGGGCACTCCAATGAGCTTCAAGATACATGTAACAAGATTTCACTGTATACATTGCATTTTGTATATGTATTAGTATTACCGTATATATTTATAAATACATCATATATATGTTATGGTGATTAAAATGGATAAAATGATTTAAAATCTAAACTTTTCTTTAAAAAAATTTTAAATTGTCAATGACGGAAAATATTTCAGCTTCCCATGAATGTTTACACATCAATTCATATTCACTCACTGCCTTAAAAAAGTACATCACTACATGACTTTAGACATATCTTTTGAATGTACATGTTGTGGTTTAAATTTCTTTTATTTGTTTTTAAGTAGCTGACTGTTCCCTTCTATTCAAGTTTTATCAAAATATTTTACAATTTAATTTTCATTTGCACCTGATAAATTCATGTAGATGAAAAGAAAACATGAAATTGCAAGAAAGCCTCGAGCACATGATATGCCCATCTATGCCAAATCTAGCCTGGGATCCTGGTTCACTGATGCCAACGCTGTCAGTATAGCCAGGTGGAACACAATCACTTCAATTATCTGACTGGACAAAATTACCTTTTCCGCTGCACTGAATTGTGGAATAGCATCAATTCATAACAAAAATGGTGCCCCCAAAGTGTACTCAATCAATGTGATAGGAGAATTTACAGTGTATTATACCATAATGTATGCACTACATGTATCTGCACTCAATCATTGTAGAAATACACAATAAAGATCCCACAGACATAAGCCAGTAGAATGTTTACTAAATGTACATTTGCAAGAATTTGAAGTGATTCCCTATTTGAATACCGTGATGGATACCACCATTTTCTCTGTTTACTAATATGGACATGTGCATTTCTATATCCGGTATCTTGGTCACATGAAAATTTGAAGTCCTGTTTTGCGCTGATAACTTGGTCAAGTGGATTGTCTTATGCCTGGCCCTATCGATTAAGAAAAATTGGGACAGGAACCCAGGCTGTGCCAAATCCAATTCCTATTTTGCAGGAAAGGGCGAATACATATGATGTATACAGCGATCTGTATCACCAGGTGATAAGTGATGAAAACCAGTCAAGACGTGACATAACTCCAATGCTGCAGTATCTTCATTTTATGATATGCATATTTCCATATGATACCAATCACACATGCTGAATCGTGAAACATTTGGACGACAACTGTGAGACTAGTTGTGCTAGTTCATGAAGGGCCATAACTCCAATTCTGCAGAAAGTTGAAACATGACAACAAAACCCATAATATATGATAAACATTATTGTTTCTTGTGATACCATACTAAATTTGAAAGGAATTAGATGAAAAATGAAAACGTTTTTGCATTTTCTACATAGTGTCCTATTTTGACAATCAAAGGGCCGTAACTCTCGTGAAAATTAAAGCGGCATTTTCATTTTATGATAAGCATATCTTCATATGATACCAATCACACCTGCTGAATCACGAAAAATTCAGGTGAGAAGTATGGACTAGATGTGTCCACAAGAAATGAATAATAAAAAAATTCTTGCATTTTCTACATACATGTAATGCCCTTTTTTTGGTAAAGGGTCATATCTCTGATGAAAATTAACATGTAGAATCTTCATTTTATGATATGCACGTTTCCATGCGATACCAATCACAAATGCTAAATCGCGAAATATTTGGGTGAAAACTGTGGCACAAGTTGCCCCCACAAGAAAATTGAACACAAGAAACCAGAAACTAGGTCACGTAAGGCCACAACTCCAATTCTGCGAAAAGTTGAAACATGCCAACAAAACCCTAATATATGTTAAACATTAAAGCTCCTTGTGAAAACATACTAAATTTGAAAGGAAAAAATGAAAGATAAAAATGTTGTTACAAATTCCACACATAAATGTCTTTTTTTTTGGCAAAGGGCCATAACTCTCGTGAAAATTAACGCAGGATCTTCAATTTATGATATACACATCTTCATACATGTACAATACCAATCACACATGCCAAAGTGTGAAATATTCGGGTGAAAACTGTGGGAATAGTTGTGCCCACAAGAAAACTAAACACAAGAAACCAGAAAAAAAATACATGTAGGTCACATAGGGCCATAACTCCAATTCTGTGGAAAGTTGAAATACGACAACAAAACCTGTGATATGTGTTAATATTATTGCATGTTGTGATACATGTACATGTACCATACCAAATTTAAAAGGAATTAAAGGAAATACAAGAAAGTTCTTGCATTTTATACATAATGCCTATATTTGGCAATAAACAGGGCATAACTCTGCCAAACCGAATGTTCAACGAAAGTGAATGAGAAAAACATGACGATGTATTTATATCCTCATTCATTTTCCGCCGATCATTAGTCATATTTGTCAGCATCAAATGTTCTTAATTGTAATTTTCAGTCTATTATAACTGGCAACAAAAAATAGCTTCTTGCACCCCTATTTCATTGAATTATTAATCCATCTAGGTTACATCAGTCCCTTATATCTTCCATATAGTCATCAAGAACATGGACTAGTAATAACCCTGTTCATTAATTAATGTCATTAGACCATACAGGTGTAATTATCGAATGTGTGCTAGAGGTAATTGTACACAACCACCTGCAAAGCACTGTGACCAGGTACCTATACAGATTTATTACTGGCATATTTAAACCCCATGCCTATATGTATAATCACTATCCATGTTCTGTCCTATATACAGACATCAAAGATTAACATCATTAATGTTATTTTAAATTTATGAAGCTTGTGTATCAATCCTCAATGATTTTACTTTAAAAATTTAGCTGAGAAATATCGAAGCGAGATCATGGTGTCTTCTGTGATGTCCGCACTCCACATACATGTACTATTACAGTGTTTTTCATTGTTATTGATGCATCACAATTTCAATACAAAAATCAAAGTATTGAAAGTCCATGGCAATCATAAGTTTTAATGAGGTATAATACACTCAGTATACTGAATATTTTTTAATTCGGTAAAATTAGGTTTTACAAAAAAAAGTAACTAAAAATCAGGTCAGACATTTGGCTTAACATGAGTACTGATGGCTTGTATTTATTATGCAACAAACTACAGAGATCAGTGATATGATTATAAAATCTTGTGCTTTTAACTCATTCACCCCTAAAGACACATTTGGACTGGTCTTAGTCATTGATTTACAGAAGAGTTCATTGTTTTTCAGGGGTTGATGGGTTAAACATCATTTCATCGATATTAAATTTCTATGCGACAGGGCAGTATTATACCCTGAGGCTATACTTCCTATCAGTAGCCTTAAATCTCTAGGTCAATACTGTACATGTAAAACATTTTCCTAACTTCAAAGACTGTCGCAAGTTTCGCATCAGTTAGTATCATGTGAATGAGGAATGACCTAACTTCTATGTCCAACTTCACATCCAGATCTTGCCAATACACAGTAAGGGAAACTTGACTAAAACTCATTTGCATATTAATCATGCGCAAAAATTGTTAACAGTCCAGTCTATCGCTTTTAATGTCAATTCTATCATAAGAGTATAATGGTAAAAAATAATTGAAAAGTAACATTCTAAAGCAAATTTATAATATCTTAAAATTCATAAAGGATGCCGAACTGACCTTTAATAGCATATATTTCAACATGTCTTGTAGACCTATATATTTTCAGCGAATTGTTACCATATTTTCGTCATTTTAAAAAGCAAAAATATACGAATAAAAGTGTGATTTGGAAATTTCAATCTTGAAGTTGAGTTTATGTTGCTGAAATGCACATACATGTGTAATTTTGTGTCAATATAATGTGTTATTGACCCCATAGTGCAAAATGTGCTTTGACTTGTTCCCAATAAACAATTTAGCATAACATAACTGCATTGATGTTCCATCAACTTGTAATTTATTTCAATTACATTATATTTTAAACAGCAGACAATAATGTCTTCTTGTATCTCATTGAATTGAATTAAATAAATTGCCAGTAACGACAGAACACATTTATATACTAACCTCAACAATGTTTTTTTATGGGTTGTTATGTAATAGCAACCTATTATGGGTTTACTTCAACTTTTCATTGAGGGTTATCCTGTTAGCAGTGAAGAGTCACGAAGGTTGCATTCGCACTTCTTGTAAAATATAGTCCAACTCAAGAATTCAACTTTTTGTAGTTAGTTTCAACGAAACGTCATCGATCTATTTATAAATTATATGGAATTCCACTGTATATGACACCAGTGATGCTGAGCCTGCCTTGAAAAACTGCAGTATTACTCCGCCATTCATCATATTGATATTGAGAGAGTGGCTACAAGCATACAGCGATGTAAATAGAAATAAATACATATCGCTGATTCCAACATGAAGCTAAATCAATTTCTATAGAACTCTCAAGAACATGTATGTTTTCTAGTCCACGAAAATGAAAATAAATGCAGAATAGATGGGATAGCATTGAGTAGGAGGTGCTTGTTATACAAATGGCGCATGAAATTCATTATGAATACTTTCCTGTCCATTTTGAAAACTATCAAAATGTTACAATTTCCAGTTCTCGCTTCCGCAGAATTTGGGGAAAATCGCCATGTCCATTGTCCGGTGTTTACATGACATTCATCAAAACTTTTGAAGATAATCACAATTAGATTGGGATGTATAACCCTAAACTTTTTGTCTAATGGATTTTAAACAGAAACAATGTCTTTAACAAAACACAAAGTTTTATCCATTGCCGAAAGCGTTGATGTCTATAAGAGAAATTGGTGATAGATCGTTTTGCTACATCACGAATTATGTTGATGAAAAATTATTTCTTTAACATTAAACATTCATGATTGGGTAAACTGTCTTTTCACCCCATACAGTTGTTTGTATTAATAAATACAAGATACAGAACGTTGTTTGATTGTTTATTTAGTCTAGGCAGAGAATATGTTCATATACCACGGTAATACTAATAGACCTAAATAGGATTGCATACGTTTGATATTACAAGCCATAAAATTTGTTTTAAATCAGCCATTTTTCGGATGAAAATATTTATTTTACCTGTTCCCAGTGTCATGTTTGGTTTAAATTTAAGTAGATTCCATAAATGCTCAAGTTTTATTTTGAAATGAGTGTTAATGCACGGCAGACAATACTTAAAGTTGGTGCGGAAGTAGGCCAAACTTTCTGCCCGGATTTTAAACGATTTTTGTTTTTGGTAAATTCAGGCACAAAAAAAAAAAAAATTGTTAAAAATCGGAGCAGAAAGTTAGCATAGAGCGGAAGATACAACAAATAAAATTTAGAATGTTAATTTTGAATTTATTTAGAGGCAGGAAATTTAATTATTTTTTTTTTAGATCTACATTAATTTGATTTATTTTCATTTCATATATATATGTTAGATAGAAGTAGTTTGATTCCCATGGCTATTTTGCCAAAATAACAACCCATTTCAGTACTTTCAGTACTTTGATTTCTGGAAGGGGGACACCCTTCCCCTTTCAGTTTCAATGCACCTAGTGTATATATGAGAATGACAACGCATCCATAAATCTTGACCTCTGTACACATTTTCTACCCCAAACACATTTCATAATGTTGACAGGTTTGTCAAAAGCATTATAAATATCAAATTGGTTTGATTATAGCATTTAACAATTTGAGGTACCGATTCTTAAATTGAAACTTTAAACATGTGATGGGATTTACTTAGTTATCTAAAGTGTTCACTTTGAGACTAGTAAATTTGTTGCAAGACTAGTGAATTTTGTTCCAACAAGTCAGATTGACTAGTGAGTCAGAAATGTTAAATTCGAACCCTATTATGGTACAGCTACTTTAAACTATGACCTGACTAGATATCTGAAACTTAGTTTTATACTTAAATGATTAAAGGGGCCAGTAAAAGCTACATTAAGGTAACTGATGTTACATTAAGTCTGTAAACAGGACAATTTATTTAGATTTTAAAAGAAGACTGCATCCTAAAATAGTTGGTAACAATGTAAACAAGATTCTTCATAGTATCATAAGCGATGCTTAAGATATAAATTAATAAGATTTGAAATTAAGCAAAAAGAACACCTAAAGGTAACCGTCAAAGAACATCTGAGAAAAAGATCAATGGTAAACATTTGAATAATTTGAAGTAGAAACTCTTATTTTTGGTCTTAAGATTTTGATCCAAGTACATGTAACTAAACACCATGGACAATAATTGACCAGTAAACCATTAATGGCTGTAACCTCTAAATTTTCAAAATGTCTAAGGACAAGACAATTCTGCACTTCTATTCTTTACACATTAACTGTATCACAATCAGATGTTAAAATGTTATAACTTAGTGTTATATGCTATTTACTTAAGTATAAAGAGAGTTAATTAATAGAAAATTTATTCTGATTAGCCATAATACAAATATATGTAGGTTTTCCGTGCAGAAAATTTCAAGACAATGGTACTTCTAATGATCATTTAGCAACGGCCATTGAAAGACATGAAAGAGGCTAAAATGTGTTGTCTTTTCACTTTAATCTTTATTATCAAGCTTTAAGGTTCACAACAGGCATCCTGCACCATTCAAAATGTTAATATATATATATATTATTATCGTAATGTTGTGTCAATTTTCGTTGACACAAAATGTGTCTTGTCCATAGACACATTTTCAAAGAAATTATATGAATAAACATGATAGAGGTATGCATTAAAATCAGAAGAAAACTGTTTGAAAGTTTGCTCTGTGCAAAAGCTATTTTGAGCATACTTATTTTTGAAAACTTGTTTTCATTGGTTTAATAATACTAGAACCCCATACAAATTATAAGAATTTTGAATACATAATTTGAACTTTTTATAAGACCTACAGGGCAAATACACATTACTATAGCAAAATGCAGTTATTATATAAACTAAAAATATAAAAATTTATGTGTAATAAACATGTCTACGGACAAGACATGTGTCTACGGACAAGACATATGTCTACGGACAAGACAATTGATCCAATATGTGAGAAAATAAATCTGTCAACATTACAAGTAAATGTCAAATACGGTATTTCAACTACACCACATACTAGTGCATCAACTCATGTAACAATAATGGATATATCTACTGAAATGTTTTTAGAAACCTATGTCTACGGACAGGACACAGTTTTGGGCATTTTCTGTCAACGAAATTTGACACAACATTACAATGATAATATATATGTTAACATTTTGAATGGTGTAGGATACTTGTTGTGAACCTTAAGAATAAAGATTAAAGTGAAAAGACAAGACATTTGAGTATTTTTATATAACTTTATTCTCCAGTATATAGAACTAGTATCAATTTATGAATTTGCATAACGAATATGACACCACTGTTTCTTACATATCTTCGCTTGTATTTCACCTATCTTCACATAATTAGCAGCAAAAGAGAAAGAAATGATTTGTCTAAAGTTTAAACATCAATTAAATGCACACAAAGTATCAGAATAAAATTGATTCTTCCCCAAAATCTGTAAAAATAAAATGAAACATGAAATAGTGGATTTTGTCCTGTTTTTTGCTTATTTTAATGGCCATAGCTAATTTTAATTAAGCACCATTGTCTTTAAATTTTCTGTTATGGAAAACATACATATTATTGCTTGTAAGAACATACTTTCCTGTTAATATTTAAGTAAATGTTTAAAACATTTAAGTAAAGTTTGGGCATATAACATTATAGGCTTTTCAAACAGTTTGGGCATGATGATTTGTTTTATATTTTTGCTTTTCAGTCTTTGTTCTCAATGATATCTGTCATTTTATCTATTTTTTTAATTTATATATATATATATATATATATCTTTAGGACTTCATTATTGCTATCGTAACCTATAGGTTACAATCATTCCTTTTAGCGTAACCTCTAAATGGGTTACGATGATTTTTATTATTTTGTGACCTGTGTACACGTATTTCCTCACCTGTCTTCTTTGTAATCACAGATTGACAGAATGAAACTTTTACTGCATTAATGGCAAATACTACATTCCATTTCCATCAAATGAAACTCTGATCACTTAAATTCCTACTTATTCAACACTGTTACAACTTTCAAATTTAGTGGTCAGTTTAGGCATCATGTGATCAGATATGAATTCAGCACCTTGTAATTCATTGATCAGATAGGCATATAATACGTGGTGCCAGAATAGTGCCACAAAATCTTTGTTAGGGACTATCATTATTCTGGCACTATGCTTTATGTTAATTAGAACCAGAATAGCCTGGTATGTCGCCGATAGCGGCACTATAGTTCTTGCACACTGATTGGTGTGCCACAATATTGCCGCAGCATTGCGGCAATATTACTAAAACATTTAGATTTTTGTAAGGGATCTCACAAAATCGTATTCCATACTGGTTGGGTTTATGAATATTTTTTTCTTCTGTATGATAAAAATGTCCAACATCTCATGATTGATCTGAAAAAAATCTAACAAAATCATGTTCTAAACTTCTAGATCTATATAACCGAATCATGTAATAGCCAGCTACTGGTCCTACAAGTATATGTACATGTAGAGCTCTGGTTACTGCCAGTAATACTGGTCCCTGACCAGTATAGCCAAAACAATGCAATAGCAAGGAATGGCAAGCTACTTGTCATCGACCAGTACAGTAGATTTAGAACAAATAATAAGGCTTATAAATCAAAATTAGAAAATTCCACCTACTGAATACTGCATTGCACTCACTTTTATTAAGTTAATATTTTATGTTCATGTACAAACATATAATATCATATTTGATTATTGACAAAGTTCATTTGAAATCTGTACAAGATTTCGACCTGCATATGGATGCTGACATGTTTCTACCATAAGCATAATTTGACATCAATCCAATGGCATCGTCAATGCTTCACCAATAATGACAATGGTGCAGACGACAGAGACAGGCTGACTCTGTCGTCTGCACCTCTGTCTGAGTCAGAGGTACTGGATGATTCGTGATAAATGTTGCTGGAAAACACGTGAAATAAATGGGTAGACTCTATACATATATACTTACCTTTCAGCAAAGTACACAGGCATACAACCAGTAGACACTGTTTCATTTTGTGAAGTGAGACATTGATCAGTTATTGATGGTAAGCCGTAGGTGAGAACTAAACTGCGTCCAAGTAGATGATTTGCATATTGAGTAATAGATAAAACCCGTACCGGACAGAACAAATATTTCAGGAAATGTTATTTTGAAAAAAAGTTTCAGAAAACTGTCTGTATGTGGAAAATTACAATATAATTTCAATTATTACTATACATGTACATTAAAATATCAAGATATTGATGAGCCAATTAGATCTAATATAAACATTATATTTATATTTTTATTGATTTTTGCAGGATTTTTTCCCAGTATTTCTGCAAAATGTTATGAGAAATTCGGTTACGGACGGGATTGCATACAACAGAAATTGAAATATACACAATTAAATTTTCTAATTTGAAATTTCAAAGATTTGACAATTTAAACAAAAAGAGAGTTTTCGCTGTTGACAGTGCCTACTAGTGACGGAGAATACTTTTAGTTAGATAATTTTAGTATAGGCCTACAGCGAGCGTTGTGATTAGATAGATAATTTTAGTATAGAGCGTGGTGCTTAGATGGGCAATTTTAGTATACTGTGTGGTGCCAATGAGATTGTTTTTTTGTTTTTGTTTTTTTTTTTATTTTGTGTGAAACCGTAAGGCTAGTCTGTTTAAGTATAGAGCGATGTTCTTAGATAGGCAATTTTATTATAAAGCGTGGTGCTTAGATGTACAGCGTGGATCTTAGATAGTCTATTTTAGCATAGAGCGGGGGTGCTTTGATAGGCAATTTTAGTATTGAAAAGTTATGATTCCCCTGTGCTCCAGCTATAGGGCATGCTTCCCAGAAATAAATATTGTTCAATTTTCAGCCCAAAGAGTTCATTATCTATGTTCCAGACATCAGATTGGTACCTGTTTTATCCAAAATGTTGCATTTATTTGACAGACTAATCATTTCCCCATAATAAAATGAGTTTCAACAAACACAACTCAAAGAAGAGCAATCATGCATGAGGGGGTCCAGATTATTATGACTTTTTCAGAAAGCCTTGAGGGACCTTTTTCTGGATTCCAGACACTAATTAAACCATCGTTTCTACAGCACATCACTAATTTAATTCCATGTTAAAAGAAACAGTGTCTTTATTTTAATACAAAAAATTAAAATGACCAAATTCAAAGCATCACCCAAAACCCCCTGTAGATCCGACAATATTCTCCGATTTTACCCAGCATTTCCACAGAAATGACGACAGTGTCAAATAGTTCCCAACTACACTAGTCTGTATAATGTTGTTTTTATCATTTTCTGACAAACTGCCGTGCACGTTTGCACTAATTTTGATTGATATGTCATGGAATTGTGTAATGTGTGAATCAGACAACTTTTTACGATATTTCTTTTCTTGCGGAAGGTCGGTGGTCTTTACCCGGGTAACCGGGGTTTCTCCTCCACCAATAAAAACTGGACGCCATCATATGACTGAAAGATTGTTGAGTATGGCGTAAAACAAAAAATCAAATCAAAAACGATATTTCTTGTGGCGGAATTCATTAGATTCTAAGAGTTGTTTCCCTTTGGTCAGCACAACAGTCGGTGATAAATATGTCATGTTGTAAATTTTGAATTTACTGGGTAGGTGTAAATACAAAATTTACAACGAGTTGTCATGTTGTAAATTTTGTATTTACACCCACCCTGTAAATTCAAAATTTACAACATGACAGATATCACAATTTCTTAATTTTGGATAGCGTTTCACTCCGTATTCTACAACATTTCAGTTATATGGTGGCAGCCAGTTTTTAATTGCAGAGGAGAGAACCCGGTTACAATGTACCCGGGAAGAGAACACCGGCCTTCCGCAACTGACAAACTTCCATACAAAAATCAGCTTTGGTTCCAACCTGTAGATATCACAGAATCGATTTTTGATATCATAAAATGTTACTTATTTTATAGAATCGAATGCGTGATATCATAAATTGAATTAATTCTTGGTATCTCAAATTCAGTTTTATGATATCAATAACTATATTTGTGATAGCATCATTCAAATACTTGATAATTAGTGAAAAGCTTTTCATACGCAAGGCGCTCGGCATTTTTGTGATCGAAAAGTATGTAGATATATATGAGGCGCCGTTTTAGTATATTTATTCACTATTTTCTGATAACAAAAATTCATTTTTTGATATAAAAAAATCGAATTTCAGATATCACAAATTCATTTTTGATATAAAAAAATCGAATTTTTGATATCAGATATTCGATTTTTTTATATCAGGAAATAGACTGTGATTTTTATATCAGAAATTCGATTTTTTATATCAGAAGCTCATTTTAAAATCAAATAATCGAATTTCTGATATCAGAAAATACTTTTTGATATAAAAAATAATAACCTCTATTTTCTGATGTTAAGAATTCGACTTTTTGATATCACAAAATACGAATTTCTGATATTATTAAATAATGTAATTTTTTATATCAGAAAATACCCCATAACAACCTAAATAAATGATACCTGTCAGGACCGGGGTAAATTCTCATATTAGCAGCGATAGCTTTATATATCGCTGATATTAGTTTTATGTGTATTAAAAAATATGATAGTTATAGCAGCGATATATAAAGCTAATATTAGCTTTATATATCGCTGGTTATAGTTGTTGATTGTTTTTAATTTTAGACGAAATAATTAAATAAGCTAATCCCATTGATCTTGAATATTAAATCTTGAGCAGTATGCCTAGCCTAAAATTTTCAACCAAACGGGGATCTAACATGGCGGACGGAAGCGAGGGAAGACCAGCTGCCGAGTATGACATATTGAACACAATTAATGGTCCGCGGTACATAGGGCCTAATAACACGCGGTCTATTATCTGGCGGGAAATCTTAGGGAGCGTTAATTGTTGTAGGATACAATTCTGATAGGAAATAAAGACAATTTCTAATATAAAAAAATCGAATTACTGATATCAAAAATTAAAAATTATTTTTTGACATAAAAAATTCATTTTCTGATAAAAAAAAATTCGAATTTGTGATATTAAATAATACTACAAATTTTTTGATATCAGAAAATTATTTTCTGATAACAAAAAATTATTTTCTGATATGATAAAATCGAATTTCTGATATCAAAATTCATTTTTGGATGTAAAATATGAATTTCTGATATCAAAAATTCGGGTTGATTATTTTATATCAGAAATTCGATTTTTAATATCAGAAAACGATTTTTCTATATCAATATTTCGATTTTTATATATCAGAAAATGATTTTTTTAATACCAAAAGTATTTTCTGATATCAGAAAATCGATTATTTGATTTCAAAAAATGAATTTTTGATATCAGAAAATAATGTATAGATACTAAAACGGCGCCCCATAGATATACACATCTAGTAGCCTATTTTGCGTCCCGTGCCGTTTTCTATTTCAGTGGGCCTGCGTATGTCATGACATAAATCAGCTTAGTGCAAACAATTTATCATTTTTGCCGGAGACAAATAGACTCTATATCTCTTATATCTCTTAGACTCTTATATGCGTCTCTGCTTTTACCACTATCACGTTCACTTGTGGACATGACACCGGCCCCTTGCCCATGACCCCTTGTTTTTTTATTTATTCTTTTAATTACTTCATCATTAGATATACCAGCCAGGGAATATGATCAAACAACAACCCCTACCAAAAATTCGGTTGTAAACACTGTATGTATATATATGTATACACAAATAAACAAGTAGATGTAGATTATAACAGGTGTGACATTAAGCTAGTTTAGTCACAAAGAACCTACACTAGACCTACAGTAATGCATGTAACTAGAGCAAGTTCTATTTTTATCATTTGGAAAACCAGTAAGCCGTTGTAGCGTGTACCTACATTATTCTTCAAAGTATAATACCGTAATACCTCCAAAAGTCTTCTTGTCGTTGCAGGATGATATAATAAAATCTCCATTCCATGATACAATTACACTAACATTAGATTATTTCATGGGCCCTCCGTGGCAGAATGGTTACAGCCATAGGCGGATGCAGTATTTTAGGTTAGAGTGGACGTGCTTTTGATCTTCACAGTGCTCTAGGATGCGGATCGAGAATTTGTTCAGGGGTGGAGGTGAGGGTTATGCTAGACTCTTATAATGCAAGGCTTATTGAACATGTTTTGATTTACAAATTGTTGGATAAATTGTGAACTAATAACTCATTTGAGGCTATAGGGAAACGTAGTTATATTAAAAAACACTTATGAAATTGGGAAGTTTTCCAGACACGATCTAACTAGAAGTTCGGATTCAGCGAGGCGCGAAAATTTCTGAAATTTGTTTTCAAATTTCCGGCTTTTTTATAAAAAATATCAAAGTTTTACACCTTTTTTTCGCTGCACTTTCTGTCAGAATCCTTTCCTAGTCACTACATATAATACTTAAGTGTTGGATCGTAATGGGGTCGGGCTTTAGGCCTAAACATCTATCAGAAAACACCTAAAATTTGTACGTCCATAGACGCATTTTTCTGCTTCCAGACGGAAAATACGCCTGTTTTAGCAAAAAATAAAAAAAAATTGACAGAAATTCGACCTAATTACTAATAGCCACCAGACCTCTTTATCCTTAAAAAAATTTCAATGATAGATTCATTTAAACTGAAATTGAAGTGGAATTTGGTGATGATTGGGGGATTGGGGAGTAAACTCCCAAGATAAAATTTTGAATAATCCAATTGATTGGAAGCCCGATGAGGTATTTTCTAGCTTCCAGACGCAAAACAGTTTTCCGTTAGTCCTTCAAATTGCATTTTCATTATTTTATGTTGATATTTACATTTTGATTTTTCTTGAAATGCAGCAATTTGATAGAAAAAATATTAAATAAAAATAGTACATAACAAAATAAATAAAAGGAAATAGAAAATGTAAATATCGCCACCTGATAACAGCGATACATAAAGCTATTAGCTTTATATATCGCTGCTGATAACATGAGTTATAGGACTACATTTGCCCGGGGCATTTCCCGAATTATGACCTCTTTATCCTTAAAAAAAATTCAATGATAGATTAATTTAACCTGAAATTGAAGTGGAATTGGGTGATGAGGGGAATCGGGAGCAAGCTCCCAATATAAAATTTTGAATAATCCTATTAATTTGAAGCCCTATGAGGCATTTTCTAGCTTCCAGGCGCTTATAGGCCTATACATTACATTACAGTTTCCAGTAAACCACCATGGCCAAGAAAAAACAGCAGTAACTTTATATCATATTCGAAACAAAATTAACCAGAAGCCGCGAGAAACATTTAAAATCTCTAATTCGTAAACAATAACAATAAACAATTCACGAAAAAAAAAATCAAGCGGAAGAGGGGTCAAATGTTACAGAGACTAGATCCTGTACACAAGTACTCCAACAATGTTAGTGGTTAAAACGGCGAGATACTTTTGACTAGCACTTCGTCATATCCAAAGTAAAGCGAGCTCTAATATTATTTGTACTAATATTATGTGTACTACTCATAATATATAGGCGTCGGAAGCAAATTGAAAGTGGGGGGAGGCGGGGCTAAACCAACTTAAAAAACACACACACGCCAGAAACGTCTGGGGGCTAAGCCCCAATTTTCAACACCTATGTCTATCTTTGCAAAAAAAGTGGGGTGGGGGGTAACCCCCCCGCCCACCCACGCCCCCACCCGGTTCCGGCGCCTATGTAATATTAATATTATGAGTAGTGTCACGAAAGAAATAAAATAAAATTTATAATAAAAATTATTATAATAAATAATTTGTACTCATTTTTAATTTAATACAAATAAAAAATTAGTAAAGGACAGTAGTACACAAGTAGCCTACCTGTGATACAGACGTTCTGTTGGAACCACGGAGACATTATAGAGTATAGATCTAATGCGTTTATGGAAATTCAATATAATTATGTTTCATAGGCGTCGGAGCCGGGGGGGGGGGGGGCACTTTTTTTGCAAAGATAGGCATAGGTGTTGAAAATTGGGGCTTAACCCCCAAGACGTTTTCTGGCGTGTGTGTGTTTTAAAGTTGGTTTAGCCCCCCCCCCCCTCCCGCATACTTCTGGCGTGTGTGTGTTTTAAGTTGGTTTAGCCCCCCCCCCCCCCACTTTCAATTTGCTTCCGACGCCTATGTCAGTATGTGTTTAATAAAAGTTCAAACGTATGTGGAGATCAAAGGATAAGACATTTTAAAATTTTACAGGATATAGATCTACAGTAAATGTAAATATTAGATATTTCGTACAGCAAATTTAGCAGCGATAAAAACTACAACGTTTTTTTTAAGCCTAGAGAGTAAACTAGATCAGCGAATATTAGCTTTATATATCTCTGATTAGATCTACCACATTGCGGCTCGTTTTTATCCCGGCAAAATATGTTGCACTGAATTGACAAGACTTATCATTTACCCAAAATATACGACATTTTCAGCACGAGCGTAGGGAGTCCAGAAAAAAAAATATATAAAAAAAACCTCTGGGAAGCCTGGATTACAAATGTGTTGATGATATAAAAAATGTGTATGTGAAAAAAGTGGCAAGTATAATTCATGAAATTCGCAGAAATGATGTACGGAAATGAGTAGAAAATCTGGTTTTTTTTTATTTCGCCAGAAGGGCAGTCGATTCATCGAAATGATATTTATAACGTGGTACATTTACTGAAATACCTGCGAGGCAGTTGACCTACTACAAGCAGCTATAGTGGTCTTATATTATAAACACCGCTGTAGCTACAAGTCGATTTACGGTAAAAATTTTCTTGGCGAGGGAATGGTCGGTCGTAATGGCAGCTAAATGTTGTTTGATAATTTGGAAAAACCCCGTGGTGTAGCCGTAGGCAGAAGTACAAGATATCCGGGCTTTCAAAGACAGGAGACCTAATGTCGTAATGGAAGAAACTTCGATCTGACGATACTGTCGATGGGGTAAGTAGATTCTTCAAATACACTACACTTCTGTTAGATGGTAATAGATGTATGTCAAATCCATTCATTTATTATTTCACATTTCTTTATATAAACCTGAGGTCTAGCGGTTGAATACTTTTTTTTTTTTTTTTTTACATTTGTAGATATCACCCTCGGCGAAGATATTCTAAATTTGCACCTCATCCAACTCTAAAAGTCATCGGTCTGCCGCTGGTGAGGTAGGCTACATTTACTGATTTAGACCGAACTTTCTGCCCCGATTTTAAGCGATTTTGTGTGTGTGTGTGTGTGTGTGTGGTCGCTTAAAATTGCGGCAAAAGTTCGACCTAGGCTACATTATATGTATGCATTGCATAACAGTTGCATGGAAGTTTTATAAACTTTAAAAAAATATGCCACCAGCCTTGAAGAAACATATACTAGTTTATTACATGTCATAGGCGTCGGAGCCGGGGGGGCTTAGCCCCCCACTTTTTTGGCAAAGATAGGCATAGGTGTTGAAAATTGGGGCTTAGCCCCCAAGACGTTTCTGGCGTGTGTGTGTTTTAAGTTGGTTTAGCCCCCCCCCCACTTCTGGCGTGTGTGTGTGTGTTTTAAGTTGGTTTAGCCCCCCCCCCCCCACTTTCAATTTGCTTCCGACGCCTATGCATGTATAATGTGTTACATATACATATATATACACACTCTGTCACACATGCACACACACACAGTCGCACATGCATACACACTCACACACGCACTCTCAAACATGCACACACCCTGTGATGCACTCAGTCACACAAACATGCACACACACACTGTCACACACATAGTCTCACACACAGTCTCACACACACTGTCACACACAGTCACACGCATGCACACATACAGTCTCACACACACTTTCTCTCTCTCTCACACACACACCTGACCGATAAAAATAATGCGTTTTACAAAATGAAAAATGCATTTAGTAACACACACAGGAAAGAACTGCTGCTGACATTAGAATTTGAAGTACATGCACTTTGTTGAATTTTGGATGATTTATAAGCAGTTTACATATTTTTAAAAACTGCTTAATATCATGTCAATTTCTGTTTGCTTGAACTAAATAATGGAAATATGATCTCCTCAAGTTTACTTGCTGACTGTAGACTAATCAATTTCAGCATGTACTATAAATGTACAGCTACATGTAATGTATGGTGATTCCAAATCTTGGTGATGTTATTTTATGTCAGATGTTTGTTTTAATATGTTGTTCTTTGTAAAATTTCTGGAAGTGACTGTCAGACTATGGAACACATTTTCATCGTGTTTAATTTCAAACGTTGTCAAATTTATGAATTCTCATACAAACTGAAAAATATGCTGAGAATGGTACTCAAAATTTGAGTAGGTACTCAAACTATATTCTATATATGGGACAGTGACGATATTGATTAAATTTGAATAAACTAAATAAAAACAACTTTATTTTTTAAATGTATTGTTAATTCAATGCACGAAAAAATTTGAATGTTTGTCATGTTTTCTGTCCAGGTATGGTCATTGTGTTTTGTCTGTGTGTGTGTGTGTGTATGTATTGCCTTCAGGGTTTGTTCTGTACTTTTCTTACCTGTGTTTCTTTGTGTATTAATTAATAAAGTCAGGATATGCAGTAGTTTGTATTGGGATTTTATATTGGTCATTTATGTTTTTGTAATAGTGTTTTATTGGTCAGTTTGTTTCCCATCGAGTTTGAGGTGGCTAGAGAGTTTCTTTGGTAGTAGACAAAGAACCTTAGTTACTGACAGACAGTCAGACATTTCTACTCACTTAAATTTTACAAAAATCTAACATTTGGTTAGTTTCATTTAATTACTAATAGCTCTAAATTCTAAAATCACTTCTTTATATTTGAAAGATCAGAATGAGAGATTTTTATAGTAATTATTAAATAGCAAATAAATTGAAAGAGTATTAAAAAGTATGTTTTAAAGTTCAGAGAAAAGAAATTATATTTTTCTGTTAATACTGTCTGAATATCTGAATGGTTATTTTAAGAACAAATGTGTATATTTCTTTTAGTTATACTTGGGTTTGTACTCTTACAGAATAGTGCTTTCAAGGCATATGAAATAGAGTCCCGCCGGCGACAGGTTGGTTTCCTGTCTTTCGGATGAGACAGTAAAAACTGGAGGTCACGTGTCACAGTATGTGTCGGCACGTTAAAGAACCCTCACTGCTCAATGGCCGTAAGTGCAGAGCATAGGCCAAAATTTGAAGCTCTTCACCGGCATTTGGTGACGTCTCCATATGAGTGAAATATTCTTGAGTGGGACGTTAAACAACAATAAACAAACAAACAAACAAACCATATGAAATAAGGGAATTTACTGTTTGTTTGAAATTAACTCAGTCCCATAGATGGGTTAGGATTATTTGTATATATATATTATAATAATAATTGATAACTTTTTCCAATATGTAAAATGTTAACGATTGTATAATATAATAATAAAAGGAAAATATTTATGGGTAAATATTTTGAATTATCTCCCTTGAAAATAATGTCAAGGAGTCTTTTTGTATAACAGGAAAATGCCATTATCATATGTTATTTCAGTGTAATTACTTGTACTAAAGTGTATGTGTTTTAATCTGTGTTTTGTCACTTGTGTGTTTACTATTGTTATATTGATATTGCAAGGTTACATCTTATACAGACATTTTGAAATTAAAAAAAATTACTGGTTAACCACCCCAGTGAATAAAGGAATTTCACTGGTCAAAGAATTTTTTTTTACTTGTCTGTATATATACACAATTGAAATGAAATTGAAAATTACTGGTCATTTGGACCAGTTATCAGATAGATTTCACCGGACTTTTGTAAAATTTGCTGGTTTTTCTGGCAAGACCGGTGAATTTCAAAAACTCTGCTTATATATAGAAAGTAGGCTATATGATACAAACGGACATTAAAATATATATCTGAACCTAAACAGTGGTTATATTGTTATAACTTGGAGAATGATAACCTTATTAAATATAAATGAGGTTTTCTTGTAGTAACTAACACTTTTTTTTCATCATACAAAAATGTACAGTTGCAACACAAATGCTGTGTGTTTGTAAGGATTAATATCATCAACATGCAGGTCCTATAAAAGGCCCTACTCCCAATGTAAAATCTATTTTTTCACAAATTTAAGAAAATATTTCCCATTTATGTTTAACATGTTATTTACATTGGGTATTTAACAATAAAAAGAAGAATTTAGTTCATGTTATACATGAACTGCACTTTGAAGTCTTCACATGAAAACCATGTTATCAGTTAAAAGTAAGAGAAGCATTAAACACCATTCAGACAAAACAAAAACAAACCTATAAGGGTATTTTTATGCAATTTTTGGAATGGAATCCATTTTCTTGCTGTAAAGCTACCAAAGAGAGTCAGACCACCTCCCCTAAATCATTTCTGATTTGACATGGGCAATTCAGCATTTATTGTTTCTTGCTTATTCGTACAAAAAGCCCTCCCCCCAAAAAAAAAATAAATAGATAAATGAAATGGTCTTGAGGGACCACTGAAATAATGTGGTCTCTCATGTCCGTTTGTCTCTCAAAAGAGGTTTTACATAAAGGATTATTTAACCAAATGGTTTTCAGAATGTGATCGCAAAAGACAGGTGTTCCTTTTATAAGAGTGTTCTGTCAATAAAGCTCCCACTGTTTCATTATATCCGGTATGCGGATATACGTATTATATCTCAGGGACATAGACACCCCTGCCTTGCACAGTCTTCCGCTGCCTTGTGGGATAGGTTCTCGTCAGAACCAAAAGCTAAGGGAGACAACCCTGACAGAAACCATGCAAATGTGGAGGCATCGAGGGCGGTTGCTGAATGGAACACCCATCATCTACCGGCCATCCGCTACAAGGACTAATAGTCTGCGCCTGTCTCGACATGTTCTTGCCGGTGTAGAAATACTATTAAATCCTGAAAGAGTGTCGCTAGTAACTTGCAAAAGCTATCGACACTTCAACATCCTTTGCAAGCAGTTTTTCATGAAATGTATAACCGAAAGAAACCTCATACCGGATCGGCCGTCGCCCGGGTTACCAAGGACCGCGCTGCTCGACAACTTCCATCGACAGTGAAAAGTAGACAAGGAAGATACAGGAATTTGACTTTAGCTCAGTGGAATGTCAGGACACTTCTTGACCGTGAAGAAGCAAACAGACCAGAGAGACGCACCGCACTCGTGGCGATGGAACTCGCAAAGTATGACATAGACATTGCAGCCTTATGTGAAACAAGAATCTCAGAGTCTGGCAGTCTAAATGACATGGACTATACATTCTTCTGGAGTGGTAGACCAAATGGAGAGAAAAGAGAAGCCGGAGTTGGTTTTTGCGATGAGGAGAAACATTGCATCAATGATGATTGAGACACCACTACCAATCAGTGACAGGATAATGTCGATGCGACTCCCTTTGACGAAGAACAACTCGGCGACATTCATCAGTGTGTACGCACCAACTTTGACCAATCCTGATGACAAGAAAGAGGAATTCTACAACCTACTAGCAGAAACTCTTCGGCGTGTTCCCCGTACCGACAAACTCATACTGATGGGAGATTTCATGCTAGAATAGGGAGCGACTACAACAAGTGGCCATCGGTATTAGGAAAGTATGGAATTGGTAAATGCAACTCAAATGGAGAACTCCTTCTTGCTATGTGTTCAGAATTTGAACTGACAGTAACCAATACCATGTTCAAGCAGAAAGATGAACGAAAGACTACTTGGATGCATCCTCGCTCTAAACACTGGCACCTGATTGACTTCATCATAACAAGACAGAGAGATAAGACAGACTTCTGTAATACTAGAGTAATGCGTGGAGCCAACTGCGGGACTGATCATCAGATGACAAGATCAAAAATGACACTCCATCTACGTCAGAAACACATCAAACAAGGAGCAAAGAAGCCATCCAAGCTCAACACCGCAAAGCTGAGATCTATAAAGGAAAGAGAGATTCTAGCAAAAGATATGAACGATGCCTTAGACAGATTTGAGATAGAGGAAGGACATTCCATAGATCAAGAATGGACAGCCCTACAACAAGTGGTCTACAACACAGCAAAGGAATCTCTAGGCAAGCCCGGCAGAAAACACCAGGACTGGTTTGATCCCGGTGACCAAAAGCTACAGCAACTTATAAGAAAGAGAGACCAAGCCAACCAGAAAGTGCTACAGTCCAGGAGCACACGGTCAACAGTTGCAGCTTACAAAGATGCCTGCAGGCAACTCCAACAACATACTAGATCTCTGAAGACAGCCTGGTGGGACAGTAAAGCACAAGAGCTACAGACAGCTGCAGACAGGAATGACATGAAGGCTTTCTACAATGGGCTCAAGGAAGTTTGGGGGACCCCAGAAAAAAAGGACCTGTACAACTGAAGTCAGCGGACGGGTTGGAAACAATCTCAGACAACAAAAAAGTTCTGGCTAGATGGAGAGAACACTTCCAGAAGCTCTTAAATGTTCCCGGAGAGATTCAGACTGAAGCCCTTGACAACATACAGCAGCGGACCACCAAACACTACCTTGATGAGACTCCATCCATGAACGAGGTGACAAAAGCTATTGCTGGATTGAAAGATGGCAGAGCCCCCGGTGAAGATGGAATACCCGCGGAAGTATGGAAACATGGAGGTACCAAATTAGTGGACAGGCTGCACCAGCTGATATGCAGTGCATGGGATGAAGGTACAGTTCCACAAGCCTGGAAGGATGCAAGTATTGTAACCATCTACAAGAAAGGAGACAGGTCAGATTGCGGAAACTATCGAGGAATCTCTCTGTTGTCCATTGCTGGCAAAGTCTTCGCTAGGATCCTTCTGAACAGACTCTCCAAGCATGTCACTCCAGAAATAGTTCCCGAGTCACAGTGTGGTTTCAGGCCCAATAGGAGCACCATCGACATGATCTTCAGCCTCCGACAGTTACAAGAAAAGTGTATCGAGCAGGACCAGCCACTGTACGTTGTATTTGTAGACTTCACCAAAGCCTTTGATACAGTTGGAAGAACAGGTCTGTGGCAGCTGCTGAGGAAGTATGGATGCCCTGACAAGTTCACATCCATGATTGAGTCGCTGCACACAGGGATGAAGGCCAAAGTCAGCGATGGAGTGGAAACATCCGATGCTTTTGAAGTTACAAATGGAGTCAAACAAGGCTGTGTACTAGCACCTACTCTCTTCTCCATATTCCTATCAGCGATGCTGGATGAAGCTTTCAGAGACTTGACAGATGGTGTCTACATCCAGTCAAGGCAAGATGCAGACCTCTTTAAGGTCACACACTTCTAGGCAAGAACCAAGAGCATCCAGTACTGATAAGGGAGCTACTCTTCGCAGATGACAGTGCCCTACTTGCCCACTCACCACAGGAAATTCAACGCATAGTAAATGCCTTCTCGGAAGCATCAAAGAAATTTGGACTGAAGATAAACATAAAGAAAACTGAAGTGCTATACCAACCAGACTCTTCAAAGTCCCAGGAGGTGGATATACTGGTCGATGGTATCAAACTAAATTCTGTCCCAGAGTTCACCTATCTTGGTAGCACAGCAGCGAAAGATGGGCGTATTGATGCCGAAATACAGAGAAGAATTGCTAAGGCCAGTTCATCTTTTGGCAGATTACATCAGAGACTCTGGAACAACCATCATGTTTCATTGAAGGTGAAAGGAAAGATATACAGAGCCATCGTCATATCCACTCTCTTGTATGGAGCCGAGTCGTGGACGGTATACAGAAGCCATGTGAAGAAGCTTCATGCTTTTATGATGCGGCCACCTTAGAACCGTCATGAAAGTAACCTGGAAAGACAAAGTTACCAACAAGGAAATACTTGAAAGAACTGGATTAACACCCATGGAAGACATGCTGATCAGAAAGAACCTTCGATGGACAGGGCACATCATGAGGATGCCGCAAGACCGACTCCCAAAACAGATCCTGTTCTCACAGCTTCCAGTTGGTAATAGGAAGAGAGGCAGACCCCGACTACGGTTTAAAAGATACAGTCAAAAGAAATTTGAAACGGAGGAACATCAACTTGAATTCCTGGCCAGAGTTGTGTAATGACAGAAGCTTATGGAGATCAGCGGTTGGATAGAACAGAGGAACAGACTTTGTCGCATTGCGACCGTCAGCATAGTAGTAGTAGTAGTTTCATTATAACTACTGTTACATTATTACCATACTTGTTTTATCACTACTGTCTTGCAATTGATCATTATATTGAGTTAATGCTATTCTATATTGACTCATCAACCCCTGAAAAACAATGGACCATTCTATAAATCAATGACTAAGACCAGTCCATAGGTGACTTTAGGGGTTAATGGGTTAACTTATACTGCTATCATTACTATGTCATTGAAGCTGATTTTGTGAGAAATTTGCAAGTTTATTAGCAGAAGGCCTGTCACTTAATTTCTTTGGAAACACTGGGTAAAACTAGAGGATTGTAATGTTCTTATCTGAAATATCAGTTTGTCATCCTGACCTATTCTAATGTAGCCACTGCAATGGTCATACACAGTTTAATGTTTATTTGATAATGTTTAATGTTGACAGCTCTGTGGCTACCGAAGTTATGTTAAATGTAAATAGTTTTGGTTAGTTAGAAATAAAGCATGTAACAGGACAGACGTTCTGGTGTTTATCTGTGTATGCTTAGAGCATGTTCTATTAAGACTAATAGAGACATTACAAGGATCATCCATGACATATAAAATCCTCTGGTTTTACCCAGCGTTTCCACAGAAATAACCAGTCACTAGACTTCTTCCTGGAAACACTGTATTCATGTTCTCTCCTTCACCACTAAAAACTGGTTGCCACCACGTCCATTTGACTGAAAAATGTTGAAGGTCATATAAACCAACATTCAAAATTAGAAAAAGAAAATGTTACTTTGAATTATGTAATTTGTAAATGCTATGACTATTGTTCTGACATATTAGCTTTGTCTCTGTAACTCGAGGAGACAAATTGAAATAAGTAAATAATTGGCTTGTTTCCGGTGTTTTTGTGTTTTTTCAATAAAAAGTTATTTAAACTGCCACATGATTTATGACCCTCAGTCAACATGTGTGGGATATAAATTACCTTGCAGGCAAACAGTATTCACATGTACATGTAAACAAGGATATTTAAGACCATTTGAATTTATGGCACACAACTCTCCTCACATATGATAAAACTAAAAGGCCTTGTTCATTGCCGTTCTGGGGTACCTTCAGGGTTGATAATTTGTAATATAATCATCTTAAAAAGTAATGGTATCATGCAAATTTAGAAGATCCCCCCTTATTTCATCCCATGCATATTCTTGACAGAATCTACATGAAGTACATTTATGTATATCAATGGAGAGATTGTTCATATTGTTATATGTAAACACGGGGGGGGGGTCAGAAAGATGAATTGTGCCGAAGGCTAAAGTTAGTTCAAACATAATTGTTTGCACAAAATGACAATAGTAGTAAATGACAATACTATGTTAGCTCAGGATTAGAAAAAAAAAACTCAATGCTTATATAAATCCCTCACCTGAAATCGTAAAGTTGACAAATTTGTTGGATAACGTCAACTAGCTAAATCTTTGTGACAGAAGTAATAAATGACAAAACGGTAACAAATTAAGAAATGACTAACAGACAAGAATTGAACGAATGGATGGAAAATAACTAAGCATGTGGTATCCTTTGGTCTCTATGAACTTATCAAATTAATTGAAAATTAGAAGACAAGAAAAAAATGACTGGCGATTTCAGTTCAAAACTCAAGATAAAATAGGGTATGTTTTCTGTAAACAAATACATTGTACATATATAGTATTGGACTTCATTAATCGTAGGTATAACCTCATTCAGAAAAACATTTGGTTTTTACAGTATAAAGTTATGGACGCTGATGAATAGATTTTTGTTACAACTTGAAGAGTTTGATTCATTGCCAAAGAGTAACGTGGTACAGTCGGGTACATTATGTAGTGTATGTCTCTTCTTTTTGAATTGTATTTAGGACATTCTATTTTTAATAAAAAGTGAAAATTGGACTCCACTTTGCCACACGTACAAAATGGATCAGCCTCAATGAGGTGGCATAAAAAGAGGGTTGTTTAATTAAGGGAGCTACAACGCATACGCAATCATGCATGCAATATTTGGCCACAACATTACATGTGCCTTCTGAACAATAATTGGCAGTTGGAGTTTGCAATGGATTTATTGCTTGTCAAGAAACGATTTAAAAGAAGTAAGTGATGTTGAGTCCTTAATATTTTGCGGCTAATGTTTGCTTTTCTGATCAGAAATTGTCTGTTGTCCATCATCATTGTTGTTGTTGTTGTTGTCAATTTTCAACATTTACAAATTCCTTTCCAGAACCACTGGGCCAGTTTCAACTAAGCTTGACACAAAGGGAATTCTAGTTCCATAAAAGTAATGTCCACAGGGTCTTTAAAGGGGAGATAATTAAGAATAAATGAAAAGAAGTTGGTTGTATCACAGAGACATTTTGTGATAAATGACTTTACTTAACCAAGAAACAATGAACTCTTCTATAAATCATTGACTAAGGAAAGTCCAAATGTGTGTATAGGGATGAAAAAGTTAAAATGGACTTGTTGTATATTTCAAAAAGGGGGTTTGTGTCCAACACAATAAAAACTCTGTAAGGTTGAATAAATTGTATTAACGTTGAGCTTGTTGTTACATGTTTCAGCTCCAAGCGGAGCCGTCTTCAGAACAAATGACAGTAGAATTACGTCATCGATACTTGAGTAAATAAACAGAAAATGATGACAACATAATGCTGCGTAAAAGTCTAATACACATCGCTGTATAGAGTTCATATTTAAATAATGGTATTGAAGCGTATGTGTACAATGTGATGTTACATAAAACGCGGAATTATAGAAGTTGATGCATGTAATCTAAACGTAGAAATTAAAAACATTAAATGAAATTTTTCTGGTTATTCTAAATAATTGTTGTATATTTGTTATTTGTCAAAAATATCATATTTTTTTCAGTTTATTAGTTTCATTTTCTGAACACTTGAACTGTCAACATACAAAATGATTACATTTGTACTACTTATTACATGTAATTTCCATTGATATATGTAGCCTACATGTATTTATTTGTATCATGGTAAAACCTGCGTTAGCAACCACCTGTGTTTAAAGACCACCTGGTCATAAAGACTGTCCCCTCTATATAAAGATCACCTCAATATAAAGACTGGTTTTGTCATGTTCGTAAGAGGGTCTTTATGTACATGTTTCACTGTTAATGTTCAGTTAGTGTCATTTGAACTTGTTCAATTGTAGCCACATTTAAACTCATTTTAAGGAACGGTAATTTCAACCATTAGAATTTGGAAGTGTAGTACAAAAAAAAAACCCACATGTAATGTTAACTTGCTCACTCCTGGATCATAAAAGTAGACCATGCTATCTATTGATTTGGATGAGTCTAAAGGTAACGTCAGGGGTTGAAGAGTTAATGAATATGTAATAGTAACAGCCATTTACATGTACACGTTAATCTCATTTGAAGGCTTTTCACACATCTGGTACTGATTGTAACTTTTGTAACATTTCATTTAGTCCTTTACGCATCTACAGGTTTACTCTCTACCCCTGGGGGTTTCATATCAGAGTATCTTTCCCATCCATCATAAGATGTATTGATGAGTGTTAATAGTATTGTGAGTGTACAGGTCAAGTGTAATCTGGCTAGTTTCTGAATTCACCTAATGACCTTAAAAATAAAATGCCTATTTCCAATTAGAAGCATCTTATCGTTTATCTTGTTGCTGTTAAATTATACATATTTTCTTCAGTAATAGGTGGCTTAAAATCTTCTTTTCAAGAACCATAAATTCACTGAAAAGATAAAATCAAAATACTTCAATGCTGTGCAGAAAGTTTGATTTAAGAACAGAACCAAAAAAATCTTCATTAGTCATTACACATCTTTCTGGATCACTCTGATGCATTTGGTTTGGCTTTTTATGCAGGTAGCCTGAATACAATGTTTTTGCAAAGGAGGGTATCCCCAAACCTATTTTGACCCACCCTGGACCCAGTCTAATCATATCCAACTAAAGATAACACCACTTTTAGGGGGACCAAAAGTTCTATACTCCTTCCCTGATTCATAAAAATCCATTCAGTGGCTTGAAGAACAAAGCTGACTTTGTTTAAAAATGCCCACTTTCCATTTTGCAGTCAAAAAATTCTATGAATTAGATTTCAGCCAATTTCCCACACAAAAACATTTCTTCACCTAATTACAGGTATGAATGAATACAACATAGTGAATAAAGGAGGAGAAAATTGAAGAAATATAAAAATGAATGAAAATGAATTAAGTCAGTCTGAAAAGATATAAAAAACAAATAAAAAATTAATGATTCTATTTCTACGAAAAAACTCAAAACTTGAATGATACATCCATGTACAATGTAGATGACTCGGATGTAATCTGCTTTTCAATTTATGTAACTGTTTTGGAGAGTGATTTTCGAAGAGGGGTACATACCCTCTTGGGCCTATTTTGCCAGACCTTGACCCACTTGTGAGCTAATCTCGATGAACACAGTGCAAGACCTTGAATACTTGCTTTTTGTTAAAATTTCATCAAACTTCCTCCACTACAAACTACGAACAGCATCACTTTCTTTCTTTTAATATGGCTGTCGAAATGACTGTCTTTTATGTACTTATTTTGAAACTTTTTATTGAGTCAGTGGAATTAATAATTGTCTGCTTACTTTGTCATTTTATCAGTCAAGCAACTCTCTCTTCTCTCCCTCTCTCTCCTCCCTCCCTCTGTCTCTGTCCCTCTCTCTCTCTCTCTCTCTCTCTCTCTCTCTCTCTCTCTCTCTCTCTCTCTCCATATATGTATACATTGTTTATTGATTTATTATATTTCACTCTTTTTGTAGGTAGAAGATGGACATTGAAAAATCAAATTACATTCGGGCATTTCACTTGATCATTAAATATGGGAAAGAGGCAATACACACATTTTTTCACAAAACGATACCGCAACATGAATTGAGAGCATTGCTGAATAATAAAAGAGGCATAATTGTGAAACATCTGAACAAAAAGGAAGAGGAGAAATTATATACGAGTGATGGTATGTGTAATATTGAAAATATTCAGGTGAAATGTATCTAAATCTTAATGATTTACCTTGAATTGGTTTTGAAATTGCATGCATGTCCTAAATGGTGACAAATGATTTTTTGATACTGGTAATAATGAATAGCTGTATGTGAGATGGTACCTAAATTACATCAAGTAATATTGGATAGTTGTAGGTGAGATCATACCTAAATGACGGTAGCCAATATTGAGTTACTATTGGTGAGGTCAAACCTAAATGACGGTAGATAATATTGAGTTACCTTTGAGTTTTAACCTAAATGACAATAGATAATATTGAGTTACCTTTGAGTTTAAACCTAAATGACAATAGATAATATTGAGTTACCTATGGTGAGTTCAAACCTAAATGACGGTAGATACATGTAATAGTGAGTTACCTTTGGTGAGTTCAAACCTAAATGATGGTAGACACTATTGAGTTATCTTTGGTGATTTCAAACCTGAATGATGGCAGATAATATTGAGTTACCTTTGGTGAGTTCAAACCTAAATGACAATAGATAATATTGAGTTACCTTTGGTGAGTTCAAACCTAAATGACGGTAGATACATGTAATATTGAGTTACCTTTGGTGAGTTCAAACCTAAATGACGGTAGATAATATTGAGTTACCTTTGGTAAGTTCAAACCTAAATGACGGTAGATACATGTAATATTGAGTTACCTTTGGTGAGTTCAAACCTAAATGACGGTAGATACATGTAATATTGAGTTACCTTTGGTGAGTTCAAACCTAAATGACGGTAGATACATGAAATATTGATTTGCCTTTGATGAGTTCAAACCTAAATGATGGTAGTCTAGATGAATTTGGTGAGTTTCAACCTAAATGACGGTAGATACATGTAATATTGAATTACCTTTGGTGAGTTCAAACCTAAATGACGGTAGATATATTGACTTACCTTTGGTGAGTTCAAACCTAAATGACGGCAGATAATATTGAATATTGAGTTACCTTTGGTGAGTTCAAACCTAAATGATAACAGATAATATTGAGTTACTTTTGGGGAGTTCAAACCTAAATGACGGCAGATAATGTATTGAGTTACCTTTGGTGAGTTCAAACCTAAATGACGGTAGATACATGAAATATTGATTTGCCTTTGATGAGTTCAAACCTAAATGATGGTAGTCTAGATAATTGAGTTACCTTTCAACCTAAATGACGGTAGATAATATTGAATTACCTTTGGTGAGTTCAAACCTAAATGATGGTAGATGATATTGACTTACCTTTGGTGTGTTCAAACCTAAATGATGGCAGATAATATTGAGTTACCTTTGGTGAGTTCAAACCTAAATGATGGCAGATAATATTGAGTTACCTTTGGTGAGTTCAAACCTAAATGATGGTAGACACTATTGAGTTACCTTTAGTGAGTTCAAACCTAAATGATGGCAGATAATATTGAGTTACCTTTGGTGAGTTCAAACCTAAATGATGGTAGACACTATTGAGTTATCTTTGGTGAGTTCAAACCTGAATGATGGCAGATAATGTTGAGGTACCTTTGGTGAGTTCAAACCTAAATGATGGTAGACACTATTGAGTTACCTTTGGTGAGTTCAAACCTAAATGATGGCAGATAATATTGAGTTACCTTTGGTGAGTTCAAACCTAAATGATGGTAGATACTATTGAGTTATCTTTGGTGAGTTCAAACCTGAATGATGGCAGATAATATTTAGGTACCTTTGGTGAGTTCAAACCTAAATGATGGCAGATAATATTGAGTTATCTTTGGTGAGTTCATACCTAAATGACAGTAGATGTTATTGAGCCTTTTTTCAGGCTACAGTACCAGTTCTTGCCAACTTGATAAATGACACTTTTTTGTGTCATTTAATGCTGTGAATTTGAGTTTTTGGTAACATTTTCAAAGGGAATTGTGATTTTAAAGTGAGAAAATAATTGAATGGTTCAATATTGGGAACTGTTCATGAGATTCACAGTAACATTACATGCATATGAGAAATAGAAAGAGAAACCAAGAGATTTTGTCATATATATAATCTGTTATAATAGCCTTTATCATCATTGCGATAAATCAAGATACTAAAAAACCTGACGACAATATCGTAAAAATATTCAACCATTAGGATATTGCTGACTCCAATAGCATTAATGGAAAAGAAAGTCTATATGTATTATGTACTACCTAAACCAACACAAATCACATACATAGTGTTGACACTCCTCAAAAATATTTTTATGCCCCGGCCTGAAAGGTCCGCCGGGGCATATAGTGTTTGGATCATCCGTGTGTCCGTAATTCCGTGCTGCTTACATACATGTATAAAATGTAATATTTCAAGTTTGGATTGTGATACAGTAACCAAACTTGGACTGTAAGTTTAATATAAGGGTTGCTCACACTTCACTGACATCTCATGCACCTGGGGTGGAGTGGGATCAAAATGTAGGACATTGCAATATCTAAAGTTTGGATTGTGATACGGTAACCAATTTGACTGTAAGTTCATCTAAAGGTTGCTTACAACTCACTGACATCAAAAGCCCCAGGGGGTGCACTTCCCTGACATCATATGCCCCTGGGGGTTGGGTGGTATTATCATGATAATGTCAACAAAATTTGCTAGTACAGGGCTCTACAACTCTAAAAAAGTTCACTCTTCATGTGGCCAGTGAAACAGAAATTTTACTAGCCAGCCAGGAACTTTTACTCGCCAATATATATATATATATATATATATATATATATGTATGTGTGTGTGTGTGTGTGTGTGTGTGTGTGTGTGTGTGTGTGTGTGTGTGTGTGTGTGTGTGTGTGTGTGTGTGTGTGTGTTCTTAAAAAATCCACTGGATGAAAATATAGAAATGAAATAAAATATTAATGTTCAAAGTTTATGTAACATTTTATTGTTTCAATCCATTTAAAACAAGGTTATTAACTGCATGTTGACCTTTTTGTGCTTTTTTATCAATCCAGGAGTGTTTATATGCCTATATTTTTCATATTTGTTGCTCTAATATTGAGGCAACCTTAAACTTTGTTTTTAATTTTTTAGCGCCAGTTTCTGTTCGACAGAATTTACAAAACAGAGACTGCCCACAAGAATTGTAAACTTTGTCTGCAAGTTAAAATCTAGAGTCCAACACCTGTGACCTGATCGTCAGACAAACACCTATACAGTTATTTAATTTATAGGTGTTTGTCTGACAATCGGGTGTTTGACTCTCGATTTTAATTTCCAGTTCCGACTGTGGTTAATCCCTTTGGGGATTCTGTCGCGGCCGTTTTATTGTGTTGACCCACGATAAATTGGCCACGATAGAATCCCCAAAGGAATCAGGCTGTGGTCTGCTTGTCCTCCTCGTCGAACACTAGGCCGAACTTTCTGCCCCGATTTTACCACTTAAAATCGATTAAATTAAAATCGGGGCAGAAAGTTTGGCCTAGTCGAACACAAGCCATAACTCTGTTCCAGTATTCCTTTAGCCAAGATTGTTTAAACTAGGTAGTGTCTAATGATGCTTCTGTTGAAATCGACTGAGAAAAAAATGTCATCGTTTGCTGTTTGGAAAATTTCAAGTCGAAAACATGAGAGCAATACAACGTGTTTTTATACAGTAATCCACGTGAGATGCTCTAGTTTATCGAAACTAATTAACCAAATTGGTTGTTGTAAATCGCATAACAGACCATGATTTCGATAATGTAATTTCACAGTGAAAACGGACAAACTTTTGATTTTCAGTTCAGGGAAAACTGGTCGCAATGTGGCGACTGAATGAGGATAAACACTCGCCAAAATCTTAAAAATGGTCACATTTGCGAGTGATTTGGTCGCATTGTAGAGCGCTGTAGATCGTGATGCTAATCTCAGTCACGATAACAGCTCTACTTATGTATCAAGTTCACATGTTTTTCTTTGCAAAAGTTTGTTGATAAAATGATGGTTTCAATAGACTACATTTACATTCTCCCTTTTACTATTAAAGATGTTTGTCCATTCCAATACTGTGATTTTTTTTAAACCTCTCTAACTGCAATAGTCAACGTATAGACCTTTTCCAACTCGCACTATTCCAGTGTTTAGCCAACCCAAATCCTGATGTCATATCCAGGTTTTCTTCTGCTTCGCCAGGGGCTTTGAATTTACCATGTTTCTAATTTCTATTTGGTAATAATTTTTTTGGTTGTGATTGGAAGAAAAAATTATCCCATAATTTTATTCAAAATTTCAAATCCAGTCTGCTACTCAGAAATGACTAAAAATATTGATTGAATCACAGATCATGTGACACCCCCCCCCCCCCAACTCATGCTTATAAATCTGGGGTGTTAAGGGGAAACTTTGATTTTGTAACTTATATGTCACCATTGATATTTTGCAAAAGTACTTTGAAGAAATGTATTTCTTCTTCAAACAACCTTGCATGCTATATTATTATGATTTTACTGTTAAACCATAATATAGGTGAGAATTGGTACTCAGCGAGGATTGGTCTACTGCCAGTATGTGATCGTAATACAGGGCATCAAAATTTGCGTCAGAGTTTGTTTTTATGGTACGGATATGTATTTTAAGCATGGGAGAAAAATAATCAAACATACCGATATATGAATCTGAAAGTCTGACCCTTGGATTAGACAACTGGATTCTTACTATGGCAACAGAGCTTTGTTTATCCATGTAATACACTCATGTAAGATTCTGTTATTCATTTTAAACTTATTTTCTCTACATTACATCTCAGGATCAAGTGTAAATAGTGCGGAATTTGACATCTCGTTGATGGTAACAATTCTCCGTTACTCTGGATTAATCAGTGGCATACAACACAGCAAGTGGGACAAAGAACCACAGTACATCACCACAGATGTAGAAGCAGTGGCTACCATTAAGCATTACAGAAATGACCTGGCTCATACACGGGACTTCAGATTGTCTTCATCACTATACAATGGCTTATTCATGAAAATGTTAGATGTGAGTACAAATGTATATAAACATTGGGTTTATATTTTTTCTTATAGCCATGAGCAGATAGTACATGCATTGAAATAAAGATTTTTAGTTGGATGGCTCATAACTGTAGACAAAAAAGACTTTATTAAGTTCTCAATTTTTTTTTCTTTTATTTCTTTGTTATAATGATCGTTATAGACTTATATACAATGTACATATATACATGTATTAGACTGTTGGTTATAGACCTGTTAACATAATATTATTTAGCAGTGCTCCAGATAAGCTGCATATTTGCGTATTTACACATAAAAAATAATTGGATACGCAAAGCAAATTAAAATCCATGCGTAAGATACCCAACGCAAATCAAAATTGAAGCATAAAATTAAATACATTAGATCTGAAACCTGCTGAGAGATAAAATATTGAGTTCACTTGTTCTGAATGGATCTTGGTCATAATGTGTGTTAAAACTTAAAGCTCTGTGGTGATAATGCAGTTAAGCTGACCCAAACCCAGATGTTTAAATTGTGGACTTGCATTGTACAGACTGTTAAATACAGGTTAATTAATGGTTATTTAGCAACCAAATCTTAATAGAAAAACCAATGGCAATTGTAATATGGCAACAGAATTGGAAAATACCCACTTGACAGAAATTTTGTGGATAAAAATACTCACTGGATTTGGAAATGATGGGTACTTTACCAAAGTGCTCAGAAAGTTATCTGGAGCACTGTATTATAATGAGGCTCTATGTATCATGACTCAATAGTGTATCACAATATATCACAAAAAATGAAAAACGTATCACCGTGTATCACAAAAAATGAAAAACGTATCATCGTGTATCACAATATATCACAAAAACGTATCACAATATATCACAAAAACGTATCACCGTGTATCACAATATATCACAAAAACGTATCACCGTGTATCACAATATATCTTATTATTTGGAATATTTTGCATAGTTAGCATTGGAAATAGTAGTGTTAAACACAGAAACAGTGAATGTAGGACTACTAATTATCCATTAATTATCCATTAAATCTTGTACATTTCTAACTTTTTTTAGAAAAAAAGATAATTTGTTAATATAGCGCTAAGGTGACACCATCAGTCACTGAAATACTGATAAGGTAACTTACGTAATTCCGTATTTTATTTTTTCGAAAAATATCTATATTCATTTTTGTATCATATATATCGTATAAACAGAAATGAAATTGTAATATATCGTTGTATCGATATATTGTTACACCATTATATTATAATACACCATAGAGGCAGAGTTATGGGTCATTTACATACATTGTATGATACATCAGCATTGGTAGACATTTATTACTCCTGGTTTATTTTACAGTAAAATCTGCTTTAGCTACCACCTGTGTATTAAGACCACCTGGTCACAAAGACTGTTTTTAGCTGTCCCCAGTAGTACTATTTGTTTACAAATCAACCTTTATATATAGACCACCTCCCTATAAAGACTGGTTTTTCTTGTGTTCCTAAGGAGGTTGTTATATACAAGTTTCACTGTATTTTCCTACTGTTATTTCTCATTCACAGGCAATTCTTCTTCTTGGGGGAAATGAACTATATGAAGCAGCGAAGACAGTCAGAGAAGCTAGTCTTGACAGCACAGAGCTGAGTAAAAATGCTGAGATATTTAGTGTCATCACCTCCTCGGACTACAGACTGAAGGGTTTAGAGGTGGAAATGGCACAGATCAAGAAAGCTGTTGGTAAAAGATTTCATTAAGTTGTTAAAAGCTCTTTAACTCATCTATCCCTGAAGATGATGGACTCTACTTAAAATCAATGACACAGGCTATTCTAAATATGTTTGTAGAGGTTAATCATATGAATCATTAACGTCTGTAGAACTCTCCATCTAGTTTGATCAGAAATATTGATGCAGACTTGCCAACCTTGAAAAATTTTCATGGGGGAGATTGTAGATTTTAGTAAGAATTAATAGGAAAATTTTAATTTTTCATGGGAAAGTAAGGCATTTTTTCTTGAAAAAATTATCAAAATTTTACACAAAAAATAGGGAGTCTCACAATTTATGGGGGAAACTTGGCAAGTATGTTGATGTGCTCTTGTAGAACCTTGTATCAGTAACCCTTCTAATGATTGTGATCCCATGAATTCATAATGAATTTTATTTGACAAACATTGTATTTAGGTTTTAATTTTTTTTCTGCATTTTCCAAAAGTGTTTAAACTTTAAACACATACTGTACTCCCCGTCATCAGAGAACAGACTTTTATTTGTTTTCAAGCTGGATAACTCTTAAAGGCATACAGGCTGCCATTTTCATGAAAAAAGAAATCCTGCAATTAGACCAAAAACTTTGATTAAAAAGGCTAAATGAAACATTGAAGTTGATAATTTTAACATACACGTATCATGTTTTGCCCTAACCCGGATTTTTTCAAAAACATTTTATTTGTATAAAATGTTGGATATTTGAAATTCTTTTTTTACTAACTAAAAATTGACATTTTGTATGCCTTAAATGCATAGTGGAAGTATCACACTGCATACTGAAGACTAAAGAACAAAAGGCACACACACAAACACACACACACATGCACACACACACACACACACACAAACACACACACACATGCACACACACACATGTACACACAGTGGAATCTCATTATGTTGAAATCAAATGAGTCGAAATTCTGGTTATATATCGAAGTTGACCAATTGGTCCCAATTTTGATTTATAGATAAAATAAACATTAACTTAATTTTGGTTATCATGAATTCTGGATATCTCGAATTCCGGATATCTCGAAGAAATGGGGGGGGGGGGCCTTGAACTTCGAGACAATGAGATTCTACTGTGTATATGTATATGTATATATATATATATATATAAATTCATCTTTAGAATCTTAGGTAATTTATCAGATGTGAAATATGGTTGTAAATGAAGAATGACTTACTCAACAAATAAGATTAAATTTGGCTTTGATGGGAGGCAAAAGGAAAAACATGTACATAAATCTTTAAATGTCTTGAAATGAACACTCGTTTTATTATTTTGCTCATATCTAAAGTTTGAGTGAAAGTGAAAATAATGAAATTCATGTAAATCATATGTACATGTATACAGTGAAACCTTGGAGATAAAATTACTCCAGACCCGCACTTAAGAGACCCCCTCGCTGATAACATCATTTTGTGTCAGTCAGGTAGGTGGTCCTAAATGATTGTCTCCTTCTCAAATCCTGTTTTGTAATTTACCCTTCAATGAGTGCCGAGTTTGACAATGATAAAGACACTAGTGAGTTGTATGTTTCTTTTTTTTCAGATACCAAACAGAGTATTTTAGGTATGATTAACATTTAATTATTTTACATAAGTGTAACTGATAACATTCCAATGTGAATTGTTGTAATACATTTCATTTTCATTTTGTAGTTTCATGTTGTGTTCTGTCAAACATCTTAATTCATTTGATATAATCAGTTACATGTGAAATGATATGACATTTGCCCTCTGCTGACATTTGACCTCTGCTATAGACGGTCTCATTGTTGAGTTTTATTATGTCATGGCAATTTGACAATTTATTTTTGATAAAGACTTGTGACTTTCACTAATTAGATGTCAAGTATTTGGTAAAAAGAGGGTAACCTATAAAGAAATTTTACGTTCATAATTCGAAAGTTAACCCTACAATGTAAGTAGATGAAATTTTACACTCATTTCATTGTGTTAAATCATAAGAGTCTCTAGTTATTAGAATCAGAGATATGGAATATTATCACTGATAAAGCAATATGGATCCAGATTACCTATTAACTTAATTTAGATTAATATATGTGTGCTTTGCAATGATGTTTTACAGTAACAGTGGAAACAATATATAGTCCAGTTCATATACATTGTAACTTGGCAAGGCCAAATAACCTTTTGATTATCATACAGAGGATTCTACTCACTTTTTAGTTAAGACAAGAACCGTCTAAACTCCGTGTAGAGTGCTCAATTGGCTACCAGAAGGTCATGGGTTTGAGCCTTGGCAGAGTCGAATAGTTTTTCCTGTCCTTTAGATGAGACAGTAAAAACCGAGGTCTTGTGTCACAGTAGGTGTCGGCATGTTAAAGAACTCTCACTGCTCAATGGTCGTAAGTGCCGAGCATAGGCCAAAATTTGAATCCCTTCACCGGCATTTGGTGACGTCTCAACATGAGTTAAAGATTCTTGAATGGGACGTTAAACAGCAATACAATAACAATACAAATTAAGACAAGGTTCTCAGGAAAAGTGTTTTATTGGATACTTTAAAGTATTGTGACAAGTAGGATTGATTCCTTTTATCAGTGTAATTTCAAAACTTTTATGCTATTTTACTTAAAATTAAAACTTGTCCAGGTCAAGAAGGAGTTCATGAGACAAAATTGTTAAATGGATTCCACTGTAGAATGCATAACAAAAATATATACTCCAGGTTTACTACAACTTCAGTGAAAGCATAACACATCTTCTGTTCACCTTGAGGTGTATTAGTTTTATAGTACTGTTCATTATGGAGGAAGTCCATAGATATGAAAAATACTAAAGTAAATTTAATAGAAAAACCAACAGCATATACACTGTATCATCTTCAAAAATCTATCACTTTATTTACATTAGTATATGTCAGTGCTCCAGATAACTTTCTGAGCACTTGAGTATAATACCCATTATTACCAAATCCAGTGGGTATTTTTACCTGTCAAGTGGGTATTTTCCAATTCTGTTGCCATATTACGATTGCCATTGATTTTAGTATAAAGGTGTGGTTGCTAAATTACCATTAATTAATCTGTAGTTAACTGTCTGTACAATCGAAGTCCACAATTTAAACATCTGGGTTTGGGTTATTCAGATCCATGTAGAACAAGTGAAGTCAACATTTTATCTCTCAGCAGGTTTCAGATCCAATGTATTTAATTTTATGCTTCAGTTTTGATTTGCAAGGGGTATATTACCCATGGATTTTAATTTGCTTGCATATCCATTTATTTAAAATACACAGCGTATCTAGAGCACTGAATATTATTTCATTTAACAAAAATGGAACTACAATTCAAGCAGGTGACCTCTGCATAAGTTGAAAAGTCTTGGAAAGGCAGAGCAACAATAAAGCAAAGCAAGCCGTATGTTATAAAAGCTTTACATATATTTGAAATTCAGGGTTGTCCATACCAAAGCATGTTTTCATTTACAAACAAAAGTTGAATTTTGAATGTTATTTTATGCCACACTTAACAGTTTTATAGGTGGATTTACTTCGTGGTTTCAAGCACAATGCTGTAACCACTTAGCCATAGAGGCCTCTATAATCATTAAGTATGGCAAAAAGTAAAGGCTTGTGTAAGAGTAACTTTGCTTTTTTTTATCTTGCCAGATGCTTCACTAAAAATTTTACAGAATTCTAGGATTGTTCAAAGTTTTGTTCCAACAGCAGCCTACGCTGACGGCTTGAAATTACTGAATGAGAAAAGTGTTTTGATTTTCCTGGGCAGAGCTGGAGATGGAAAATCTACTAATGCTGTCAAGATTTTATCAGACAAGATCAGTGGAGAAGATTGCGAAGTGATGAAACTCTATCCAGAGGAATTGTCCAAGTGGAAAAGTTTGGTGAATTCAGAGAAAACCAAATATCTATTTTTGGATGACATTCTCGGGAAACATAATGCTAATGAGGTGATATTCAGAACTACCGAGGTCATTCAGTTCTTTGAAGATGTAATGAGCTTTATAGAAAGGCAGACTGGGTCTATCAAGGTGATCATGTGCATCAGAAAGAGCATTTACTTGGAATGTGCACAGTATACAAGGTCCTATGAGATCTTCAGTGAGAAATACTGCATTGATTTAACGTCTGAAGATTACATTCTTACTACTGAAGAAAAGGTGTCTATCATAGAGAAGCATTTAAAAGCATCAGAAGATATTCCAATCACTATAACGGATAATTTAGAAGATGAGAACATTCTTACAGATGCCATATTAGGTACCTGTCCAGTTTTGATAGCTAGATGGACGTTGCACAAAATCGCCACAGAATCAACAGATTATGAGGGATACCCTTTGAGTTGCAGACACTTTGCCTCTGAAAGGAAACTTTTGCGTTTGGGGCGAACATATTTTTCCTACCCAAGGCAGTACCTCGTTAATAATCTAAACCAGATGAGGGATGCCACACCATCGATTTCCACAGATGTCTTCATGGAACAGATGAAGTACTGTACTCTAGTGTATTTGATACTTCATGGAAACACTTTGGATTGTGACAGAATTGATCTGGAGTCCTTTCAGGATATTGTTGAATCCCTGGGTTTTGAGAGGGATTTGAAAGGCGTGAAAATGAGTAACATTTCAAACGCAGCAAGATTAATGAACAGGAAATATCTGTATGTTGATAGAAATGGCATTTTCAGATTTGAACATGATACTGTTGCTGAAGCAGTTATTTTCTCGTATGGAGATGTATGTCAAAAGGCAATACTGGACCAACTTGATTACAAAGTTCTTTTAGAAGTGGTCAGGACAGAAGCTTATCAAAGTGCCCGTGATGAAGTATGTCTCCGAATCAGATCTAAATTCTATGAAAATTTAGCTGAACGATTTCTTGTGGAAATAAGGAAAAATAATGGCCTCACTGTTTCAGGTCATTCTGCTATGGACGACAAAAACTTCATTGCTGTATTTATGAGGAAACTGTCAGAGGCTCGTGCAGTAGAAGAGTTTGTCGCGGAGAATGGTGAAAATGTAAATGAGACATTATTCATAGGAGCCTGTTACTTTCGAAGGCTAACATTTGCTGAACACCTGCTCTACAATGTGGAAATTCCCCTTCCACTCTCTTTATTTGCTACAATGTATTCCTGTCATAGTGGATACACTGATCAAGTAGAGTCTTTCTTTAAGTATTTTTCAGAGGTAGGCAAACATTACAAAGAGCTACAGGGAATCTTACATTTGAAAGGACTCTTTGCAGCATGTGAGACTGGTCATGAAGATACTGTGGAACTCATTCTTAAAGTTCTCGAAAAACCCAGACCTGAGGATTTTGTTGAGGCTTTCCATACAGCATGCAGCCAAGGGAAATTAGAGATTGCTAAATTATTAAAAAGCAGAATGCTGATACAAGAAGAACAGTCATGTCTTACTCAAGAACATGCCGGGAAGGCCTTGGTGTCAGCAGCATCCAAAGGATGTGTAGAAATTGTTTACTGGCTTATGACGGACAATTCAGATATTCCAGAACAATATATTGTAAAGTCATTCAAGCGTGCCTCTATGTTTCAGTATGGGGATGTAACAAAGGTCATATGTGATTTGATGACCCATAACACAACTTTGTGTGATAATCTCAAATCACTTTACAATTTGTCTCTGCTTCACAGAAGTAAGAGGAAATACCATAATTACCGGTAAAATAATTGGTATTCCACAATCAAATAACTTTCAGAATATATAAATCTCGTATCTTTTACTGTTAGAGGAGCTTCTGTATTTATATAAATGCATATTATTAACAGAACGCTTGCATCATTGTAAAGATAGCAGTGTGATTATTGTTTGTCCAATATTAACTCATCAAACCCTGAAAAATATTGGACTCTCCTATAAATCAATGACTTGGACTTGCCCAAATGTGACTTTAGGGGTGAATAGATTAACCAGATTTGTATATTGTATCCTGGACAGCCTGAAGATTTATACTTTAGAATCTGTAATTTTTATATCAAATTGACAATGATCTGCATTTTTTGTGAACTTCAATCATTTTTTTATAATCAGAAATCTATTATATATGTATATAAATTCTTTTTTTTATATAATTTTTGCATAATGTATAAATATATATGCTGAATCTCATTTCAGTCTCATTTAAGTCTTTTTTCGTGATGACACTGTTTATATTAAATTTTCATCTTATGTCTTTTTGAATATATGTCTTGACATGTTAATAATTTTCATATTGGAAAAAATATCCTGAAAGTTGAAATCGTACTTTATTTCAAAGTCGTGGAACAGTCCAAAGGTTGTTTGAAAAGAGATTCAGGTAGAACTATACAACCAGTGGATTTTAAAGGTATTGTAGTATTGCAGATGCTTATACATAAAAAGTCTTTAAACCAGACTTTGCAAACATTACAGGTACAGAACATGTTTTGACCTGGGTGGAACAACAGTAGTCTGAAATGTTGACTCTGTACTCGAAGCTTTTTAGGCTTCTAAAATAACCATGGGATTACACCTTTTAAGATTCTTAAGTGTGCTTTATTTATTACAAGCAGACACTAAACCATTGAAATAAGATTCCTGGATAGCTGTACAATTCTTATTTTAGAAACAGTTCAAATTATCCAATGCACGAAGTAAGCTAAAGTGCAGGAATATTCGAAATTTATATAGAATCGTCTTTATCTAGGTAGACAAACGTTCGGTGACACTGTAGGTTACCTTGTTCACATCTTGCTGAGACAGCTTTAATACATATAAAAATGTTGTTCAAATAACTACGCACAGTGAGTACTGGGTCCTAATAGAAATTAATGTTCCTTTATTTCCGTAAGGCAAGAATTTGATAGGACCACCTGGTTGTAAAACCAGACAATCGACCAATCAGAGACCAGCTAACATTCAAAATAGCAACTCCGCTTTTTCAGCCAACCAATTCCGGGGGTATTTAGTTGTCTCTGACCTTATACACTATGCTATACGATTTTACCTGAAGTCCATATACTAGGAAAACACGCCTATCAGAAGCTTACAGTCTAAGTAAACGAATAATTCAGTCGTTATGTTCTACTCGCTCCGGTTACTTCTTAGGAGAAAACCGGAAATGGAATTATTGAATTATTCGATTTGATAAATCAAATGCACCTATTCTTTTATTTTCGTTTTTCTTCATGGGATTTTAATGAAACTTTACAGGAAGCAAGTTCTCAAGGTCCTCTACCGAGTCTATGTTTTTCAACTAGATGGACTGAGTGGTTTGATCATGGTTGGACAAAATATATATAAAAATCCGTACCCATCTTTGAAAATCTTCTCTAGAACCACTGTGTGTATTGAAAAATAGCTTGTATCCGAGTGAGGGCATTAGGCCCATTTGGGCCCCTTTGTGTGTGTGTGTGCAAATAAAACGGAATGACGAGCACCACGTTAAACTGTCGTAGGTAATAATTGTAAATATCTACCCTAGAACACTGCTGTGTAAAAACTGACATGTTAGTGTCAATATTTTATTTAATACGAAATAACCACTAGACGAGCATTATGTAACTTAGACTATAAATACAACGGTTTGTATGTTACCTTTAACTTGTTGTGATCGTATTTTGTCGATCGTCGTGTGCGTTGACCTTCATTTGCTATAATCCATCATTACTTACACATCATAGTTTTGACTTTTTCTCAAGAACCAAAGGGCAAATTTGACAGGCAGTATCCCTATATTAAGCCACATAAACCTTGCTGACTAAAAGGGGATTAGCCCCAATTAGGGTTCCAAAAAGGTCAACAAAGGACAAATATTTGAAATCCTTCTCATGAACCAATTATCAGATTTCTTTTAAATATTGTATAGGTGTTTGTTCATTTAATATCTACATTTGTGAAAGAAAACGAAATGGAATCCTTATATAAAAGTGGCAATAGGATACGCTGGAAATGATGCACGATATTTCAATTTAAATTGGTTATTATATGAAACTATAATTTTGAATTTGAATTTTGAATATTGTGTTATGCCGCACTCAACCATTTTTTCGTTATATTGTGGCGGCCAGTTTTCAGTGGTGGAGATGACCACCGACCTTCTGGAAATAAACTGGCAAACCTTTCTCACAAAAATCAGCTTAGAATCCAACGGGACTCGAACCTGCGCTGACAGGAAGTGGGAGACTTCATGATTTAAACCGCGAGGCTCTAACACTCGGCGACGTAGGCCCCATGGCATATGAAAGTATTAATAAAGGAATGTTTTGATAAAATTACAAGCTTAGGGGTTCAAAGGTAAAAGGTCACAAGATGTGAAGTAAACAAAATGTTCTCTCTAAACTGATTACAAAATGGATGGCAGTTCTTATTTTTTGACTCGGTTAATTAAATGTCCCAATTTTAACGTTAGTGTTCATTGGTTGAAAATACTCAAAATGTTTCAGGTATTTCTACTTTGTGCAATTCAGTTGAAAAGATAAAAATGTATTTACGACTGATACATTCAAGTAATACTTAAGAGCATCTTGTTGGTTTAACATTTTTACAAGCATATCATTGTTGATGTCTGTAATAATCATGTTGATGTATTTCATGGATATTTGTAGTTATTAATAAAGATCTGAATTTTTGTTCCGAACTCTTACTTATTTTTATATAAACGAAATATTAACAAAAGAAGAACGCCAAGAGCATTATAACTTTGGTATTATGTTCATAATATTGGACAGTTGAAATAGATTATGAATGAACATGGGGGATATACATGTATTTTCACTTCCTCTATTTGGATACTCCGCGAACTTTTATAAAGTACGAACGAATTTTCCTCATCTTGTACTCATAATCCAAATATCATTGAAGCTAAAAGCGATTTGTATATTTACAAAGAACTGTAAAAGGCTGGTGTTTTCATAAGTTATCAGTCTTAGTTGAAATATCAGGTTGAATGTTTATACATGCCGCCGGTCTCTGGATTTCGGATATTGTATTGACGTGTAGAGTACTTAGGTACCCCCACTTTGTCACTTCATCATAATATTGCTTTAGTATGAAATCATCAGCTAATACCAAAGTACCAGGTACTAGGTTTATGTATACGCTCTGCAACTCAAACGGTCCACCAGCAGTGGCAACGACCTAGTGGTTATAAATATTAACAATACCAAAGTTGCAATGCTCAAGACGATCTTTTCTGTCAATTAGACTTCGTGTGTCTAATAACATTTTATGCACTGTATCTCAATCTCAATTTATTTTAGCAGTTATTCTACGATGCATTCATCCAATACGCCACTGTTTGTTTCGCACGATTCCTAAAAATGTTTTTTTTTCTAATGATAATTATTGTAATGTAGGGAAACAGCTTTCAAATAAAAAAATAAAACTGATAACTTGCTGTATTTTTCAAAGAATGTCAATTATTTTGATCATACTTACTGTAATTTTGTAAACTGAGAAAACCATATTGGTGAAAAAATATTCACATCCAAATTTATCTAAGATACCTAGTGATGTCTTTATATAAGCACGAATAGACACATGCCGAATGGTGGGTTTGATAGTTATCTTAAAGATCTTCTGTTTAAGCATTATCCCGAGTCTCCTCAAATAGACACCTACGCCAAGGAAAACTATTCTATACTTATCCAAAGAAAACGATTGTTTTCGAGACAAACAGAAAAACTTCAAATAGAAATAACGCACGCCATATCGTGACAAAATTAAACTTGACTCTTCAAACTATTGTCAGGTCGTTATGGTAAGTACATAAATTACGGAACGTGACTTGTCAAACTATATCCGGAGCAGCATATGAAATGGAGTCCATTTAGCTTACTGGCTCTAAACACGGATTATACACCTTCCACCATGATACTTTAGCTGAGGCTGTCATATTTCCCTATCGGGTTGTATGGCTACAGACTTTGAGGTCGTAATAACAGAGACATATAAACATGTCTAGAACAACAATTGCCGAAGGAAATCTGAAAAATAATGGGTTTCACTGTGTGCAGGTCCTGTTGCCATGTGTGACAGAATTGCTTAATAACTAAAGTAAAATAAAAACGGAGATCGTATAATACACACGAATAATGCTTTTATTAATTGTTGGTTCTAATAACTAGGAGAAAGATCAGGTTAACAAACTTTAGTTTTTAAAAAAAAAAAATTAAATGACTTAAGCTTACGTCAAATGTTTTCTATTACTTCAGTTAACTTTCAATTATTACTTATAAGTTCAGTTACTTCAATTTAATTACTTCGCGTCGGTTTTAACTAAAAATCAATTAATATATTTTTCTAGTATAAATTACTGTCCATAGAATAAACTCAGTTTTATACAAATCACTAAATTGCAGTCAGGTTCTCGCAGTAGCTTCAAAATAGTAACAGTTTTGACAGTCAGGAGATGCGGATGGTATTTGCTCACTCCAGTTGGTACGGGTCTGCCGTAGTGTCGCCCCTCTTCTCTGCTCTCTTCTGCTTCTGTTTTATAGAACTTCTCTCTAGTGCAACAGTTGTTATCCTCCAGGCGAGTTACTTTAATCATTGTTTTAATAACCGGTAATGAAATTTGCTTTGGCCAGAAATACACCCAATTTATCCCCGGGTAATGTTTTGTTTACAATTCCAGTGTTTTGAATAATGATCAAAATGACATCTGGTCAGCGGCCATATTGCGGTGATTGTAATGCTATCTATGTTGCGACATCTCATTTGTTTTTGATCAATAATACAGAGTTTTAATGATTCGGCAAGGTTCATTATACTAATTGTGTTACACATGGAAAATAAAAATAATTCACGACACTTTCTTGCAAGTAATGATTACGAAAAAAACCACCGAAAGAATTTGATAATGAAATAAACATTCCCAAAACATTATCTACAGGTGTCGTTTTTGGCAGTATTTATTTTTTACGAACGACTGTTAATCAACAAAAGAATCCCTCATTCTCTGTCTTTAAAACTGAAACAGAAATACAACTTTATTCGGTTAGTGCATTGAAGCCATGCCTTTGTGACAGTCTTAAGTTCATTATGTTAAGGAAATTGTTCACATAAACAATTTGTACAATATTGCTATTTCTAATTTGGAAGACTAAGTTTACTTATCTTTGATTTTCCTTAGCTTTATATAATGTATTTTTAAAAATTACATTATGACATCAACTTGATATGGTTTATGCTATCTGGATAGCACAACATTAGCTGTTATGCTGGTTTTTATGTATACAGTTTTAAAAATCGTGTTGAGAACAGTCGTCATGTAACAGTAGAACTACACTATATTATATAATTTGAAGTTTTAATATGCAACCAGTCAAACAAGATATTAAACATTGTCCTGTAAATGCTATCACCATTCAATAGATATTTATCAACATCGCCCAGCATTACATAATTATACTGTATAATTTTTATTCGCAGGGGACTTATTTTCGCTATATTCGCGGTTATAGAAATACCAGTGAATATAATACGTTACATTTATGAAGTTACAGAGAGACAATTCGTAACCTATCTTCCACGAATTTTAATAGCCGTGAATAAGTTCTTTTAAACAAAACGCAAAAATTTCGCCCCGTGAAATTAAACAACTATATAGTACTTTAAATCAAAGAATGAAAGTAGAACAATGTTGCAGCCGTCATACCCATCCAGCACATATAGATGAGATATGTATCGGTAATTATGTACCCGTTATCGCTAGGGCAATGATTTGACAAGACGGCGATATTTCAGCATGCATAGTCATTTGCATCAAAGTAAAACGTTTTTCAACATGCCCGTGAAAAAGAATAGTAAGGTGTTAGTCACAAATCCAAGCTGTGTCGTCAGATCATAGCTATAGCGAGAATTGGTATCCAGCCAGTATGTGTAAAATGGACGGCCTTGTTAAATGCTAATATCGCATATATAATGGAAAGCAACATTCAGGTACAATAGACAAAACACACACTTAGGGGAAATACCTAAGAAAAATAATTTAACCCTATTGACCTAATATAAAAATCTAGATGTGGGATCAGATGACATTGAAGACCATCCCAAGTTGACCGGGTACACCCGTCGCGACTACATTTAAATCGAAATGAAACAAGCCAGGATTAAATCCTTGTCAAAATGGTATAGACGACGGCTACCGAACACGTGACCAAACTATGAATCACTACTAAACAGCAAAAAGGCCACCACCCAGACTGCAAAATTTCAGATACGTCGATCTGATCCCGTGAAAAGATTGGATACATTTCTGGGTTCAGGATTTCCGTCGCCAGCCTCCACAAACGAGTAACACAAATTAATACTAACAACTTAGTAAAAATAACGAAAAAATAGTCATAATAAATCCAGTGTGTGCGACAATGACATTATTATTAATTACAAAAGTATTGAACTAAGGTTGCTAAAAAAATAAGCCTGCACACATTTCTCTTATTTTGCAGTATTAAGCGTTTTATGCACTTGAACTGTTCGTGATATCACACGCACACACATACACACACATATACACACACGTGTGTGTGTCGCTTATTTTCATTCACAGTTTAAAGAGAAAGATATTAAACAAGATTGACATTTCAATAATTTTTAAAAATTTGTATCTTCAAGCGGTACTCGGGTACGGAAACCCGTCGTCATTTTGTCGTCATTCTTGCTTCTGTTGCTTCTTAACTTCCCTTGTAACCATTTTGTAGCCTGATTTTATTGCATCAACCCACAAACTCTCTTTTGAGGATCGCGTGACGTAATTCTCATGTGCAATCCAAGACCAATTCTCTATCGTTTGAAATTGAGCGAGTTTTTTAATGTCGTCTGCCTCATCAACAAATATTGTCACCCACGCATATTTCCCAACACACATCTTCCCCCATCCGTATGCACTTAGATAATCCAAAGGTCTATCCAAAGACAAATCATATATATCGCAAGCAGTCTGGGGCAAGATCTCAATTCCGAACTTGACGAATAAAGTTCTGATCATTATAATCAACTCTTCGTTATGTTTCTCGGGATCCATTTTTTCCCAGACTGCCCATAGGTCGCCCACAGAAAGTATTGATTCCTTTTCTAGCTTAGACAGAATCGGGTCATTTTTGGCAAAAAGTTGTTTAAATTCAAAATTTTCATTTGGGGACAATATCACTCGAATTTTCCTCCCTGTGTCGTTGGCAATAAATATGGTAGGGTTCTTACCATTTCCATTCCCTATTATATCTGCAATGACAACAAACTTTAAGATCAAATGAAAATGAACATGCAAACGTTGTTAATCAGGCTAGTGTTTAACTACCTCACCTGTTTCACATTGGTACTTTATAGTAAAATCCATATAGCCTGGCGGGGTGGAGTCTTGCGAACCCTTTCTTGACCTGGACAAGTTTAATTTTTAGGTATTGAAGCATAACATTAAAATTACACTGACTCGAGTAATCGTTCCTGCTTGTCACCATATGTAAGACAGTATACAGTGAGGTATAAAATGGTTTTCCCTTACAGCTTGTCATAATCGAAAAGTGAGTAGAATCATCCGTATGGCTATCAAAAGGTTACTCCGCCCCGCCATCTTATGTGAATCGAACAATAGCACATTGTTGAAAGTGTGGATCTTTGTTGAAACTTGAAGACTATAATTTCCAAATGTGCTATTATTTCCTGTTGAAAAATTCGAATCTAAACAGAAAATCGAAAACGGTATACCTGTAGAATGAAATGTGTGGTAAAAATATAACAACTTTTAAATGGGATTTAAATGATTTTATTTATAGGAAATGGTTTACTATATTTTTATACCAAACACAATACCACAGTAGTTTAAGACCAGCGAGATAAATTGGCACGTGTTTACGAACAGAAAACGTTTAAATTTAAAACTCATAACAGTGTTGAAGGGATATATGTTGGCACAAAAATATATCAGCTACAGTAATTCGTTGAATCAGAGCAAGACTAAATGTTTTACCTGTTTGCCTTCTGTACATCAATATTTCTGGAAAAAAACTTATAATTGATTCTGCAACTGGACACTTGTGTATATTTCTATCACAAATTGTAAATAACAATAAAAAGTATTACTCATATGAAAAAAAACCCAATATTGGTTGAGTACATACTCAAATTTTGAGTACCATATTCATGGTATCATAAGTTTGAGTCACTGTTGTCATGTGAATGAAAAAATATTACAGTGCGTTTCCTAATTAGTCACATCCAGACAGTTATATGCGTCAAATTGATAACTTGATTATTGAGTAAATGTATTGACTTCATGGTCTTGTTCTTACTTCTGAGTTTTCCATGGGTCCAAAATCATGTTTTTTTTATTCATTTTTTTTTTTTTGTACGCAGTGAAATGCATGTATATATACAGTAAAACCTGCTTTAGCGATCACCTGTGTATAAAGACAACCTGGTCATAAAGATTGTTTTGGGCTGTCCCCAGCAATACAATTTGTGTACAAATCAACCTCTATATAAAGACCACCTCGCTATAAAAACTGGTTTTAATGTGGCCCCGAAGAGGTTCTTTATGTATAAGTTTCACGGTATTTGCATTTTACTGATACACATCTAATATTTAGCTTTTCAAAGCGTTTCCAATCTATTCTTGATTTTCTAGGTAACTGATATTTGACATGATTGTGATACTGGAAGAGGAGACATGGGACTTGAAGCTGCTTACCTTAGGTTAACTATTGTTGAATCTTTGGTTTTGCATTTTGTCTAAACCCAATTGAATGTATGAAAATTTCAAAATCAATTATGTCTCTGTTTATTTATTTAGATTTAAAGCATATTCTAGTGACACTTTCATCCTCTTTGCTGTTCAACTGTAAATTCATTGAATTCAAAAGGTTCAAATGGAATTACCTAGTCTTTATTTTCAGAGTTGGATATTTACTTTGGATTCTGTTACAAAGCTAATAATAACTTCTTCTTACGAATAGTGGTTCCAACAATTAAGCTACAGCGGACATAAGTTTGGAATGAAAGCTATGTCAATGATAAAGTCACTGTCTATATCTTGTGTTTAATATTGTTCCTGTGCACCGCCCTGACAATAATCTTTATCAATACAATCGCAGCAATATATATATATATATATATATATATATATATATATATATATATATATATATATATATATATATATATATATATATATATATATATATAGCGATTCATTGAAATTGAAAACTATCAACTAGACAAAGTATGGAGATAGATAGTTTATAACAATAAATATTTTCAATTCTGTAAACTGTAAAACTTTTGATGTGCAGTATAAATGTATATATAAAAATTCTGATGTACGTTTACACTCGAACAGATTGTTTAGCCAGTTTGCATTACTAAAACAATTAATTGTGTATACATATATTTAAAAATTGGATCGAATGATATCGCAGTGCCTTATCAGGATAGATATAATATCCACTTAATGATCCTTAAAGTTTAGAAGATATGACGTGCACCATCTGACTGTATTTAACATGCGCTCGTTGTCAAGATTGCATTTGACTGTTATGTTTAACTCCAACTGTCAATAATCATACTTGAAGTAGGGACACAGTTCTATAATACGTGTGGTAATGTAGACGAAAGGTGTGTGTGTGTGTGTGTGTGTGTTAAGATGAGAGATAGGAAGAGCTAGGTATAAAGAATATAAAGCAGAGATATATAGAGATTGGGACACACAGACAAATTTACCTTTTCACATCTATATGACTGTGTTATACATCGTTTTACAAAATCAGCGGGAGGTTTCCGTGATAGATTGGTTTGAGCATCGCCTGTTAAACCATGAAGTCTCTCATCTCTTCGAGCCCCGCTGGAACTTAAACTGATTTTGTGAGAAAACTTGCCAGATTACTTGCAAAAGGCCGGTAGTTCCTTCCCGGGTACATTATAACTGAGTTCAGTCCTCTATCATTAAAAACTCGCCGCCGCCATATAATTGAAAAATTGTTAAGTGTGATGTAAAATACCATTTACACGAACAGAAACACAATCAACAAATAATAAATCGATATTAAGAGCTCATGGTATATATATCGTTTTAATTACATGCACTTTTCTACAACTTGGAGAAAACGAGATATACTTTCACAATCTGACAAAGATAAAACAGAGAACAGACGCCATTTCTTACCTGTTTACCTGTACACACCTTGTTGTTTAGATGTCAATTTTGAAATCAATATCAAACTGATTTAAACTCGCATAGGAACCCAAAATAATTGATCAGTTTATGTTATGCATTGCACAAAACTCTAAACACTAAACTATATTTGAAAGATATTGGCATTATTTCAATCTGTTCTATTTTTACAGTTAATAATCACAGATGATTTTTATGGATAGGAGATAGGGCAATTTCAATGGTTAATAGGATTTTAAAGGCACAACTAAATATATACATCCATTAAGTACTACTTGATCTGTTTTCACCTATCTAACTTGAGATTTATTTAAATCATCAATTTGAGTTTATACTTGACTTATTTTAATTATGTAAATTATTTACTTTAGTATATTTTAAAGAATTTAAGCAGTGAAAATACGTCAGCGTAATTTAAATATATATCAAATAGATTTGTATCACTTATTCATTAAAAATTGCATAGGTCCTTAACCGTTTGTGTGGCATTTTATTAAATCGATAAACATATAGGATTTACACCTCACATACTATCACATGTTTGATTGGTCTCTCAACTCTTATACATCTTTGGTTGGCCCGGGGTTCGAGCCTCGCTGGAACCTAAGCTGATTTTGTTTAGAAAGTTTACCTGTTTACTCGCAGACGGCCGGTGTTCTTTTCCAGAGTCCATTTGTTTCTGGGTTCTTTCCTCTTCCATTAAAAACTGGCCGCCGTCGTATAACTTGTTGAGTGTGGCTTAAAACAACATCGAAACAATGAAAACACAATTATTTTTTTAATATCAACAGAAAATCACGTAAACGTTTTTTTTACACAAAGTAAATGCAGTTCTGGGAACAATGAATTGTAACAATGATTACAAAGAAATCAAAATTGTTTGTCTTTTAAAGAAGACAACAAAGATATATCATAATCATTCTATTCCCAAGTACACGACTTTAAAAATCAGCAGTATAAGTCATTAAGGAAGACCAGCATCGGGTGATAATGTTAGTAATAAATATACAAGTACATGTTTGTACTCAACATCCAAAGTATCACCACCTTACTGAATATTCAAGCCAAAATTGATTTCATTATGTTGACTTTACAGCTGTTTATGAATAAACGTTCTAGTTGTGACTGAATAGGAAACACGTTATTTGTTTTTTTTAATTTTTTTATTCACATGAAAAACCTTGCACGGGCAATTTATGTTATCCTCCAAATGAAAAAAAATATAATGAGTATGGTACTCAAAATCTGAGTATGTACTCAAATTATTTTATATTATGATAAACATGAACATTTGTATATTTCTGAAGTTTTCTTCAAACGAGCAATGATTTCCTTCACTTTTTTTTTTAAATGTATGTATTAGATAATTATACAAAATTTTACAGACAACTATATAGTCAAATTGATAAACCAAAAGTTGAACTTTAGTATTGACGGTAAATTTAGTGACTTTTGGCCTGATCAACAATTAAAACTGATTGCGATTGGCTTTTGGTAAATACTGTATTAATCAAAACTGTTTTCTTTTTAAAATCAATTAATCAAATCTATAAAAAAATCAGAGATACCAAAATATTAATCGTCAGGAAGTACAGGAGTTGATATACAATTCTGGTGAGCATTGGGCAAACAAAGAACTCTGAGAACCCAGAGGTGGGATCATGTGCAGTGGGAGGATGGGGGGTAAAGATCACCCTGTTGACCAATCACACCTGCTATGAGTCCGCAATCATATTCAAATGAAGTAAGTTATCAATAAATCCACATCACAATATACCGGCCTATATCTGACGTTTCAAACCATTCTCGAACATCCATTTAGTGAAATGTTGTAATTTAAAACAAGATCATTAGACGCGATTTCTGATATCTTTGCTACAACAATTTATTGGTAACTAATTTGCCCCTGTATATGAAATGTTCTTATGTGGTACACACCCTGGCATATTAGATCATGCAGTCAAATATAAAAACTGCATGTGCAGGCAAAAGGGATATTAATGAACAAATATGAAAAGTTGACGACGATATGAGAGCAGAAGTAAAGCTATGTTGTTTATTTCCTGTGGTGTCTGTTGTAAGTAAAACGCCAAGTAGGTAGTGAATATGCCTGATTATGCTGTGTCTTTTATATCTATACTTCGCTGTGATATATCGCATTCACCTTGTAAGGAAATTGTTATTATAATAAAATCGTTAATATATCTAAATGTTTAATTATGTCTAGCTATTTCTTCTTTTGATTCAAAACTTCTAAATGCAGTCTGTTCCACACACACACACACACACACACACACACACACACACACACACACACACACACACATATATATATATATATATATATATATATATATATATATATATATATATATATATATATATATATATATATATATATATATATATATATATATATAAAGGAGCAGGTTTCAAACCAATAAAGGGCACAATTGGTTCCCAATGGTATTTGTTAATTATTTCTATTAATTATTTTGTCACGGATAAATCGGTCATTAAAATAATGTTAACATAAAAGTAACAATTTGACGCACGTGATTTGCATTTTGTTATGATTGTCGTAATATAAAAGTTGACGTAAGTTATTTTTAATTGACATAAATTAGAGGCGTATTGTAATAAATAGGTCCAACGGTATGTTCGCATGCCCAGATAGAGGTCCAACGGTATGTACGCATGGCCAGATAGATGTAAGTTGCAGAAGGACTCAAGATGCCTCGCTATACCATTAACAGGCACGGTTTTCCAGATATAAGTTTTAAAAATCCATAAAGATTTATGTACTGTATATTGACAAAAAGGCAAGCAGACGAAATGTGAAGAAAATAATTTGCATCCATTAACATTAATGTAATCGTCATTAGTTCGAGATCGGCATACAACAATCAATTTGCCATTATATAACTTTCAGTTATGAATATAAACCGGAAGTAAACACATTGATGAAGACGTCGCCATTGTTTTCGAGATGGTTGTCAAGAATAAATTAGCAGCGATGTCGATGAATATAAACAGTCATCACGCACTACTTCTCCTTTTTATAATAAATGAGTTATTCAATGAGGTAAGAGAAAGTAAAGATAGATTGGATGACGCGGAGTGACCTAAATTCACATGCCATATAACATCTGATCTCACTACTGACTAAAGAGATAATAATAATAAAAAGAAAGAAAAATGAATTTGTTTACCTACGTCAACGTGTACGATTATTCACAGTAGACAAACCTGTTTTTGCTGAATGTCTTAATTACACGTGTACTGATATTGATAAGTCGGTGATTGCAATTAACTTTTTAACTTTAAGATGACTTGCACTCTTTTATTAGACTTCTCCAGTTCCTAATTTAGAAATTACCAAAAGCACAACAGCCACATGCTGTATTATAAATGTCTATGGAATGATAGCAAATGTCTCTTTACATTATAATGTTCCTCCCTTATTATCATATAGGCCCTATATTTACCGCCTAAAACTCAAAAACGACTCTTGCAAAAACTTCTCATCAAAACTGAAAGTGAAACTACTGGTAATCCAAATTCCCGGAATTGGCGAAAAGACCGCTTTTACTGAAGACCATCAAAGTTATGGAATAGGGTTACCACCCACTAGTCCGGAGGCACACTAGTCTGCAAACTAGAGAATTGACATCATGTATTTATTAGTACATGGAATTTAATGAGAACAAGTACAAGCCCACTAGTCCAATGGCTCACTAGTCCAACTGTCTGAGTATCCTTAGTACAGATTGATTGTCGTGGCCTTACCGGGAGTTGAACCTGGGATCCTCCCCTTGCCAAGGAAGTTTTAAGATCAAAGTGAAAATGGAGTTTTGGATACTAAAACTTTTGTACAGATATCAACATATTCATTCCATGATATCATTAAATATTATGATTTTGTTCAAATTAAAAATTCAATATTTCTATAAAAGTATATTGATAGACCAAATATGTTTATAAAAATCATTATTTTTATGTTCCCTTACTTTTTAAAAATTGTATATGGAGATAGAAATTTATTTCGGTTTTATTTGCCATCATTTGATGGGACGTCAGCTACGGTGATTTCTGTCCATTCTTCAGTAACATGCATTGCTTATCCTTTTGGGAAAAAATCATGCTAAATAATATTTAAGCATCCAACATTTGGGATACAAGTGAAATATATATACAGATAGGAGATAAACCATTTTTGCCGACATCCCATCAAATGATGGTTCCAACAAAAATTTGACAAGAAAAAATCTTATAACATTTGATTAGAATATACTGGTATGTTTTTGTGTAGAATGACTTGTGAAACATCAGGTTAACCCATTCACCCCTAAAGAAACTTTTGGAATGGTCTAAGTCATTGATTTATAGAAAGGTCCATTGTTTTTTCAGGGGTTGGTGAGTTAACATGGAAGTACAGGAAGATGCAGAAATGTTAGCTCTAGTTTTACATATGTAACTTGAGAGCCAGCCTGGCACAGTCGGTAGCGCGCTCGACTCTTGATCGTGAGGTCGTGAGTTTGAGTCCAGCTGGCGGCAGGTTGGTTTTCTGTCCTGTGGATGAAACAGTAAAAATCGAGGTCCCGTGTAGCAGTAGGTGTAGACATGTTAAAGAACCCTCACTGCTCAATGGCTGTAAGTGTCGGGCATAGGCCAAAATTTGAAGCCCTTCACCGGCATTTGGTGACGTCTCCATATGAGTGAAAAATTCTTGAGTGAGACATTAAACAGCAATAAACAAACAAAGAAACACATGTAACTTACTCAGTATAATCTTTCATTTATTGCACTTCTCAACATGAATATTTGATACATTCGAAAAAATGTTGCTGCAGTTTTTTCCCCAGGCTGATTATGATCTCATTAGGTGACAGTTCTAAGTATTCCTAAAAGGTATACGTACATGTACTACATTGTAAGCTAGGCCTATCAGATATTGGAAGGAAAGTTCATGTACTTTAATAATTTCAGAAGTTTCTGTTAGACAAAAAGACTATGGTATGGCTTTTATAAAAATTCCTTATTACATGTAACTCAAAACTGACTTTTTTACATGTACATGTATGTACAAAGATATATGAGAAAAGTTGTAAGGAATTATTTAAAGTGACAACGTTTTTAGGTCATATGGACTGGTTGAAATGTCACAGTCACAGGCACATACACGTAATTATAAGTAAACAGAAAATATCCGTTGCAAAGTCTCATGTTTGATAAAAATTCCCAGGTCAGGACCTTAAGCCCCTTCAGTCTCTTGTTAGTTCACCTGAACCAAAGGTGGGGCCAAAGAGGCCCCAGGAGATACCCCTCTTTTAAAGTCTTCTCTTCCAGAACCGCTGCATGGATTGAAAAACTAATTGTATCTGAGTGATCTACATAGATTTATGATTCAAGTTTGTTAATTTTGTAGAAATCAGAAAATAAATTTTTGACATCTTTTTAGACTTTGTAATTTTCATTTATTTTTGTATGATTTCTTTGATTTCTCCCCTTTTATTCATTATGATGCATTCATTTTATGTGCTTTACATGTAGTTTGGTAGATTAATGCTTTCCTGAAAGAATTTTGCTGAAATTTAAGTTTTGAATTTTTTTTATGAATTTTGTAAGATTGCCAAAATGAAGGGGGAGGGGGTAATTTTTCACTCCATCGATGTGTTCCTCAAAACTGCTGAAGGGATTCTGATGAAATTTCTTGGGAAGCAAGTACTTAAGATCCACTATCAAGTTTATTAATTTTGGCTAGATTGGCTAAAGATGGATCCAGGGTTGGGCAAAAGAGGCATCAGGAGGTACCCCTCTTTCAAAATCTTCTCCAGAACTGCTGCATGGATTGAAAAACTAATTGTCTCTGAGTGATTTACATGGATGCATGATTCAATTTCCTGTTTTTGGAATAAATTGGAAATGCTTCTTTTCCTGCTTTATTATTTTCAATCATTTTTAAGTCTCCTCCACTCACAAGGAATTAAAGGAGTGTTATAATAATTTGTAAATTGAGATTCCCATGTTTGTAAGATATCAACAGAGTTGAGGTGAGTGATGTGACCCATGGGCCATGAACTATAATAATATTTTATACATGTATTACCATGACAGTATGTTATAATTCTTCTTTTAGGTACAGTTGTAGAAACAAAAGTTTTTACAGTGTATCATTACATATATTGGTAATATTGACTTACATTTATATAATGTAGAAGTTTTAAACAAACTGTTATAATAAATCGTAAATGTACATGTATAAACTCTCTTTTCAGGTTACGGCTAAAATATGTAGCTCCGGTAAAGTGTAAGTATTATATATTTATCTTAATGTACATGCACATATGTATTACGTAGACACACACACACATATATAAATGTATAATATATAAAGTGAAACTTGTATATGAAGACCCTCTTATGGACACAACAAAACCAGTCTTTATAGGGAGGTGATCTTTCTATAGAGGTTGAGTTGTACAGCAAAAAATGGTCTTTGTGATCAGGTGGTCTTTATACACAGATGGTCGCTAAAGCCGGTTTTACTGTATACTGGTACTAATTGCAGTGGCTTAGTGAGTCAGTTGTTGGAAATTTTCAGACAATTTATTCAGTTGCTAGTGATATGAATGGTTGTGATTTACTTATGTAGGGTAGGTTTGGTCATTTCATGTTACAATGTATTTGTATGTTGAAAGATGTCCATAAAAGCTGAAGTTGTTTGCTACAACTGCTGGCACTTATCAGATTTTTATGTAACTGTAGTAAGAAAACATTTGCTTGATATTTTTAAATTGTCGTAATTGATAAATTGAATTTAAACTCTTTTTTTTAAAGGTGTGAGGAGAAATGTTGCGGGGACTCATGTTGCATCGATAATGATAAAACAGATAACCAGATAACTTACCAATACAGAATTTCCTTTTGGAATCTTTGGTATTTTTGGTAAGTGACTTGTACATTGCAGACTTTTTTCTGCCAATTTAGGGCAAATACCATACATGAAGGTGTTGCAATGGGGAATTTTTATGTGAATTTGTGTCAAATAAGGGAAAACAGTTTGCACACATGTTTATATCAGTGTAATGGAACCTTTATTGTAGATGCTCTTCCTCATTGAAGAATTTATTGTTTTTCATTACCTTCATAGTCTGTTTACTAAATTGGTTTTTTTTTTTAAATCATATAGGGAAAAGTCACGCTTTTTTTTGCATTGGAAATGGGGCTAAGTATTGGCATCGTGGAAACTGCAGAAAAAGGTCTGCGTTGTGTATTCCACTCTGTATCCAAACTGTTGATTATTAGAGTACATGGACTATAATCAAGAAACCTTACATTATGAAATCAATTTCTGTCTGTCAACATTTATGATACACAGTGCACATGTATTAATCAGTTTCAAGCCTTACCTGAAAATAGTCCACTGCCTTACCTGGTAAGACTTATACATGTAGTCGTAATGGTTAGTTTTAGTGTCTAACTCTAACTAGATAACTACATGTATACTATCTTATCAGGAAAGATCAGTGGATGTAAATGTTAGTTTACAGGTCTATCCCCAAATAATTAATTATTTTATATTTTCAAGGAAGACCAGTGACCACACGGTGACAAGGCCTATTGCTATTTGGTTTTAACCAGTGTGACACAAACCTCAATGTAAATTTCAATTCCACCTTACCTGTTGATGTTTAGATCAATGGCATTGTCTTGAAGAACACATTTACATATGACCATCCTAAATCACATGTACAAGAACCTGTCCTGACTGATTGTAAGTTTCGAGGGAGCCTGTTTTATGAAAGGTCCTAAGACTATACTTACAACTTTTGACTGGTTACAAAGAATTAAGACTTGTGACTTGCAACCAAAGCAGGTCAGGTCTTCATGACTATCTAGAGGCAGTGTGTAGACCCAAGTTATTTTTGTATGGTCATAATATATCTAAGATTATTCATAAACAGTTTGAGAAACTTATTTGAAAGTATGACAGAAGGGCTTTCAATTCACCTATCGCTAATGAATGAAAGACACTTTAGAATTGCTAAATTGTTGGCTGAATTGTTTGTTCTTTTACTTAAATACAGATTCTGTTAGTGATGTTGACTTCTGACTTTGTCATTTCATTCCTTTAATACATACACTGAATATATAGATATTCCCAGTTTTTTTTGGAAAATGTCACTATTTTTCCCAATTTGAAAGGCCGTGGCAGAGTCTCAAAATAGGCCGTGAGAGCCCTTTTAAGACTTGACTTCGGGTAGCATTGATAAAAGGGCCCTGAGATTTGTTTTAAAAGGACATTATCTGTGTTTACGAAAAAATAATTTTATTCAATTTTTTCTACTTTAACTACTTGTACTTGATGTACAATAACAAATAAGAGCTATACACTTGATGTACAATAACAAATAAGAGCTATACACTTGATGTACAATAACAAATAAGAGCACTTGATGTACAATAACAAATAAGAGCTATACACTTGATGTACAATAACAAATAAGAGCTATACACTTGATGTACAATAACAAATAAGAGCTATACACTTGATGTACAATAACAAATAAGAGCTATACACTTGATGTACAATAACAAATAAGAGCTATACACTTGAGTACAATATACACACTTGATGTACAATAACAAATAGAGAGCAATATAAGAGCTATACACTTGATGTACAATAACAAATAAGAGCTAACATATGTACAATAACAAATAAGAGCTATACACTTGATGTACAATAACAAAGAGCTATAACTTGATGTACAATAACAAATAAGAGCTATACACTTGATGTACAATAACAAATAAGAGCTATACACTTGATGTACAATAACAAATAAGAGCTATACACTTGATGTACAATAACAAATAAGAGCTATACACTTGATGTACAATAACAAATAAGAGCTATACACTTGATGTACACTAACAAATGAGCTATACACTTGATGTACAATAACAAATAAGAGCTATGATGTACAATAACAAATAAGAGCTATACACTTGATGTACAATAACAAATATATACACTTGATGTACAATACTATACACTTGATGTACAATAACAAATATGAGCTATACACTTGATGTACAATAAAAAAAAGAGCTATACACTTGATGTACAATAACAAATAAGAGCTATACACTTGATGTACAATAACAAATATGAGCTATACACTTGATGTACAATAACAAATATGAGCTATACACTTGATGTACAATAACAAATATGAGCTATACACTTGATGTACAATAAAAATAAGAGCTATACACTTGATGTACAATAACAAATAAGAGCTATACACAGACATAACAAAATCTAACATTTCTACATTTTTCGTGAAAATACGGTCAGGTCCAATGTGGTGTTCATAAACAGTAAGGTTGAGTTAATCAATTGCAACTGAAAAAGTGCCAAACCTGGGTTTCTTAAGCAATTTTCACAAAATATATAGGAATTTAAGAAATTTTATGCCAGTGTGCATTCTGTTTTTGTTCTTTTATATCAATCTAAGTGTTAAAAAGGGGGGCAAATTTATTTTTTTTAGGGGGGGGGAAACACAGCTAATGCCCCTTTAAGATCAAATAACTTAAGACTTATGACTTAAGACTCATTTGAAATCAGTGCTTTAGTTTTCATGTGTGTTTTTTGCCCCTTTACTTTACAGGTTCGTTATTTTGTTTATTTTGATGTCTTGTTTCGGCGGATGTGGATACTACAAACAACGACAAAGGCTTGCACAATCACAGTCAACGTATTTTAGAACCACTAGATCTGTCAACCGTAGAAATAATGGAGCTGTTATGATAGACACTACTGTGCCAAATTATTATGCATATTCGGGACCTGCTGCAGATGTCCCACATAATGTCACATTGCAGCCGCCACCTTATGCAGAGGTTTGATATTCAACATACACATACTGTATTACCAGGTTATTTTTGCCTGTGGTTATTTTCGCCCGTGGTTATTTTCGCCCTTTTATGATAGAAAGCATATTCACCCTATCTTGAATTTGTCCTAATTCACCATAGACTCATGGACAGCCAGTATGTATGAGCTTCAGTACCATAGCATGAAAAAAAACCAAAATATTTCGTTTAAAATTTGTCATCTCATCTAAGGGCGAAAACTAAACAGTAGCGAAAATTTCCCGGTATACAGAAAACAATTTTTTTTCCAAAATTTGCTTCTTTTTGGATCTCATGAGAATTTCACAACATATTGAAATTGATAGATTGATAGATGATAATCTACATTTAAATGTAGATATACCTGTATACAAAATAGAAAAATAGCTAAATTGAATACCTGAAAAATTCTGTAATACATCATTACACGTATTAAGGCTAAATTGAAAAAAATATATGTGTGTCCCTGATTATAAAGTAGTAAAAGTAGAACAAATTGAAATAATGGTTTTTTTTTGTTAAACACTGCTTATGCCCCTTTAAATCAGTTGTATTGTATTGTTTAGTTGATTCACTGACATTAGGTACAGGGTGTTTCAAAAAACATATCCCCACTTCAAATATCTTAATTTTTTTCACTTCAAGGATCGTCTAAACCAAATTTCTATGCAGAAAACCACTAGATAGTGCAAAAAAAGGACAGTTAGTAGTTTCAAAAAAAAAAAGGTTGACTTTTGAACATGTAATGAAATGACTTTAAACTGGTAAATTACCAAAATGTTAACAGTTAGGAATGTGGCTCACTTGAATAATATTTAATGTGTTTGCATTAAAAGCTATATGCGAAAAAAATTGTACTGAAACACTCTTTAATATCATATATCCCAAAGTTTGATATGTAACTTGTAACATATTCTACAAAATGATAAAGTTGTGACTTGGTTTTTGATAGACCCTGTATATTGTCTGTAGAAAAAACTTTTACAATAGATATAAATATTAGGTGAAAATGAATATTGATTAATTAAAATTTGCACACAGTGCCATAGTTATCTTGGCTCTGTGAGGCACAATACTTGTGTTTTTGTGATCATAAAATAGAATTTGTATTGTGAAATAATAAATCAACAGTTTTATCCTACTGCCATTCATCATGTTTATGTTTGAAAATGGAAGTACAGTAAAACCTGCTTTAGCGACCACCTGTGTATAAAGACCACCTGGTCACAAATCAACCTCTATATAAAGACCACTATAAATACTGGTTTTCTTGTGTCGTTATATACAAGTTTCACTGTAGTTTGAATCCTCAGTGTTATTTTGTTAAAATATCAACCCTTTTCATTGCTTGCAGGGATGCCAACCTCTCCGTTTTGGGTGGAGTTTCTCTGTTTTTTTGTGTTCAAATCCGTGCCTTCAATTTTCTATTCACTTTTCCAAATTTTAAAACTTTAAAAAATTTTAAAGAGTAATTTTTTCATTGGTTAGAAACTGCATATGCACAAATTAAAGCCAGGAGAATGCATCTATGAGCACCTAATTTTCAAAATTTTGGGGGGCAGCATGCCCCCAGACCCCATAGATGGCTCGCACCTTTGGCACACACATTAAGACTCTGTTTTTTGAAATATCTAAAGTTGGCATCTCTGTTGTCTGTACTGTATCAGCTATTCTCCTACTGTGACAGTTGTTGCCTACGTTTTGTTTTAGGTGGTGTCTCAGCCAGGCATGTTTACAGCTAACAAGTCGGAATTACCCCCGTATCCCGGATACGCTGGTTCTCCTATAGTAACAGCAAATGAAGCAGGTAAGTCTTGCCAAAGTTTATACTCTTGTAATGGAAACATCACCACTGTGAGCTGTAAATAACGTTTTAAGTGATGTCTATAGATAGCAGCGTCTGTCAGCAACGCCATTCAATAATTTGAAATGCTGCAAGGGGAGTGAACTCTGTGACATGATGACATTTGTTTTGTGTGCATTGTGTAAAAAGTTTTAATCCCATTCAGGATTAGGTTACCATAACAATTTTGCTGAAGGCTCCGTCGTCCAGTGTCCATCCGTAAACTTTTCATATTTTCAACTTCTTTTCTGAAACCACTGAAGGGATTTTGATGAAACTTGATAGGAAGCAAGTGCTCAAGGTCCTTTACCAAGTTTGTACTTTTCAGCCAGATTGGCCCAGGGGTGGATCCAGGGCTGGGCAGAATAGGTCCAAAAGGTACCCCTTTTTAAAAATCTTTTTCTCCAGAACTGCTGCATGAATTGAAAAACGGATTGTTTCTGAGTGATCTACATGGATGTACAGTACAAACGTGGTGTTTATTCTATCAAACACTCTACTTGGTGTAGAGTGAAATATGGTATGGTACGGTGATTTTTGGTGTGCAACTCTAGAAAAACACTATCACTCCCTGAAAAATAGTGTAAAGGATTATCTCTCAAATTGAATGACTTGACACTCAATATGCAATAAAAATTGTCCGTGCGTAACAAGCTTCCCTGGGCAGTTAATCACCGAGTGTTAATTTTTTGGACATCCTGTTTTTATAGGGCAGTGTCGGTATTTACGTTTAAATCGCACACAGAAGTTATATTTTAAAGATAAAAATAATGATTAATTTATTGAGCAATTTGATCAGACAAAATGAGACTTAAATTGAAATTTATTTCCGATATATTAAGCGTAATATACCACTGGTTCATCCGGGATCAAGTTGCTGGCAATAATATATCAACAATTGTTCTTCATGTATATAAAGTATAAATAGTAGATCTATTATTCTGAGATTCGTAAAACTTGACTAAAACGAAAAATTTATCGCTACATGTAGTCATGTATATTGTATAACAATTACAGAACACTACATTACTAGTTCAGTCTCCGTGTGAATTAAATAGTAAATAAATGCCATAATGGGAAATTAAGTAGGTCTATGCATACTAGTACTTTCCTGGCTAAGTAATGACGAAATCCAAAAAACACTAATTATATAATAGGCAAACATAAAATGTCATTTCTCAATGTCCATAACCTAGTAGCAAGCCAGGAGTATTCTTTAATCATGAGTGATGAGATGGAGACATGTCGATGATCAGTTGATTAACACTGACGCAATTTAAAGATGATCCTTGTCAATTCCTTTTTTTGTTATTTCCAGATGTCTTAAAATCATGTACTTAAAAATCATTGACTTTTGAAAATAAAAATAAGTGCAGGTATGCATCTTTATTGTTGTGGTTATATAAATTTAAAAAATCTTTTTAAAAAGAGATGCAACATTCCACACCTGATTTTTATATCCCTCTTATGAAATTAAGGGAGATAACTTGTATACTTCTTTGTATTCAGCCACAGACTCGAAGATACACGTGTATGTGAATCAACTATCATCACAATTATACAATGTTACTATTTCTTTTTAATGTTTGATAAAATAATAGGTTTGAAATGCCAAACTTTATTACTTTTTAAAACAATTTATTACATGTACACGGTCATACTGGACTGGTGTCAATTTCAGGTGAACACTGAAAGTTTTTAAGTCATGTTTCTGTCCGTTGTAATTTGAATAAAATAAACAGTGTAAAATCTAGTTGAAGTTAACAGTTAAAACTATTAAGATATTTGTCAACATTTTTGATTGTGTGTGTGTGTGTGTGTGAGAGAGAGAGAAAGAGAGAGAGATTTACATTTTACTATACCACTGTGACACCTATGAAATACAGGATATCTTTGTAATTTCTATCAGAAATCAAATTTAGCTAAACTTAATCTGACAAGTTCTTTTTCAAGACGGATCAACAGTTACTATCAAGATAAAAGTTTGGCACGCAGCCATCGATGATTGGCACATCAAGTGTACTTGGTCTGATTGGGATAATTTACTAAATCAATTTCAAAGCTCTCGGAAAAGAAGTTGTTGTAACTTTCAGTGTTTCATGTCATAATTTTAGTAGTAGTACGATTAACAACAATTAGTGAAGGGCAGAGTTTATTTATGTGCATGGGTACAACTAAACATGACATTACCAAAGCGACTGTCTGTCTAACAGGACATGGGATTTACAGCTTGTTTATTACCTTTAGGGTGCGATGCTGTAGTGATAGTTAATTAATGTAGGCACCCCATGGAGAAATTTAATCCAAAATTTAGCTGACAGTGTCACACTGAGTTTCTCGATATCAAAGAATTATGCCGCCATAGTGTAGAGTGAAATTTTGCACATGATTTCACTATAGTTAGAAAGAGAATCACAATGTTTTTTCGTGTTTTTTGTCATCATTTTCAGTGTAGAGTGTTTGACAGAATAAACACCACGTTTGTACTGTATGATTCAAGTTTGTATTTTTCATAGAAGTCGGAATATTAATTTTTAACACGTTTTTTGAGGTCTTTCAGACTTTGTCATTTTCATTCATTTTTGCATGATTTCCTCAATTATCTCCCCTTGCATTCACAATGATGCATTCAAGTGTTTTACTTGTATATAGGTGAAGAAATGTTTTTCTGCAAGAATTGTGCTGAAATTTGATTTCTAGAATTTTTATGAATTCCTTAAAACAGCAATATTTATGTTTCTTGGCCAGATCAGCCTACATGTACATATTCTTCTTGGTCTTCTTTCCACATTTGTAGATGGTTCTCAGGTGAGCGATTGAGGGCCTCATGTTTCTATTATTTATTCATTCAAAATTTGATATTATTTAGTTTGTCAACAGAATTGACTCTGAGGGACACATTGGCCCTCCCTATTTCAAAGAAGTATTAAAATTGAAATATATATTAAGCCTTTTAAGTGCTTCCCAGATGAGTTTTCTAGAGACTTGATGGACCACAATCAAATGTTCATAACGTTTCTATACATAGTCTTATTTAGTTTTAGATGAATGTATTTATAAACTATTTTAGTTTCAGGTGTGGATATTTAATCTTTTCCATTTTAGATATCTATACATATACACAATTTTCTTTTCAATTCCAGGACTCTATGCACAAGAAGGTGCAGGAAACGATACCATTCCAGCACCTCCCCCATACCAGGAATTTTTACCAAACCAGAATTCGGAAATTACCCACACGGATAACCAGCAACAGTCAAATCAAGGCTCCGATAGAACATAAAATGTAGCCTGTGTAAAACTCTTTCAGTTGATTTTCCAGCCGCTTTTCATACCAGCCAGAATATTTTATATATTTTTTGATGATTAATCAAGATGTTATTTCCCTGTTTGTTTTTTAGTTTCGTTTGCACCAATCATTGTCTTTTTACATATATTTAACTATGTAATTGAACATATTGGGTGTTTTCTGTAATTTTTTTTGTTCTGGTTTATAGAAAAACAGATGATGTGTCTGCATTAATTAGTAAGTTCTTTTGATATACCAATGTAATCAGAGTTGTGGAATTAATGTTTAGTTTTTGTTTTTATGAAAATGAATTATTTTAGCATTTCTTATTGACTTTCTTCATCAGCTGTAAACAAAAGTTAACAGTTACCAGAAATGTTGGCAATATACTGTATACCGGGAAATTTTGCTGTTTGCGCCCTTTAATATAAGAGGGCGAATTCAAAATGAAAGAGAAATATTCGAGCTATATAATAGAAGCTTGAGCATACATGCCATTCTTGAGACTTTGTTGATTTAGGAGTTTAAGATGGGATGAATATGCTTTCCTGTTGTATAAGAGCGAAAATAAATGGGGCGAAAATAACCAGGGGCAAAAATTTTCAGCTATACAGTAAATAGACCAGAAAAGAAGTTTATCGTTTTTTTTTGTTATGTTTGTTATTATCATTAATCATATCATAATAAACGTTATATTATTCTGATTAATATTTTTTCTTTTTCTATTAATTATAATAATTTTTGATGATATTAATCATAATTAATCAAAGGTTTTGATTTGTGCTCTCTGGCTCAGGCTTTCATTTTTCGGTTTTATTTTGAAAGCGATTAATCAGGAATATGGCATAAATATTGATGATGCGGCAGTAAACAGTAATCACGTATCAATGTGTGTGACATTAAGAAAATCTTGCACATTTAAACAGAAGGTTATACAAATGACCTCCAGAAAAAATGAATAACATAGAAAAGCATCTGAGAACACTTTACAAAAGCAACCATAACATATTTCAAATCTTGGGTATCATTCACATACAATGTACATGAGTTCCTGTTGCACATGTATTCCATCACTTGGAAATTGATATTATCTGAATCATTGATGTATAAAGTTTAAAGGAGCATTAGCTGTGTGTTTTTTTCAAAAATTTCTCGCCTTTTTTATTATGTACATTGATATACAATAACATAAAAGAGATATACATAGGCATAAAAATTCTTTTTATTCTGAATTCCTATATATTTTGTGAAAATTGCTTCAGAAACACAAGTTTGATACGTTTTCAGTTGCAATTGATTAACTAAACCGTACTGGATCTAACCTTATTTTCACAAAATATATAGGAATATAAGTTTTTTACGCCTGTGTGTAGCTTTTATTTGTAAATGTACTTCAAGTACAAGTTGTAAAAGTAGAAAAAAAATCAAAATAATTGTTTGGGGTTAACACAGCTAATGCCCCTTTAAATCAGATATTACGTTTATAAAATCGGGATTGTTTTTAACTTGGGATGAATGTTTAAAATGTATAAAGAATGGCATAACATTGTAAGTTTAATGCACACATATTTACAAATTTCAAAGAAATCCATTGTATTATCTCTTTCACCAGAATTGTACAAAGTAATTGCATACCTTATGTGAAGTTTCAATTTTTGATGTTAAATTTTGTAATTTAATATTTATATGCATTTTTTTTTTCTCTAAAGAATACTAAACATGTTAAAGCTCAAATAAATTGTAATCTGAAGAAGAATTTCTGATCTGAATTTGTGTTTTCAACATTTTTCATATCTCACAACTGGTTTCACTTTTGAAACTATGTTGTTTCACAATGTAACTTTATTTTACTTCATGTATTTGGTCTCTTTTACATAAAAAATTGAATTATTTCCATGTTTTATTGTCTCCACACCTCTGAAGCAAATATACAAATTTTGTTCGAAAGTTATGCATATTTTGTGTAATGGAAATTTAAAGAAAAAACTTTTACGAATTGGCTTTGATGTCTCTCAAGGGTTAGTGTATTATTTCATATTTTATATGTTTTGCTTTTGTGTGACTAGTTTTATACAAGTGTTGTAGCCTTTATTGCCTGTTTTGCTGCTATCTATTATTGTTGATTTTTTTTTACTTTTGATATAAAAATGTGCAAAATTGATAGTATGGTTTTTGCATATTTCAAATTTCAATGTTGAAATGTTGTTACCTGTTTCATGGTCTATTCTGTCCTGTTATCTATCTTTCCTTTTAAATCTTTTAGATGTACCCTGTAAAAAGTGTCTTATTTTATAACCATTAAGTTTTGTCTACTTCAGAAAATAGCATTTTAAAATGCCATATATGACAGTGGCAAGAATTACTTTCATTCATAATTTCGATATATATTATCATATTTTAAATTTTGAATATTCAGATTTCATTGAATTTTTTTTTCATGATAATATTTGTTACACACACACAGTGACACACAGTAACACACACACACACACACACACACACATGTATGTAAGTATTTACCTGTTTCCACTATTATTACTATTTGTTGCCCACACAATTGATATAATGCTAAACAACAACTTGATATTAGATCTTTCTCTTTACTATAGCAATTTTCAATGTCTGGTGTGAGGGCTCACAACCTTTTCTTCAGTTATGATAAGGTTTATTGTAGAAGAAATCTTCTTGTGAATTGTCAAGAAAATCTTTTCCGAAGTCTGTGATGTAGTGTCATTTTGCCTTTGCTATTGTGATATTAGAAGAATTGTCTACATGAATCTACAGATCTCATAATATTGTATCACATTCTTTTTATCTGTATCAAAGATAAGAAGATTTTAGGAGTTTTTAAAGTCTGATGACAAAATTAATGTGGAAATGATATAATCTCAAAGTTAAAGTAACATACAGATAAATGTATCTGAAGTCACATGACTTTACTGGTTTGAGAATCACATGGTATTGTCCATTTTGGACATACATATATTTGGAATTGTGGATATATGCAAACTTTTCCACAATCAGAATTACTTTTATATTTCAATTTAAAATTCCACTGATTTGAATTTTACTGTAGTAAAAGTTTTGCCCAGTTATGGATCACATGCAGTTGTGAACATTGCCTTGTTTTAACCAGACCGTGTATACTTTAAGGTAATACAAATTGTTTAATGTTGTTTTGAGATCATAAAAATGTCCATTTCCCGAGGGAAACTAACATTTCCAGAAGATATTCATTACTCGCTAACATTCAACCCAGTTTTATCTGGAATTCATAATATTTGTCCCTCACAGAATATTCATCCCTGTCTGATATATTCTATTAATGATATTTAAACTAGGGAATTAGTCTGACGATATACTTGATGTATTGTCATGGGAAAAGGATTTAAGATAGATTCAAACTCGGAAATATTGAAATCAAAGGCAATTCTTACAAATAAACAGGTTTTAAAATGACCAGGGGGATAATAATAGTAAAGAAATATGGCCTTGGAGTCAAAGTAATTTCAATATGGTTCAGTTTAAATTGAGTCGACTGTTTGTTTTGCAATTTTAATAATTAATAATAATATCATTATCATTTTCAAATATTAAAAAAGCAAAAATGAAGAACAGTTCTTTTTATTAACATTCTGAACACTATTTTTGGCAACAAAGGAAAGTAATAAGTGATATAGTGGGATGAGTTTATGCTCAGAGGTTGACATATTACCAAATACTTCTGTATATATAATAAACATAATACCAAAGTTATAATGCTCAAGACGATCGTTTCTATCAATCAGTTGAGCTCCAATTTTAAATAGATTTTCTAAAGCAAAAGTGGTATAATACAAGGCAAAATAATGAATCTAAATGCATAGCCTAATCCGTAAGAGTAACCACTGTAAAAAGATTGATGTGTTGATTTCAATTTTCTTTCCTTTCTTTTGATGTATGCTTATAACTATGATCAAAGTAGTTACACCTAATTCCAATAACATTTTCTCATGTTTTAATGACTACATATTTGGATCCTAGCTTTGGAATACTTTTCATACCAACTTGAGCTGAGCAAGGTTTTTCATTTCACTTCACAGTTTTCACCTGGATGTCCTATATCAACTCACCAATGTACCCTGGTTAGCACATGTTGAAATACCTGAAGGAATTTATGCAAATATTTGTTAAATTAAAGTTTTAACCCTTTCGTCCCCCTTAATATATGAGTGGTATGCTCTTTCTAGTGGTCAAAGCCAGTCTATTATGGTCTGTAGGGTTGAAAGGGTAAACGTTCTTTTAAGGGTTAGGTGTCTGGAAAAAGAATATACACACACAATCTATTCTAGGTATCTAAAGAAGACTGTTATACGCAGGTGTCTGGAAAAAGAATATACACACACAATCTATTCTAGTTATCTAAAGAAGACTGTTATACGCAGGTGTCTGGAAAAAGAATATACACACACAATCTATTCTAGTTATCTAAAGAAGACTGTTATAAGCAGGTGTCTGGAAAAAGAATATACACACACAATCTATTCTAGTTATCTAAAGAAGACTGTTATACGCAGGTGTCTGAAAAAGAATATACACACACAATCTATTCTAGTTATCTAAAGAAGACTGTTATACGCAGGTGTCTGAAAAAGAATATACACACACAATCTATTCTAGTTATCTAAAGAAGACTGTTATACGCAGGTGTCTGAAAAAGAATATACACACACAATCTATTCTAGTTATCTAAAGAAGACTGTTATACGCAGGTGTCTGGAAAAAGAATATACACACACAATCTATTCTAGTTATCTAAAGAAGACTGTTATACGCAGGTGTCTGAAAAAGAATATACACACACAATCTATTCTAGTTATCTAAAGAAGATAAGTGGAAATTCCAATTCTGTCAAGATTGATTGATCACTTCCATTTATTTTTTTACCTAAAAACTTGTGTATTAATTTTTCATCAGGATATCTTACAGTTGTTTATCTGAAGTTCTGTTCAGCATAATGTTTCTGGACTTTCTAACATTTTTACAATATTGTATCTGCTTTTCTTATACATTTATCTTTTAACTCCAGTGCATTTCAGTGAGTGTTAGGTTTGATGTATCGAAATGATAAAGAAATAATTCTGGAATCTAAATTACCATGGAAGAACATCATTCAGGAGTTGAGGATTCACTTTTTCTTGTTGAGAACATGTTCCTTTGTAAAACACAAGAATAACTTGGATAAATTAACAACATCCTAATTGATAAAAAATTGTGTGTGGATCATTTGTCATTTGGGAATCCTGGGTTGTTTTCAGGTGACACAGGTAATCACAGTTAGGGAGAAATCATTTCGCTGGCATGTAGGCCAGCTGCTGTAGTCTGAGTTGGTGTTCACATCCATCAGATAAGAATAAAAACATGCCACCTTTTCTTAAACTCTTAATATTTTGAAGTATTAGCCAAAGACCCTTGAAATATTAGATAATGGGTTTAATTGTGTGTGTGTATATATGTACATATAAAAATCCATTTTTTTTTTTAAATCAGATTGATGGGTTTGTATACAGTGTGTACATTCATATAATCTTAAATAGTTCTTATATTCCCCATTGGTTTCTAAATAAAGATTTTGAAATATTAAATGAATATAATTCCATCTCCATAGTTATGTAAGGGAGCTTTTGTGATCCATTTATCAATCTGGTGTGTATTGGGTGTCAAAGGTAGACTTTTAACTCATGAACTTCTCAAATACCGTAGGGCTAGATCTCTTAAAATTTTGTATGGCTAATTTGTAAGTTTACAGTTTCAACAAAAACTTGTATCCTTGACCAGAGAATATCGGGCTAAAACACAGGTGACAGGTAACGCCTTTTTATGCTTGTTGTTATGTATTCTAAGTTTTAATATTTTTGTGATCTGAAATCCATTATACATACAATGTAGCTATTATGATTATGTATTCAGTGTGCGATGAGTAACCGTTTTTTTTTTAAGTATTCCAGGTTCTTGTCTCCTGTTCATTATTTGCTTTTTACTTTTTGTTCTGTTGTGTTAAATGTCTTTTTAAAGTTGAATTTACACTTCTGAAAATTTACATGATAAGAAATGAATCCAGTAATAAAGATCTTTGTCTCTCTCTCTCTCTAGCTCATTTTGTAGTCTAACATTACTTGTTTAAAGTACTTTGTATGCGCTGAGATAAGAAGACGGTAACTCAGTATAAAAACAGATATTGGTCTATTATTTGAAATTTAGTACGATAAAACCTTTAAAGTGTCTAGGATGAACTTAAGAATTTTATCACATAAATTGAGATCAAGAGCCTATCGTACAGTTGACATTCACCTGAAAGGTATCATTTTATGAATTCCATTAAATAACGTGAAAACTAAAATGTTTTATATTCTATCTCGTCTTATCATTATATTATCATTATTATAGAGACGATGATCATGGTAATCATTATTGTTAAAAAATGTTACTTGACTTGTTAATTTAGAGTAATCTACCGACTTGGATTTATAAAAGAATATTGGTTTGCGTTTGATGAGATTGTTTTTTTGTCAGGACAAAGAATTATTTTGAATAAGAATTGTTCAATAATGAACCTTATATAAATAAAAAATAAATGGTTTCTGATTGGATAAGCCGGTATTTATCCCTTCAAAACATATCTACATATTCTATGGAAAACCAGTGAATATCATTTCTAAAAACAGATTATGGAAATTCCCTTTTACACTATTGGAATGATTCTGATTGTTACTTACATTGTAGGATTAGTATATACATGTATCTAAATATTCATATAATAAAACAGTTATGGACTTTTAAGTGGATGAAAATGGTGTAATATTAACCAGAAAACCAATATTGACTTCCGCTATCGCCTCGGTCAAAATTGGTTTTCAGGTCAATATCATACCATATTCATCCACTCAAAAGTCCATAATTGTGTATTATGTGATAGTTTAAATTTACAAACCTGTACTACTATATAATGATAGAGAAAATATTAAAAGAAAGAAGATTCTACTGAATATTCCCGTTTGTTGTATATGCTCACCAGATGTATTTGTTTTTATGTTACTTAATTCTGTTGTAAATCAGTTTTACATTTTAAGGTCTGTTTTTACAGTCCCCGAACAGAAAATGTATAAGTATATCAATTTTTTTTTGACAAAGCATTGACATTTTTTATACTTACATTTGCAGAAATACAGCTTGTTTCTTGCAATTTTATCGAAGTTTTGTCGTATGATAAACCTCTTGTAATGGAAAAACCACAGAGAAATGTAATGAGTGGACCCAATACACTTTTGTTAACCTTTATGTTAGATAATAGTCTTACCAATTTTAAAGTATTCTATAACTAAAAAATTGCATGTATTTTCGTTCCATTTTATGTTGTTAAAAATAAATGTATGAAAATTTACTAATATTGTTTTTATCTTTGTATTCATCAGCTGTTTTTCCCTTGGAGGGAAAACAAACGTCCTTGTTTCAAACCGGACATGAATTGGGGTTATCAAAGTTCCTCGATTTCTTCTGGACTTTTTGTCGTGCAAATATTTTCACTAACTTTGTCCTTTCCTGTGGAGTTATGTCTATCCAATGTTGGTCCTTTCACGTACCACAGCTAACATCACAAAAGACCTCAACTTAAAGTATCGCCCTAAACACCTCGTTCCGGAAACAAAAGTGAGTTTAATTACTTATGAAGAACGACTGGTGAAGGAACGGATATTACTTCAATATTATAAACATAATACCAAAGTTATAATGCTCAAGACGATCGTTTCTGTCAATTAGACTTCATCAGTTGAGCTCCAATTTAAAATGTATATGTATTTTCTAAAGAGAAAGTGGTATCATACAAGGTCAAATAATAAATCTAAAAGTATAGCCGAATTCCGTCTAAGAGTAACCACTGTAAAAAGATGACTGTCTTAGCTTTAGAAAACTTTGGAATTTAAGTGGTGTTATCAGTGCCAAATATTACTTTAGTATAAGATTATCAGCTGGTACCGAAATACCAGGTACTAGGTTTATGTATACCCTCGGGGACTCAAAGTCCACCAGCAGTGGCAACGACCTAGTGGTTATAAATATTATAAACATAATACCAAGTATTATTATTATTTAGTATAAGAATATTGGGTGGGCGGGTAGTGCAGTGGTTAGCGCACTTGTTTCTCACCAGTACAACACAGGTTGGATCCTTGTATTGGACCGGGGAGTATGCGAGATAGTATGATGGTCGCCAAGTTGGACATGTCAGTTTTCTCCGAGTGCTCCGGTACCTTCTCAGCAAGAGCCTTCGTACGCCAAGATCAGAGCCAACGAGAGACATAAGTTGTAGAACAAGTAAAACGTTTATGAAAAAAGTTACAGTAAAACCTGCTTTAGTGACCACCTGTGTATGAATATCATCTTCCTATAAAAACTGGTTTTGTTGTGCCCTGAGGGGGTCTTTATATACAAATTTCATTGCATTTTCCTTTATAAATGGATTTTACATTTGCATTAGCTGGCCTGAGCCAAAGGCTACAATTTAAAATGACCTTTTCTGATCTAAGGTTGGCTGTTATTGGTCGTCGTCATTGTTGTAAACTTTCCCAGAAGCACTCGGCCAAATCCCCCCAATCTTCGTCAAGAGAACTCGAGTTTGTTCAAAGGAAGGACTTCATCCCCATCAAAGTGAAATAATTGAGCATAAGTGAAAATAGAATGCATATCTTTTGAAATTTCCCAAGAACCACTGAGCAATAAACCACAACATTGTTTTTTAAGTTTCAATATAAATCACTTCTAGTTTGCTCAAGCCATGGTCATCATGGGGCCATAATAGTGGTGTGTGGATTTTATACTGAAAAACAATAATAATGTGTGCTTAATTTTTCTTAAATGAGCAATATTGTCATATGTGTTAAAGTCCTACAAAAATATATAGATATATTGGTGACGTCACCGTCCGTATGAGAAATTTCAAAGCTATGCCCTGTTCGAATACAGAGTGGATTGTTTGTTTGTTTGTTGTTTAACGTTCCACTCAAGAATTTTTCACTCATATGGAGACGTCACCAAATGTCAGTGAAGGGTTTCAAATTTTGGCCTGTGCTCGGCACTTACGGCCATTGAGCAGTGAGAGTTCTTTAACGACCCGACACCTACTGTGACACGGGACCTCGGTTTTTACTGTCTCAGCCGAAGGACAGGAAACCTACCTGTCGCCGGCTGGACTCGGAACTCACGACCTTACGATCAAGAGACGAGCGCGCTACCGACTGAGCCAGGCCGGCTCCTACAGAGTGGATACATGCGATATAACATAAAACAATTGCCGTCAAACGAGGCCAGTGATTTAAGTCTTACCCCAGTTAGTCTTAAGCCGTATAAATCAGTGATGGATACCTTAAACCCGACACTTGCCAGTCGGTAGTTTAACCACTACATCACTGTGTGCAGAATATTCTACATTTCTATTTACGTGACTGAATACGCCAGTAGTAGAGAAAAAAAAAACAAGGTTTAACTGAGAACAACTAAGTTTGACTTTGTCAAAATCATACCAATACATATTTATGTGATTTTTGCGTTTCTAATCTAGGTTTATTCCGAGAAAAAAAGAGTTGTCAGAAGACAACAAAGCTCGCCTAAATGGGTGCAAATTGTCACAAGTATTATACATAATTATATGTCTTTCCGGTCCCTGTTTTGATATTAAATGTAGCAAAGTAACATACACTATTAATAAGTGTAGGATCATGGATGTGAATGTATTTCACGTTATAAGTAAGCATATATTTTTCAGGGGGTGGGGCAGTACCCCCCACATACACCACTAAATGTGTCTCCCTATAACAATATATGGTTTAAGGATGGGGCTGTGAATGGTTTTTAAATTATAAGTAAACATATATATATATATATCAGAGAGTGGGGCAGGACCCACCATACACCACTGAATGTGTTTCCTTATAACAATCAATAACATATATGGTTTAAGGGTGGGGCTGTGAACGGTTTAAGTTATAAGTAAAAAAATATATTTCATGAGGTGGTTCGGGATCCAAAATATGTCAAAATTTAAATTTATTCCAAAACAAATTTCAGATTTCACTCAGCTGATCGATACTTTACCCCCAACGAGTCCTTCATACCAAATAACAGCCTCCTACTACATATATTGAATGATTTATAGTACTTTCCAACACTTGCCCCAAAACTTTAACCTTTGATTTTCATAAATAAATGTTTAAGTCACAAAATATGTCAAAATTTGAATTTATTCCAAAACAGTTTCAGATTCCACTCCGCTAATTGATACTTTACCCCCAAAAAGTCCTTCATACCAGCCTCATACTACACATATTGAATGATTTATAATACTTTCCAAAACTTGTCTCAAAACTTTAACCTCTGATGTTCATTAATAAAAGTTTAAGTCGCAAAACATGTCAAAATTTGAATTTATTCCAAACAAGTTCCAGATTCCACTCTGCTAATTGATGCTCTACCCCCAAAAAGGTCCTTCATACCAAAATAACAGCCTCTTACTACACATATGAATGATTTATAATACTTTCGAACACTTGCCCCAAAACTTTAACATTTGATTTTCATGAATAAAAGTTCCAAAACTTTAACATTTGATTTTCATGAATAAAAGTTTAAGTCACAAAACATGTCAAAATTTGAATTTATTCCAAAAAAGTTTCAGATTTCACTCCACTAACTGATACTTTACCCCCAAAGAGTCCCTCATACCAAATAACAGCCTCCTACTACACATATTGAATGATTTATAGTACTTTCCAACACTTGCCCAAAATGTTAAACCTTAACCTGGCAACGCCGAACGCCGACGCCGACGCCTGGGTGACTCCATAAGCCTCCCTTTTCTTCGAATAGGCGAGATAAAAACTAGGTTTATCTCTTTTTTTTTTTTTTTGTTGCAGTGACATGTATTTTTTCTCTAGTTAATGTGTGTTACTAGGTTTAACACAAGGGTTTGAATTTGGCGTGATAAAATTGTAGAAAAAGCATGATTACAATTTTACTCATTCGTTGAATGTTGTAATCGCTTAAAGCATTTTCAATTGCGTTTTCGTATTCATAAACATATTTTGTATTATCTCCTTGAGGTAATGAATTATTCCGACATATTTGCGCTTAAACAAATAACACTTTATCATGTTACAGATGATAGGGACCTTTCATGTCTTATTTGAAACGAGATGTCGAAATATTTTGCTTCAAGAAACTTTTGTCGAAATACGAAACATTCAAGCACGATAAAGGAAATTCATTTGCAAAGGGTATAATTCTAGATAATTAACTGCAGTCGTTTCTGACAAGACCGTTTTTTTTATAGATAAGCTACAAACTGTGAGAAACTACAAGCTAATTTCGTCAAGACCGGTGTCACAATGTTCGTTATTCTGGACAGCCCTTTGTGAACATTTAGAAAAAAACAAATTAGGTTAGACAAGTAACAAATATTTATTTACAAATATACATAAATCAAACAATTAATATAATGCATTCTCCTCAGACACTCACTTTCAATCCAACAAATAACATCAATACACTAACAAAATTTGTTTTAAAAGTTTAAAGTTTGATTGTTCCACAAAGTAGTTACAACAAAATTACTGAATATCACACGGTTTTGTAATAGTCGTTTTCGCGATTTCCAGCTTCCATATACATGTATTTGAAAAGTCACGCACAATATAAATTCTGGATTCATACGACGACCTAAACACTGACATCAAAACATGTATCGTACACATCACAACTTGTAGATATTGTCATCTCTGTATCAAGTTTACAGGTAATGCATATGTCACCGGTCACCTGTGAAATAATATGAAAACGACCTGAATGTTCTCTCAAAACTGATATGAGTTATATTGACGCACATTCCGGTGAGCGTAACAAATTACATATTAAGTACTAAAACCCGTAATTCAAAAAAACTGCGCCATTACAGAAATATAACAACTCAAAAAACAATTTTCAAATAAAATAAAATTCAACTTACTGCAATTCCACATAAACGTATCACAAAGCTAAACGTTTCACAAATGTACACAGCTTTTTTTTTAGTTTTGTCAAATCATACACTTCAGCTCTTTGGAATTTTCGCACACAGCAAAATTGTCTTTTCTTTCCTATACATCTTTTAATATTGCACACCGGCACATCCTTACGACACCCAATCTCATTCTTAACTACTCGTTTTATATCAAATACACACACACATACCCAAACAAAAACGCAAAGCACGAGGAAATAACATTGACCACTCAAGCAACAAAAACATTACATAAAACCGGTCAATAACAATACAAGTACTCCCGTAATACATGAAAGTTTCCGAACTAAAACTACATACGAATTATAAGGTAAAAGAACAATCTTCCGAAAGAATAACTTACTACGTAAGTATGGAGGACTACATTACTGAAGTTAAAAATACGAAGGACCGTTATGTCAATAAATTTGCCCAAAATCTTGACATAACCCCCCTTTCTAAGACACAATTGGTTTTAACCATATTTTGTCACTGCTTACATAATATACCAAAATCTAAGCAACATGACGGCTTAAAAAATCTGCACCGATGTTGTCAACACCTTTGATAGAATTTATTCTGAAACTGTAAGACTGTAAGAACAATGCCCAACGCATCAACCTACCATTAGTGACCTTTGCTTTGTTCAGATATACCAATGGTTGGTGGTCAGTCTCCAAAATAAAGCTACGGCCATATAAATATACCTGAAATGTCATAATACACCATACTATGGCCAAACATTATCTCTCAATTACTGCATAAGACCGTTCCCTGTCAGACAACTTCCGGCTTGCATAAGCAATTGGAAATTTAAGACCTTGTTCTTGTAAAAGAACTCCGCCTAGACCATAATCAGATGCATCACACCCTAGATAAAATTCTGTCTCCTACTACACATATTGAATGATTTATAATACTTTCCAACACTTGCCTCAAAACTTTAACCTCTGATTTTCATGAATAAAAGTTAAAGTCGCAAAACATGTCAAAATTTGAATTTATTCCAAACAAGTTCCAGATTCCACTCTGCTAATTGATGCTTTACCCCCAAAAAGGTCCTTCATACCAAAATAACAGCCTCTTACTACACATATGAATGATTTATAATACTTTCGAACACTTGCCCCAAAACTTTAACATTTGATTTTCATGAATAAAAGTTTAAGTCACAAAACATGCCAAAATTTGAATTTATTCCAAAAAAGTTTCAGATTTCACTTCACTAACTGATACTTTACCCCCAAAAGAGTCCCTCATACCAAATAACAGCCTCCTACTACACACATTGAATGATTTATAGTACTTTCCAACACTTGCCCCAAAACGTTAACCTTAACCTGGCAACGCCGAACGCCGACGCCGACGCCTGGGTGACTCCATAAGCCCCCCTATTCTTCGAATAGGCGAGATAAAAACTAGGTTTATCTCTTATTTTGTGGTTTTGTTGCAGTGACATGTAGTTTTTCTTTAGTTAATGTGTGTTACTAGGTTTAACACAAAGGTTTGAATTTGGCGTGATAAAATTGTAGAAAAAGCATGATTACAATTATACTCATTCGTTGAATGTTGTAATCGCTTAAAGCATTTTCAATTGCGTTTTCGTATTCATAAACATATTTTGTATTATCTCCTTGAGGTAATGAATTATTCCGACATATTTGCGCTTAAACAAATAACACTTTATCATGTTACAGATGATAGGGACCTTTCATGTCTTATTTGAAACGAGATGTCGAAATATTTTGCTTCAAGAAACTTTTGTCGAAATACGAAAAAATAGATAATATAATTTCAAGCACGATAAAGGAAATTCATTTGCAAAGGGTATAATTCTAGATAATTAACTGCAGTCGTTTCTGACAAGACCGTTTTTTTTATATTTTATAGATAAGCTACAAACTGAGAAACTACAAGCTAATTTCGTCAAGACCGGTGTCACAATGTTCGTTATTCTGGACAGCCCTTTGTGAACATTTAGAAAAAAACAAATTAGGTTAGACAAGTAACAAATATTTATTTACAAATATACATAAATCAAACAATTAATATAATGCATTCTCCTCAGACACTCACTTTCAATCCAACAAATAACATCAATACACTAACAAAACTTTGTTTTAAAAGTTTAAAGTTTGATTGTTCCACAAAGTAGTTACAACAAAATTACTGAATATCACACGGTTTTGTAATAGTCGTTTTCGCGATTTCCAGCTTCCATATACATGTATTTGAAAAGTCACGCACAATATAAATTCTGGATTCATACGACGACCTAAACACTGACATCAAAACATGTATCGTACACATCACAACTTGTAGATATTGTCATCTCTGTATCAAGTTTACAGGTAATGCATATGTCACCGGTCACCTGTGAAATAATATGAAAACGACCTGAATGTTCTCTCAAAACTGATATGAGTTATATTGACGCACATTCCGGTGAGCGTAACAAATTACATATTAAGTACTAAAACCCGTAATTCAAAAAACTGCGCCATTACAGAAATATAACAACTCAAAAAACAATTTTCAAATAAAATAAAATTCAACTTACTGCAATTCCACATAAACGTATCACAAAGCTAAACGTTTCACAAATGTACACAGCTTTTTTTTTAGTTTTGTCAAATCATACACTTCAGCTCTTTGGAATTTTCGCACACAGCAAAATTGTCTTTTCTTTCCTATACATCTTTTAATATTGCACACCGGCACATCCTTACGACACCCAATCTCATTCTTAACTACTCGTTTTATATCAAATACACACACACATACCCAAACAAAAACGCAAAGCACGAGGAATAACAGTGACCACTCAAGCAACAAAAACATTACATAAAACCGGTCAATAACAATACAAGTACTCCCGTAATACATGAAAGTTTCCGAACTTAAACTACATACGAATTATAAGGTAAAAGAACAATCTTCCGAAAGAATAACTTACTACGTAAGTATGGAGGACTACATTAGCAATAACAAATAACTGAAGTTAAAAATACGAAGGACCGTTATGTCAATAAATTTGCCCAAAATCTTGACATAACCCCCCTTTCTAAGACACAATTGGTTTTAACCATATTTTGTCACTGCTTACATAATATACCAAAATCTAAGCAACATGACGGCTTAAAAAATCTGCATCTGCACCGATGTTGTCAACACCTTTGATAGAATTTATTCTGAAACTGTAAGACTGTAAGAACAATGCCCAAACGCATCAACCTACCATTAGTGACCTTTGCTTTGTTCAGATATACCAATGGTTGGTGGTCAGTCTCCAAAATAAAGCTACGGCCATATAAATATACCTGAAATGTCATAATACACCATACTATGGCCAAACATTATCTCTCAATTACTGCATAAGACCGTTCCCTGTCAGACAACTTCCGGCTTGCATAAGCAATTGGAAATTTAAGACCTTGTTCTTGTAAAAGAACTCCGCCTAGACCATAATCAGATGCATCACACCCTAGATAAAAATTCTGTCTCCTACTACACATATTGAATGATTTATAATACTTTCCAACACTTGCCTCAAAACTTTAACCTCTGATTTTCATGAATAAAAGTTAAAGTCGCAAAACATGTCAAAATTTGAATTTATTCCAAACAAGTTCCAGATTCCACTCTGCTAATTGATGCTTTAGCCCCCAAAAGTCCTTCATACCAAAATAACAGCCTCTTACTACACATATGAATGATTTATAATACTTTCGAACACTTGCCCCAAAACTTTAACATTTGATTTTCATGAATAAAAGTTCCAAAACTTTAACATTTGATTTTCATGAATAAAAGTTTAAGTCACAAAACATGCCAAAATTTGAATTTATTCCAAAAAAGTTTCAGATTTCACTTCACTAACTGATACTTTACCCCCAAAGAGTCCCTCATACCAAATAACAGCCTCCTACTACACACATTGAATGATTTATAGTACTTTCCAACACTTGCCCCAAAATGTTAACCTTAACCTGGCAACGCCGAACGCCGACGCCGACGCCTGGGTGACTCCATAAGCCTCCCTTTTCTTCGATTAGGCGAGATAAAAACTAGGTTTATCTCTTTTTTTTTTTTTTTGGTTTTGTTGCAGTGACATGTATTTTTTCTCTAGTTAATGTGTGTTACTAGGTTTAACACAAGGGTTTGAATTTGGCGTGATAAAATTGTAGAAAAAGCATGATTACAATTTTACTCATTCGTTGAATGTTGTAATCGCTTAAAGCATTTTCAATTGCGTTTTCGTATTCATAAACATATTTTGTATTATCTCCTTGAGGTAATGTATTATTCCGACATATTTGCGCTTAAACAAATAACACTTTATCATGTTACAGATGATAGGGACCTTTCATGTCTTATTTGAAACGAGATGTCGAAATATTTTGCTTCAGGAAACTTTTGTCGAAATACGAAAAAATAGATAATATAATTTCAAGCACGATAAAGGAAATTCATTTGCAAAGGGTATAATTCTAGATAATTACTGACAAGACCGTTTTTTTTTTATAGATAAGCTTCAAACTGTGAGAAACTACAAGCTAATTTCGTCAAGACCGGCTTTTAGAAATATGATAGTCGTAGTTGATTTCCTTTTTGTAAACGAGAGATTTGAGAGATACTGCAAAATCAGTAATATGTGGTATTGCCATGTAATTATAAAGATTATAGTGGTGTGAATTACACTGCTTTTGCATACTGTCAGATAGTAGAATCTTATTATATGTATTTGATATAGAATAGATAAGTAAGATAAGACTATATCGAATTAAAACTTTGTACATGATTTGAAAGACATAAATACCATAATGTATGGATTATATATATATATATATGTATATATATATATATATATATATATATGATACATAAATTTTGAACACGTTATGTTTTTCCTGTATATGAAAATAGTATATCAATATTCAGTTTACTACATGATATACTGATACCTCAAGACACTATATTGTAACTGATATATATATATATGAGAGAGAGAGAGAGAGAGAGAGAGAGAGAGAGAGAGAGAGAGAGAGAGAGAGAGAAAGAGAGAGAGAGCATGAGAGATAATTTCTTTCTCTTTCCTACGGATAGTTGACTTTTGACTTTTTATGTCATATACAGTAATCGTAACTCGTTTTTTAGTATTTGCCTTCGTTTTCGTTATCATAGATCAAAGTGTTACCAATAATTCGTTTAATTTTATACAATTTACCACACCTGTAGTATTTCAGCACGATGCCCTTTTCGTTTATTTTATATAAATACACACCTTCAATTTATTTATTGCTGCTTTACCATTTAATTAGACATAAATATGTTTCACATAATAAGTTGACAATTACTATATTCCAATAACATTAGTGTTTAAAATTATTTCGTGATGTGTTAGTCGAGGTCTGTAGTCCATTATTTTTGTTATGATAGCTATTTACTTTTTTATAGCCGTGTTGCATATAGATGATACAATTGTTTAAATTCTAAGGTTATAAAAAGTCACCTTTTTACAATTATTGTTAATCACAGACGGATTTGGCAATGCTTTTTAGGTTACGTATTAGCCTTGTATCATCGCTTTCATTCATGTACAAAAATGTATATATTTTAAAATCGAGCTCACGTGATGGAAAAGAATTGAAAGAAACGATCGTCCTAAACATTTATTTTGTCTTTTGCAAAGCTGTACCTTTGGTATTATGTTAATGTTTTGGGGGGAATACAATTTTTTGTGTTTAAAAAGTAATTTAATAAACAGAATTATATGAATTTCTGAGAGAAAGCGCCATTTATTGAACACAACTTTTGCACAATTTTGACATCTTCTCAAGAACATGTTGACAAGTTTGCAAACGAACAAGTGCTAGGACCCACTGGGGCCTCATCAGGGCCTAAACGGACAAAAACGTGGGACATATTTTTATATATTTACTCATGAAAAAAAATGGTACGATTTCTTTCAAATTTTGTGTGTGATTGTTCATTCAACATCTACAGAATAAAAATAAATACTGTCACAGTGAAGGAATTCTGTTTATAAATGAGCCTTTTGAGGAGCTTCAAATGACACACACGCGCGCGCGTATATTTAACGCATGTCGGTGATTTAAAAAGAACTGTTTTAGTCATACAGTTGATAAACATACATTCTACATACTTAATTAACAAGAACTTTAAAATATAAAAGGAAAAATGCGCACAAGGGAAATTAAATCTCCCTTGCAGAAAACTGGTGGTAAAAACTTTAGCAACGTAAATTACAAGTATAAAGTATGACTTAGAAATCGTTAATTACTTTCTTAATCAATGTTTATGTATTGATTGCTAGATAAATTGATAGGCTATGCATTCCCGGATGTGTGTAAATAAGTTATATAAGGCCAGGTGGAATGCCACTAACAATATTTTGTTGAAGATTTCACTTAGTCTCAAACTAAACCAAGTTAATGGTATGAAGGCATGACATATATAAAACACTTTATACAGAAATAACGCCACAAAGTTGGTTAATACTCGTACAAATGTTTGAGGGCCTGGCTCAGTCGGTAGCGTGCTCGACTCTTGATCGTGAGGTCGTGAGTTCGAGTCAAGCCGGCGGCAGGTCGGATTCCTGTCCTTCGGCTGAGACAGTAAAAACCGAGGTCTCGTGTAAGTGTCGTTTGCACATATAGTGTACATTAATTAAAGAACCCTCACTGCTCAATGGCCATAAGTACCGAGCATAAGCTAAACTTGAAGCCTTTCACTGGCATTTGGTGACGCCTCCATATGAGTAAAAGATTCTTGAGCGCGAGGTTAAACAACAATACGACGAAAACAACAACAACAAATGTTTTAATATAAATAGTATATTTGATATAAATTTTCTATTTTCAAACTTAGTACAGAATGATAGTAAATAAAGTACAATCAATTCTCGAATTATCGAACACACACACACACACACACACACACACACACACACACACACACACACACATATATATATATGCATATACATATATATGAATTATTCATATTTATATATATATATACATATCATATATATATATATATATATATATATATATATATATATATATATATATATATATATATATATATATATATATATATATATATACATTAATGTATCGAAACTTTCACCTTAATCTCTATGACCGAGGTGTGATGCTCGGAACCCTAAACACCGTTATCTAAACATTCATTTTTGTGAATGCGTAGACCGTAGAGTGGTTAGGGCGTAGATCATGGGAGACAGGCGGTTGGTGCCGTTGGTAGGCATACTCTACAATCAAAACTTTTTGTGAAATTAAAATTTCGTTGTTTTAACAAATCAAAACAAATTATTTGACATTAAATTTCATTGAAATAGAAGAGTATACGAACCTAGCACTATATAGGATCTATGTAGAATTTCGTCGTCATGGTTTAAATTTCGCTGAAAAATGAAAACAACGAAAAAAAAAATGAAACGAAATGGAAACCACAATGATTTGTTTTTATTCTACAGTCCATAAAGCAAAATATATGGAAAAATGAATGTAAATATTAAATATATGTATGCATGGTGCTGTAACACTCCAATATGGATTAGTCTATTTCTGTATATCTATAGCCTATTATCGGTTATTGACGAAGTATTGTTTAAACATTAATCAGACAAAGAAGCTTCAGCAATCACGAAGGATTCAGCATCCATAGGTATTAGCCTAATTTTGAGTACTTATCCGTTACTCCGTAGGCCATGCTGTACTTGTAACAAGAACGCTTTAAATTTTTTGACTTTAAATTATGTTTGCTAATTATATTTTTGAAGGTGCTTGAAGCTGCATGGCCTAGAGGCAGACAATACCTAGATATTAATTATGTGCTTTGAAATCACTGTGTATTTAGATCTTCAAAAAAAGCTAAAGCCTTTGTTTGTTAAGATTTGCCGGAGAAAAGCCATTTATGTACGAATACAAATACATAAAATACATAACTCTTAAGTTTAGTGTTCTCAAGAATCAGATTAATTTTAAATTATTACATTGTATTCCGAATTGCTCAAAATGATTGCGTCAGTATTTGTTCCTTTTATGTTATTTTTATGACAAAAAACTTTTATCGTGTATTGTAAAATTTCTGATACAAGTTCTTCAGAGTGAGTGTTTTCGCTTTCAGAACAATTAATTATCATGTGATATTGAGAAGAAATCATTAATGTTTGCAGTGAAAATGAGAATTTGCAGAATGTTGATTATATCAAAGCATCCGTTAAATGGAATAACAATGTGTGTTAACAAGTGACGTGTTTTTGTAAATTACTGATAATGGATTTCTTCTGTTGTCATGGTTTAGTACACTATTCTGAAGTTTAATGTAGAACAGTGCAGATAATAAAATTTATAATAACAATGTATATAAAACCAGGGATCACTTGCAATTACATTTTGAATAGTGTTTTACGCCACACTCAATAATTTTTCAGCTATATAGTGATACCCCTGTTCATAATAATGGAGGAGAGAACCCGGTTACAATATACCCGGGACGAGATCACCGGCCTTCCGCAAGTAAACTGGCAAACTTTCCTCACAAAAATCAGCTTAGGTACCCGTGGAGCTTAAACCTGTGCTGACCAGAAGTAAGAGACTTTATGGTTCAAAGCGCGATGCTCTAACCACTCGGCAACAGAGGCACCCGCTTGCAATTACTGTTTCATTAAATGAAATGTTGAGAAACCTGTTCGATAGCAGTTGTTGAGTCGTCTATACCAATTGCAATCAGGATTTATTTGATTGAGACTGTATGACCGGTTAACAGGGGATGCTCACACGTCCATGGCACCTGATTCCCACTTCTGGATTTCCAGATGTCCGTCTTTTTCCAGTGTTCACCAGATTTGTATATTTGATTTCTATACATTCCAGAAATAAATACTTTGGTATTTGCGGTTTTGATATTCGAACATGCAATCCATTCAACATTTCTGCAAATAACCTGTCTCTACCCATAACCAGGAACACATGGTAGACCTATGTGTCTCCCAAAATGTAAATCAGAAACAAATATCAATTTTTGAAGCGAAGTTAATGTCTTGAAGGATGGTTGTCTATAATAAATACAGTCAAACTTACATTAAGGCCACCTATGTATAAAGGGCACCTGCCTATTAAGGATATTCAAATGTAGCCTTTGTTAGCTTTTTTATAACGAATAAATCCTTTATAAAGGCCACCTGTATATAACAGCCACGTTTGTCTGCTCTCCTCTGTGTCCTATGCAGACAGATTTGACTGTATGTCATAACTCTGGGCAAAGGTGATGTGACTTATAACAAAATCATGAAGGCATTTTGTCCTTTGTTTTGAAATGTTTTTGTTAATTTTAAACTGTTTTATTTTCGTTGTTATTATCACAAATTCCACTGAGTAATTTTCATTAGTAAGATGAACCTTTTCTTAAGTTCGCGTTTAAACATCCGTCTTTGGTTTACTTTGGCGAATCTTTTGAAGAGTACATGGGTATGGACAGAGAACGTAATCAAGCCTGTGATTGAGACAGATATTTTGTAAAGATGTAGAAAACTATTGCATGATTTAACCAATTTGGTATTCCATTACATTGGTTAGAATATTGTGCTTTCTTAAATCGTGAAGGCATCGCATTATTATGAACTGTTGGTCTTTATTCAGTTTAACTTAATTTCATTACAGTCTACATGCAAGATGATGGACATATGTAATAAACGGTTGAGGTTGTTAGAAATCCTATCGCCATCTTTATAAGCCATCTCACGGAGACGTTTAATGGAGCCAAGGCGCCATTGGTCTTTTGTACCGCCAGTTACTTACAAAGAACACACGATGTACGGTGATCCAATATAGATATCTTATTTTTACATGTTTTGTAAGTAGGAATTAGTCAGTGGAATTTTAAACAAAGTAATTGTATAACAGACAAATGAACTCCAAGACTCGGTGGTTTATCACTTTTGCTTGCTTATCAGATTTTTTAGAAAAATAGATTTCATTTCATTTGTCCTGTAATATTAAGTGCCAATGATATGTATATTGTTTCAATGAAATATTTTTGGGGTTTTCCACGGATAATTGTACGTCATTCCGAGTTCGCTATGAGGGAATTTTAAGGAAGTGTCCGAAGAAATTTAAGTGCAGATGATAATTATTATCGGTTAATGCATTAATTGTCATTTGCTGATCATTAAGAATTATGTATATTCACTGTCTTATCCATGAGACTATCAATGTGTCCGAATAAACGTTCCTTATTATTCGGATCAGAGAGAGAGAGAGAGAGAGAGAGAGAGAGAGAGAGAGAGAGAGAGAGAGAGAGAGAGAGAGAGAGAGAGAGAGAGAGAGAGAGAGAGAGAGAGAGAGAGAGAGAGAGAGAGAGAGAGAGAGAGAGAGAGAGAGAGAGAGCTAACTTCAAATTATCCCCAGGATAATAATAGAAATGTTAATCTCGATCGATTGACATTGTCCCCAATAGTCATATGACCATGCATTCAACAAATCCAATCAGGCAGATACCTGTCGCTTTATATTTGACGCTATTTTGTATCCGACATCTCATTCTTAAATCTGAATGTTGAATGAAAGTAGTCAGCGCACGATATGCATTCATTTCAAATTATTCAAGGCAGCAAAGTAATTGCAATTGATTATGGTAAGAAGAAAGGGAAGAAAATTGTCTGGTTTCATTTCAGTTCATCAAGCAAAACAGTATTTTCTATTCTGATTCCATACTTCTTATTCCAGTAGGAAAGTATTTACGACAAAGGTGTTATTTTCCCATAAAAACGACAAAAATCTACTTATTTACCGTTTATTTACTATGAATTGACTCTTTTTACTTAAAAATATAATCTAATACCGGTTTTTCAAGGTAAACTGGCACATCCGGGTTCTGTCAAAAACCACAACAATACAGCTTATTTGCCAAAAATAGGAATGCACAGGTAAAACATGATTTCATGTATTGCAGCTGCTTTAATATTTGTGTTCCGAAAACAAGTTTGTTACCCCTTTTATGATTAAATTTAGAATCGTTTTGTTTATAAACATGTGACCTATATATTGTGACTTCGCGGCGTCGATTTCCAAGGCTGCAACCACCGTTTAATGAGCTAATCAGAACTCGTCTAACAAGCAATCACGCATCGACAATATGACAGAGGGGAAAGTACGTAAACCTGAATAATGGCAACGTGCAGGCTATGCCACGAGTCTTTTCATTGGCTAAAGCTGGGGGACAGTGTCGGGTAAATTTAAGTAAACTTTTAGATCGACGTTAGATGTCGCCACCAGTGAACGCCTAATATGAAATGTAGTCTGTCAAGGTGTATGAGGGACATGGATCAGAAAACCTTGAATTGGAAAAATGGCCGTTACCCTGTAATACGTTAGATTATTTTCCATTGCAACGGCTTGATTAAAGTAAATACAATGTCTTCTGTATCTTTTTTCCTACGTAAGTAAATAGAATATATATCTCTTTATGCCTTTATCATAACACATTAACTTTCAGCTATATTTTCTTCGTGACAAAATTTCACTTTTAAGTTGCAATATAGTGTCTTTTGGTAACAGTATATCATGTAGTAAAACTGAATACTGATATATTATTTTCGCGTACAGAAAAAAAAACATTACACACACACACACACACACACACACACACACACACATATATATATATATATATATATATATATATATATATATATATATCTATATCTGTGTGTGTGTGTATTTTTTTTGTGTACGCGAAAATAATATATCATATATATATATATATATATATATATATATATATATATATATATATATATATATATATATGTGTGTGTGTGTGTGTGTGTGTGTGTGTGTGTAATGTTTTTGTTTCTGTACGCGAAAATAATATATCAGTATTCAGTTTTACACACACACACACACACACACACACACACACACACATATATATATATATATATATATATATATATATATATATATATATATATATATATATATATATATATATATGTATATATCTCTCTGTGTGTGTGTGTTTGTGTGTGTGTGTGTGTGTGTGTGATATACAATTTAACATTGTCTATAACATGTAGTAAGTTTATTGTTTATTGTGGTCAAATACAGTTCAACGGATGATTAAGCATTGGATGTTTACAAGAGGAAGCCTGGTTCCGATTTAATTAAATGCTGTTTTTCTGAAGAACTTTAATTGCGTGAGCGGCAATTTTTCTTCTTCAATGTTCCCGATGGACAAACAAGAAATAATTTTAGAAAAGTATGATAGATTAGATTCAACGGTACAGGTAATGCTACCAGCCACTGACTATTAGTTTTGTAGTTTTCTATGAAGAATTATAGAAAATTACTAACAGAAGATTATGTTTACGTGTAGAGAGTAACTGACATTGAACAAAATCCAGCATCGAACCAATGACATTAACAAATAAGCAGACGACAGGAGAGCTAAGTCGCAATTTCACAGATGTTATACTGTGTCTAGACATGGAATAGAAGCCAAGATCACCTGTGCTTTATAGTTATCAACTTGCTCAGAATGAATAAAGCTTCTTACAGATGTTTGAAAATAAATAATGCCTCTTAAAATACACAAGTCTGTCTGTAATCTGAAATGATATAGAAGTCAGAATCAGCATCATATTAACCCTTCCTGTAAGCAATCAATGTAAAATAAACTGTGGTTACGAAATGTGTTTTTGTCGGATATTTCATTTAATTATCTTCGTAAAATGCAATGAGATTTATGACTGTTTTACATCCCGTCAATATGTTTTCATTGGTATGGAGATGCCATTAGCTTAATGAGAACTGTCACAAATTTTAACCGCGCTATGGACTGACGTCAATACATTGAACGTTGTCTTCTGTGATGAGCCGACCTGGCTCAGTCAGTAGCGCGCTCGACTCTTGATCGTCAGGTAGTGAGTTCGAGTCAAGCCGGTGGCAGGTCGGATTCCTGTCCGTCGGATAAGAGAGTAAAAACTAAGTCTTATGTCACACGTTAATGAACCCTCACTGTTCAATGGCCGTAAGTGCCGAGCAGAGGCCAAACTTTGAAGCCCTTCACCGGTATTTGGTGACGTCTCCATATAAGCAAAAGATTCTTGAGTGGGACGTTAAACAAGAACAACAACAACAACAACTCTTACGTACCACGCATGTCATGACACAGAACACCTTTCCTATCTTTCAGTTCTTGTGAATAAGAGCTTTGCGACGGAACAGTCAGTGTCATTTTTCGTCATTTGTCTTCGGTATGACCCCTCTATACACATTACACATTGCACACGCCATTGCACTCTGATTTTGTTAACATTCGATGACACAGGTATAGCCTATATCTTTTCTAGAACACAGACAGCACATGAACAGAACATCTTTTTTTTCCCTGTTCAACGACACTTCAGCTCTATAGATCTATACAACAACGATATTGAAATCTCAATCTGGTAATTATATTGAACACGTAAACACTATTAAATTGGAGACTTATTCAGGGTTAACTATCTGTCGTTGATATTGATAGTCATACCACTTTTAACTATGCGATAGCTGTCACCAAATAATAAAGACATGATTAAGGTAATTAGACAGTACGTTTTTTATGGAAAAATCCAATAATACGGTAATTATACATAAGTACTCATGTACATCGGAATGTATGATATGACTTCTCTGTTTCACTGGGTGAAATGTTGAGTTGCATTTTCGTTGGCGGTTGTTGAGACGTCTGTACCAATTGTGACCGGTCGACAGGGGATGCTTACTCCTCCATGGCACCTGATCCCACCTCTTGGTTTCCAGAGGTCCGTGTTTTGTCCATTTTTGCCGGATTTATTTCTATGTCCTGGACGTCCTAAAGATTTATACTTTGGTATCTGAGATGTTTTATATTGTACTTTTCTTAGCTGCTTATGGAAGTAAATGGTCGCTACCGTTTGATAAAGAATTTGTTTAATGTTGCATAAAGCATGGTAAAACAAAGGATCATCTGACTTTTAATTAGTGAAGTGTTTATCAATTCATGTTTACAATATTTCACATTAGTGTGAATTACTTAAAGCTGTGTTTACCAAAAAAGTTATTTTTGATTTATTTTTCTACTTTTACTACTTGTACTTGATGTAAAACCTAAGAGCTAAACACATGCCTAAAAATATTAAATTCATACATATTTTGTGAAAATAAGGCCAGGTCCAGTGTGGTATTTATATACAAATAGTAAGGTTGAGTTAATCAATTACAAGTGAAAAAGTGCCAAACCTATGTTTCTCAAGCAATTTTCAAAAACTTTATAGGAATTTAAGAATTTGTATGCCATTGTATATCTCTTGTTTTTGTTATTCTGTATCAATCTAAGTATAAGTAAAAGAAGAAAACATTTTTTTTTATAAAAACACAGCTAATGTCCCTTTAACATTAATGGTATATTTCAATAATTGGCTTGGTATGATGTCTTGTAGTCAGAGAATTTTATCACTTAGATTGATATACAATAACAAAAAGAGATATACACGGGCATACAAATTCTTTAATCCATATATGTTTTGTGAAAATTACGTGAGAAACCCAGGTTTCACATATTTTGCACTTGCAATTGATTAAAGGGGCATTAGCTGTGTTTTTGCCAAAAATTTTGTTTTTCCTTTTTACTACTTAGATTGATAACAAATAACAAAACAGAGATATACAAAGGGATGAAAATTATTAAATTCCTGTATATTTTGAGAAAATTAGTTGAGAAACCCAGGTTTGGCACTTTTTCAATTTCAATTGATTAACTCTTACTAATTATACAGTCAAACCTGTTTTCAGCAGCCACTCGAGGGAAATTGAAAAAGTGGCTGCATAAGACAGGTCGACTTTGGTTCCAGGTTGACAAAATTGATGTTCATTATGCAGCATATAGCATTACATATATATTCATACACCAATACGTGATAGTTTGATGTTAAGATGATAAGGTGTCAAAATCATGTACATTACAGTGCTGTCAAGCAAATTTGTTTACAGGTTTTCTAAAATTAGATCATGTGATCAACCATCCTCAAAAATAGCTGCTGAAAACAGTGTGATCAAGCATTTTGTCCTGTATATCACTTTGGCCGCGATAGACAGGTGGCTGCCGGTTAATGTATGTTTATATAGTGAAATTGATTGGTGGAAACAGAAACTGGCTGTTGAAGATGAGTGGCTGCTGAAAACATGTGGCCTTTAAGACAGGTTTGACTATGTATAAATACCACTCTGCACCTGACATTATTTTCACAAAATATACAGGAAAATAAGATTTATTATGCCAAGTGTATAGCTCTTATTTGTTATTGTACATCAAGTACAAGTAGTAAAAATAGAAAATATCGAAGTATCTTTTTGGGGAAACACAACTAATTCCCCTTAAAACAAACTCGATGTAACGTCGTGGTCATGAATCAAGATTTCTATCATGCTTCTCTTATTTACTCTTATTTGTGAGGTCTAGTCAGTGCAAGTGGGTTACTTAAACTTGATTGTCCATAGTGCACTATATAAACTACTAATAAAGCAACAACAACAACAACAGCAACAACAGCAACAACAACAACAACAACAACAACAACAACAACTACTACTACTACTACTACTACTGCTGCTACTACTACTACAACTACTTCTTTTGTTACTACTACTATCATTATTATTATTATTATTATTATTATTATTATTATTATTACTACTACTACTACTACTACTACTACTACTACTACTACTACTACTACTACTACTACTACTACTACTACTACTACTACTACTACTACTACTACTATTACTCTTTCATCTTTACAATGACAATAACAACTACTACTGCAATCATTACTACTATCATAACTACCACTAAAATCATTGAAATTTATTGTTATCTTTATAGAGACATTATCAATATAAGTAAAGACGGCAAGGGGTACAGAAATTTATTTAGATTTCATGGAATCATGGAAATTATATACTGGTAAAAATTACATGTCGCCCCGACTAAATAATGAAGCCCGATAAACGTTTCCTAAACTCTTACGTATCATCACTCCCAGCAAGTTCTTTGTTAAACATCATTAACAATGTTGAGGGTAAATGTAGGCAAATCAAGACACAGGTTGAGAATTGTTTAACCGATAATGCTAATGATTTTAGTTCTGTAGATGGATGGACTTTGAGAATTTGTATTGACATTTTATAAACTGATACAGATCAAGCGTGAAATTATCAAGTATTTTAAGTTTACAGGGGATGGATTTTTCGTGAACGACTATGTTTTATTTTCAACAATACTGTACAGTTGCTTATTCCAGATGCGGTGTAAATCAGATGTGGATACTTAAAAATTCTATACAGCATTTAGAAAATTTGAAGGCACACAATTTTTCTCGAATTCACAGTATCAAAACTTATGACTTCTCTACTCTTTACACTACTATTCCACATAAAAAATTAAAAGAAAGACTTTTCAGCATCATAGACAACTGTTTTTTCACTAAAGGTGGTACCCGAAAATTTAAATATCTAGTGATTGGCTATCAGGATACTTATTTCGTCAAAAACCACTCTGATTCTACACATGAATATACTGAAGTTGATATAAAAAACATGCTGGAATTTCTACTAGACAATATATTTGTAATATTCGGAGACGTGGTCTTTCAACAAACTGTCGGCATTCCTATGGGAACCAATTGTGCTCCTTTATTGGCCGACCTGTTCCTTTATTCATACGAAGCAGACTTCATTCAGAAACTGCTGAATCAAAAGAAGAAAAAGTTAGCGATGTCCTTTAATTTGACATTTAGATATATCGACGACGTTTTGTCAATTAATAATGACAATTTTCATACATATGTCAATGCGATATATCCCAGCGAACTAGAAATTAAAGATACAACAGAATCAAGAACACACGCTTCATACTTAGACATTTTACTTAATATAAACACAGACGGGAAATTAGCAACTAAGCCATACGACAAACGCGACGATTTCGGCTTTCCCATCGTAAATTTTCCACATTTAAGTAGTAATATCCCTCAGTCACTCGAAAATGGAGTTGATATTTCACAAATAATCCGATATGCCAGGGCGTGTACAACATATGAAGATTTCATATACAGAGGTAAACTACTCACTGACAAATTATTGACACAGGGATATCGAAAACCACGTTTAATGTCAACGTTCCGCAAATTTTATGGTCGGTATAATAGTCTTGTTTGCGACTACTCTGTTTCACTAAGTGAAATGTTGAGTTGCCTTTTCGTTGGCGGTTGTTGAGACGTCTGTACCAATTGTGACGAGGATACACTCCTCACGTGTTTCATTGGACTTGACTGTGGACTCACGGGCGGGTGTGACCGGTCGACAGGGGATGCTTACTCCTCCATGACACCTGATCCCACCTCTTGGTTTCCAGAGGTCCGTGTTTGTCCATTTTGACCGGATTTGTATCTATGTCCTGGACATTCTATTGATTTATACTTTGGTATCTGAAATTTTTTATATTTCAAATAAATTCCAGATAATTGTTATAAGGGGATGATGCACTGACCACTCGACAACGGAGTCCTCGAATCACATATAAAGTTATGTGTGTTGGGTTATAGGATAGATTCAATTATGAAAACAGTCAGAATTAAGCAGACTGTATGAGAAAAAAATCACCCAGTTTTCAGACCGGGGATCAGAAGTATGAATCAATATATCTGATACTTAAAAGGTCACCATCTATACCATTTCAACTAATGATTTGTCTATATCGAAACTTGTTTAATATAAATTTGTTAATCCTGAGAATAAGACGGAAATTATTTATGTCCACTGCTGAAAACTGGACATATGTATGTCAGTCTGAACATTTCATTCAGTCCTTCCATGAATCAATAAAGAAATAAAATTAGATTAAAATTGTTTCCTTTTTTATAAAAGTCCTTACAATTTCAACATATCATTAGAAATGCACTGAAATGATTTTGTCATTTGACAAAATAGGAATATTATGTTCCAACTTTTTGATTTACCAGGGAATTTTACCAAAAAGTTGGAAGATGGTAGGAAGAAAGAATGCAGTTTAGCATATGTACTCAATCTTTCTGTATTGATGTAATTATAGGAGTGCGCTAGGAGTGTTCGCTAATTAAAAGAATTTCTTTGACTGAATGTGTATATTCATCTGATGTAATAATCTGCTAAAATATTAAATCAGTGGCGATCGAGATAAAGTATTTAGAAACCGTGAAACTAGACAATGATCTAGCTGTCACAATTGGCTAGCTTCAAATGAAGTGAGTCTCCCTTTCTGTTAGGAATACTAGCAGCATCAATCAAATCAGTTCATATTAGTGCTAAATGAATTATCTGACGCAATCATTGTATAAAAATTATAATATAGCAGTGTTGCTGAAATGATATACAATCAAATTCTGTACCTTTGTGCACTAAGGAATGATGCTATTCAGAGTTGGATTGCGTTGTCAATTAACTCAGTAAGATAATGTCACTATTAAATGCCATTGATTTTCATCATGTTGATTTCATCTCTGAACCAAAAAACACACTTAAAAACTGAAATGTGACAATGTTTTTTTCATGAAATAAGATTTCATTAAACTGATTTATAAATATGTATGTACATTGAGGTTTGCCCAGTGAGTTGATAAATCACAATCACACGCATGAGTTCACATATTAATCGAAATGTATGTTACATGCAAATTAATAACGGAATACTCTCTTTATTTCTATATGTCTACAGTACATATTTAAGTCAAATGAATAGTTCTAAGTAATTGCAATGTGTGTTGTACCACAGCTTTCCAGATTACGATTTTCTGCAAAATATGTTTAAGTATATGAACAAATCTTTCGAAATTCATAAAAATTTTATACGTAAAATTTACTCAACAAAATAATTTTTCATATTAAAACAAAACAAAAGTAAATGAAAAATGAAAATAATTAGATAAATACATGAAACCGATTGTTAAAATCAATTACTATTTTTTATCAATTAATTGTGTACCTTGATTTGTTGTAAAATTTGATTAAGCTGAATGTTTTAGTGCTGCAAAAATCAAAATCGCAAACATACATTCACATGAACAAATTCACGCTAAAGGCAAGTATTTGCGTATAACATTCTTACACATCCATCTCTCTGTTGAAACATATTTCTAAAAACAAATGCTAAGTAGCTTTAAATTTAGTAAATTTAGCGTAATCTGAACAACATCGTGATAAAACGATTCCCTTGACATATACATTTTAGGACATGAACTGATAAACGGAAAAAAACGGAATATTGTAGAATGTTACCTTATTTTTCTTCTTTGGATGAGACATACTTGAGGAAGGCCGGTGGTCTCTTCCCGGTTACATTGTAATCCAATTCTTTCCTCCACCATTAAAAAGTGGCTTTCACCATATACTAGTAACTGACAAATTGTTGAGTGTGACTTTAACCACTTTTCAAAATTGAAATTCAAATTGGATGAAATACATACACACAGCCAATTTTTATCATTACTTCCATTTAATATACGGCGTGGCATATACACGAGATTGCTGTATAGAAGTAAAATGTTTGTAGAACAGGTATTGTAACCTGTTTTTTTATCAAAGATACACAGCTTTTTTGCAGAAAATATGTGTGCAAGTGGTTCATGTTCCATTTAATACTTGTACGTGGATATAAAGAATATTTGTATGCATCTTTATTGGTAGATGTGTTGATATTATTGGTAACGGTAGGAATTCTGGTGCCTGGTTCTGCGGTTGGAGGTTGTATAGCTACGATGTCATGGATAATGTTATATAAAAAAAAATCAGACGGGTTCGGAGATGACGATTTTGAAGGGTTGGCCAGTTGAGTTACTGTAACATGTCTTTAACAGGGCTCTTTTTAAGACTAACAAATGAATACACAAAATCATGCACAAGATGACTGAAATAGGAATATTCAGATGTAATTCAAGTATAGATGGATTTCTACAATATACATCATTTACCCTTTAATTTTTCATATATCTATATATCAAAAAGCTCACCATGTTCATACTAAAAACAAACCCAATCTGGGACTAATATCCCCCCGATGTATCCGGAAAATCATATCTTAAATTAAACATCTGTGTACTGCATAAGATTATATCTTCTGTCGAGATTGTATCAATCAATCAATCATTCAATTAATCAATCAGTCAAGCAATCATTGTGTTGAGCGAGATATATAATACGCCAATTACCACACTGCAAAACTGCTCTTAAGTTCTCGATATATGCGCTACGCAATTTGTATCAAGACTGGAAATTTTATTGCTACTATAAATTTATATATTCAAAAGATATTATATTTCTGCCGTTCCATTTACATTAACATACAGTCAAGTCCTTCGATTATCTTGTGATGTCTTACCATTTATGTATCGTTATTCATATGCTCACAAAATGGTATAAAGTACAATACACGCCTACATTTATTACGGAAACAAACGCATTTTACATTAAATAACATACTGTATAGTTGTTTAGATCTTTTGAATCTCCTTATTTTCACTTGAATACATATATAAAAATAATAGATACCAAAGTAATAATCTCCAGGATCTCGAGGGTAGAAAATACGGTAAAACCTGCTTTAGCGATACCTGTGTATAAAGGCCACCTGGTCACAAAGACCGTTTTATTTTTGCTGTCCCCAACTGTACCATTTGTGTACAAATCAACCTCTTTATAAAGACCACCTCCCTATAAAGACTGGTTTTGATGTTTCCCGAAGGGGGTCTTTATATACAAGTTTCATTGTACATATCTAGTGAATACTGGGCAAACATGAACCTCTGGAAATCCAGAGGTGGAATCAGGTATCAAATGACAATCTTTTTCAAGAACATATGCTAAACATGCCGTCAAAATAAAAAATAATCAGTTTGTTAAGGAGAAACTTCAAAAATACTGTACAGTTGCTTATTCCAGAAGCGGTGTAAATCAGATGTGGATACTTAAAAATTCTAAACAGCTTTTAGAAAATTTAAAGGCACACAATTTTTCTCGAATTCACAGTATCAAAACTTATGATTTCTCAACTCTTTACACTACTATTCCACATAAAAAATTAAAAGAAAGACTTTTTAGCATCATAGACAACTGCTTTTTCACTAAAGGTGGTACCCGAAAATTTAAATATCTATTGATTGGCTATCAGGATACTTATTTCGTCAAACACCACTCTGATTCTACACATAAGTATACTGAAGTTGATATAAAAAACATGCTGGAATTTCTAATAGACAATATATTTGTAATGTTCGGAGACGTGGTCTTTCAACAAACTGTCGGCATTCCTATGAGAACCAATTGTGCTCCTTTATTGGCCGACCTGTTCCTTTATTCATACGAAGCAGACTTCATTCAGAAACTGCTGAATCAAAAGAAGAAAAAGTTAGCGGTGTCCTTTTATTTGACATTTAGATATATCGACGACGTTTTGTCAATTAATAATGACAATTTTCATACATATGTCAATGCGATATATCCCAGCGAACTAGAAATTAAAGATACAACAGAATCAAGTACACACGCTTCACACTTAGACATTTTACTTAATATAAACATAGACGGGTAATTAGCAACTAAGCTATACGATAAACGCGACGATTTCGGCTTTCCCATCGTAAATTTTCCACATTTAAGTAGTAATATCCCTCAGTCACCCGCATATATGGAGTTTATATTTCACAAATGATCCGATATGCCAGGGCGTGCACAACATATGAAGATTTCATATACAGAGGTAAACTACTCACTGACAAATTATTGACACAGGGATATCGAAAACCACGTTTAATGTCAACGTTCCGCAAATTTTATGGTCGGTATAATAGTCTTGTTTGCGAATACTCTGTTTCACTAAGTGAAATGTTGAATTACCTTTTCGTTGGCGGTTGTTGAGACGTCTGTACTAATTGTGACGAGGATACACTCCTCACGTGTTTCATTGGACTTGACTGTGGACTCACGGCGGGTGTGACCGGTCGACAGGGGATGCTTACTCCTCCATGGCACCTGATCCCACCTCTTGGTTTCCAGAGGTCCGTGTTTGTCCATTTTGACCGGATTTGTATCTATGTCCTGGACATCCTATTGATTTATACTTTGGTATCTGAGATTTTTATATTATATCACGGTGAATGATAACTTTTGTTAGGTACTGTAAATGATAAAGTGTCAGATGCAGTAACATTGGTGTTTTTTACATCGAGAAGAAACTGACAATCTGATATAAAGTCGCCATTTGATTGACCCCGCGCGGTAACTATCAAGGTTAGATCGTGCGCATCACACGACGAATTTTCCACGAGTGATTCCTGGTAAACGTAAAAGAAGAAGTAGATGTTCATTGGATGTCTTACACATGCGTGGGAAAAGTGCTCTTTCACAGGTTGTAGTGTGTAGTCAAACTCTTTTCTTTATTTGTATATAAATATATGTTTTGGTAATTACCTGAAAAGTTGAGCTAAAGCGATTTGAATTATTGAAGAAACAATATTATACTTAAGTGTGGAAAGGTCAAACTGGGGAAACCGGAATCATTAGTTGAAACGTATCTGTCATGTGTCAGTCCGTGTGAATAATATTCCTGGCATTAGCAACGTGTGCTGAATTCATTAATGTCTTTATTTTCTGTTATGGCACTGTATATTGCGCTCGCATGAAATGGAAATTGTTATTGAAAATAAATCGTCGAATCTATATAGAACTTTTAATAAGGTTTAACACAAACCAAAACAACCACGGGGATTCTTATGTTTACAGATATCTCACCAATGCAACCTGGGTTCAATCCTTGGATCTGACAGAAAAGTATGGGAGATGGTACGGTGGTCACAAAGTCGGACACTTGGATTTCCTACCACATCAGAGCCAACGAAAGATATTAATATAAGTTGACATAACTTGTTTGTCAATCATTTAAAAAAAAAATAAAGTTTACACTTTAAGAGGGCATATACTGTATTCGTAATGGAAATTAAACGTACGTACATTATTTGATAGTAATAATAATTATAACTGTAAATTGTGATCTACCAAACAAAAACCACTAAAGGTGATACATTAACATGTATATTCAACAAGATATAATTGGTGCAAGGACCAAATGTTTGAATCGTTCAGACTAATTTTATCTTGACAGGAGAAAAAAATGCACAAATTATGATAAACTATAACTTCATGAATGCTTTTCTCTGCTAATTAGTGACATGTGACATTTGGTGAACTGTTAACGTTGTATCTTTGACAGTCATATCACCACTTCTTTGTACAAGTAAATGTAAAACCCACCTACATAAAGCGTGTCATTAAATATCAAGAAGCTGTAATCTGCAGTTGCCGCTGAGAAAACTGTGGTTTACAGACGGACACATGAACCAACCATCAAATGGACTAATGTAAAACTAAACGTTTCTCTTTTTTAGCTGGGTATCTTTGTATAAGTATTGAAATGAACTAAATTTGTTCGGTTTTCCTGACAAAATGTTTCAGCTTATTAAAGCCACAAAACAAAAGTTATAAATCGTCCAAAGTTTGAGGGAAAGCCAAATCCGAGGACTTAGCCGCAATATCAGCTTTCACAATCTATAGAATTATTCAGAGAGAAAAATTATTGTATTCACATGGATAACTGGTTCATTTCACGGAGCTTGACCTCTTAACCGAACTCGAAAAGTTTCAATGTAACACCGGTCGACAGGGGATGCTTACTCCTCCATGGCACCTGATCCCACCTCTTGGTTTCCAGGGGTCCGTGTTTGTCCATTTTTACCGGATTTGTATCTATGTCCTGGACATTTTATTGATTTATACTTTGGTATCTGAAATTTTTATATTGTGACGGTTGTAGCATGGTGACAGGTACGCTGACTCCCGCCGGATATCTGGTCCTATCACGTTTACGATTTGCAATTGTTCTTCATGTTGAAACCATTTACATATCTAATTTGTCGTATTCTATTGAACTTGAGTTTCGATTACCCATTGGTATTTCTTCATTTTTACTTCATATACTAGCCGCTTATCTTATACTGAGGTAATATTTCTCTCGAATTGCACCATTTAAATTCTAAACTTCTGAAAAGCTCAGATAGTCATCTTTTTACAGTGGGTACTCTTAGACGTATTTGGCAACGCATTTAGATTTATTATTTGGCCTTGTATGACACCAATTTTTTTTTACAGATTTGTAATAAATTTGAGCTCAACCAATGAAATCTTATTGGCATACACAATCGTCTTGAGTATTTGTTTTGGCCTTTATTTTAAAAACTATAATTTTGTTATTATTAATTTCAATTTCAGTTTCATTAATTCCAGTATGAAAGGCCTCCAACATACACTACATGTTCATATACAAAACAAAATATGCAAAACAAAAATGATATCAAATGTAATAGCCGTGATGGATAGACAGGTCTTGATCATCAATTGTGAAAGCAGGTGCTTGCTGTAGCTTCTGTGTCTAACCACAGGGCCGCAGAATCACAAACCATTAACCATAGTAATATGCCCGCAAACAAGGTAACGACCACATTTGCATGCCTTGAAAAAAATCCAACAACGAAGTAAATCGCATTGATAATAAAACGACTAATGTTATACAGATCAAGCAAAACGACATTTGAATTAATTTTTATGTTTTTATGATTTTTAATTTTACGTTTTCTATGAGTTTATCTAATTTTTCAGGAAAAATAAGACCAACGAACTTATTTGATAAACGAATATTTGCGTGTTCATATACTTAACGATTTTTATATATCATATTTAACATATTAAGATTTCTGTTGGAAAAAATTAATCGGAAAATAAATGACCAAAAAAAATAATAATAATAGGATAAAAATATTCTTGTTAGTCCTCTGAAGTCAGGTCGATATCTATTTTTGAGTAATAATACATTAAGGATGTACGGATGAAGCAACATAAAAAAAACATTAAATGTAATTTTGATGATGTGAATTCAATATTTCAGCTGTCCTGACAATGAAAAACTCAATAAGGTAAAGGATATAAAACACATCTACAAAATATTCTAAATTTAAAATATTTTAAAGCGAAGATAAAATATTTATTCAATAACTTTAAAACATCAGAAAAAAGTCAATAAGATATACGAATTTTAAGTAAATATTTATTCGTTACGACTTCGCCTAAAGAAAATCCAGGACACCAGTTGCAAATTAATGTTTATTTAATTAAAAATGAAGAAGTACCGATGGATAATCAAAACTTCAAATCCATTAGAATACGACAAATTAGAATTACAAATGGTTTCAACATGAAGAATAATATAGTCAGCGTACCCTGTAATCATACCACACCCGTCGTAAAATGTTAGATGAAATCCTCGAGTTCGTTGAAAAGGCCAATATAGGAGAAAATGTCATCAGTTACTTTTAGATTTGATTGGCGAAAGGGAGTCACTGTATATGGCCGTGCTCCAAAATACTATGACAACCTAATATAGTGAATATCGGACAATTACGGACCACAGAAATATTCATACGTGTGTTCAGTTGCCTTAGGAGCCTCCTTGACAACCGGCCACATCAACCGAATCAAAAGGAAGTTGGAAACACCCGAGTCCCAATCAGTGTAGACGGTTGAACATAAAGTATTGAACAAATAACTCAACATTTCACTTCGTAAAAACGTAATTGAGATCAAGGTAATAATATCAACAGTGATCGACAAGCGAACCAAAAGAAAGTTGTAAAACATCCTTGTCACAATAAGTATAGACGACTAAACAAAAGTATTGGACAAATAACTCAACATTCAGTTCGTAAAAAGTTGTAATTGAAAACAAGGTCATTATATCGACAGTACTCGACAGCAAAATTTGAGAAATGCGGTGTAATATCAAAGTAGGTGTGTTGATTAACATGACAACATATCCAATTAGTGTCACGTTAACGTAAACGTTAGCATATCGCGATTTAAAGGAGCACAGGAACGCGAATATCCTGCTAGAATTGAACTGGCGTGATTACAAGTGGATTTAGATAGTATAAATTTTCTTGAAGATGATTGTACGTGATGACGAATTAGCAAATTCAACGATGAATATATGTCACTATCAGACTTGTAGTTTAGAATCTGTTGGAAATATTTAAAATGATGTATTTCCTCTCCGTGTTTGTTCCTTTCGAGTGCGCCGACAGTGCATTTCACAATATTTAATCAGGTTTAAGTATAACTTAATTGATCATTTAAATATAACGCCTAATGACTTTCACTTACGGTTGTTCATTAGTACCACAGGGAGTATGTTTCAATGACAGATGCATTATTTACATTGAGTGATTGCATATGAGTTACGGAGTGTAACATTGGGAGAAACCTTTGGGTATATCCCAGCTGCGAGAAAGCAGCTATGTCAAGCTCATTGATAAAACAACCAGTCATACAGCTTTCTGCAGTCGATCGATTTTGAAAATAAATTAACGTGAGTAGCGTTGTATGTCCACCAAAATGAGGAATAGAAATATGCATTGTTGTGAGAATACCTCTTACTGTTCTTTTCAATCTTTCGATGCTACGATATCTTGATTGATGGTGTGCCTTCGTACAACATACTGATACTTTTTAACATATTACTTTCTACGTCAAGATTGAAAGTATATACAACTTTTGGTTTTCACAGTAAGAAACTAATTAATGATTATATTGTTGATAAAACAAAAAAATTAAGAAACTCCAAAAACTGTGGAAAATGGAGGTATGCCGTGATACGTATGGCTACTTCAATGTCTCAACGTTCAACATATGGACCTGCACTTTATGCTATCACTACTTATTCCGAGAGAAAAGTAAACTTCAACCAAACTGGAATATAGTGTCACCAAAGTTAGTTCCTTACAGAGGTGAAAGCGACCAACAGATAACCTTTGAAGCTGACATTGGTAACAGCGATAGCGTACAAAATATTTGCAATACTCTAGACAACTCTGACTGTCAAAGATGGAAATCCTGTTGTAACTCGGCTGTGTCTTGTTGTAGTCGACAACGGGACTTATTTAGTACCTTATCCTCAACAGATATATGTCCGAGCACTTGGGACGGATTCGGCTGTTTTGATGAGACGGAAGCTAATACCAGTGTGACAATTATGTGTCCTGACTTTATCCGACATGGCTATTCCACAGGTAAGCGTATTTGTAATATAATCGTTCAAACTGTTCCTGATAAAAATTAATCTGTAAGAACTGGGGGTTTGTTTGTTTTGTAAAAATAAAACGATGCATACTAAATCTTATTACTATTCAGTCCTTAATTTTTTTCTCGTGAAAATATTACAAATTACAATTTGATCTGTTCAGAAAATTCAGAAAAAAACAAGTTGTAGATAAACTACTACAAAGACATCAAAAACAGTTAATTAGCCTTAGATCTCCGTAATGAGTACCTAATTGCCTGCTGTAGTTCATTGCTTTTAACGATACGTGTCTAAGATTATCATGCAAAATCCACTTCCCGATCTAGATTTAACGAAAACTAATCAAAGACAAAGTGGAGAAAAAAAACAATACACCAAACCTAAAGCAACGTCTAAGATATATATATATATATATATATATATATATATATATATATATATATATATATATATATATATATATATATATATATATATATATATATATATATATATATATATATATATATAAACCAAAGTTATATATAAATCGGTTTTATGGCCATGGAGACACAAGACACTAACTCTTTGGAATGGACTTGCAATCTTTCTCGGTAGAATTATACGCATCGTAATGCTGTGTTATATGTGGACAGTGTGGAAAGAGGCAGTTCGACTTATTCATCTGTTATACATGTAGTTACACTCTAGATATTCCAATGCATGGAAATTTAAAATTGCTATCACCTGTTTTTTGTTTGTATTTCATCAAATTGTTTCTATTTACTTTCGTGTGTTTGTTTATGTTCATTCTCATTCCCGTTTTTATTTTGTTTTTGTTGTACCGTTATTAATTTTGGGGGTATTTGTAGTACCTAATTGGCTAAATCATATATAAAGCATTTGCTTTTTTCACACACACTATCTGCATAATTAAAAGTTAAAATGAAATAGCATGACTGTAACTTAGTATTTAGTATATTGGTGGATCGATATGTTTTATGGCAATTTGGGATATAGATTTGATAATTTGTTTTATTTGACCCTTTGGGTTATACATTATTTTGAGTAACACGCAAACATGATATATATTTTTTTCAATTATTCTAAACGAAATAACGTTGCAATACATATTTACAATTTGTAATATGAATAATTATTATTTCTGAATAAAATGATCGTGTGTGAAATCTCTTGAGAAACATTTGGTAAAACTGCTCCGCTTTTGACTTGCAAAACCCAATTTCAACGTAAATAGCATAACGTAAAAAAACATTATACAGTTAAATCTAAGAAGTCATGTCAGTTTCATTATGAAAAACATCCTGTAATATGTTACTTTCTAAAGAAAGTAGAAACAGAAATGCAATTGGCAATAAAAATGTCCATAAACGTGGCAATTTGTTTTAAATTAAAACATTTTGAACAAGCAAGGATCTCGTGAAATTTCAGAAGTGGATTTAGGAGTCACAGATGAGTGAGAATACCTTGATAACCAACGACGCCCATTGTGAGACTGTTCTGAAAACAAAACTTATAATCAATGATTAACTTACATATATTTTTAGCATAGTTGTTTTAGTTTTTGTTATGTTATCCAATAAAAAGGTTTAGAATCAGTTTATGAAATATACCAATAATAATAATAATAATAATAATAATAATAATAATAATAATGATAATAATAATATATTATAATGACTTGATATTTTAATGCTTAATTGTGTGCTGAAAATTTGAGCAAAATCACCCGAGCCATTCAGAGATGGAAGGAGTAGTTTTAATTTTAAATATGTTCATTTCATGAATATTGATACGTTTTATAGAGCTTACTCTGACGACATAACACAATGTCTATAGCTGTGATTGATATCGAAGGAACCTTGAGGTACGTTTTTTTTTATCCAAAATGCCTAATCGATAAATCTATCATCTGCATTAGATATCCTTTTTGACACGACTACAATTGGAAAGTGTGATATTGAAAATATCCAGTAGTATTCCTATCTTTCATTAAAGACAGACATGATTAATTTTCTGTAAAAGAGAAAGATAAAGTAAGGACAAAATTCTGAAATATGTAGGGATTCGCTGTATATCATTACAGCTAATGGCGAATCAATAAGTTAGACACTTCAACTATCTATGTGAAAATATAACTTGTAATACTTATATCAATATCGCAATCAGATAGATATTTTGTTAATCATTCCCTGGTTAACGATCTACATATAAGTACAGGTTAACGCTTGGCTTTGTGGTATTTGCTTGGCTCTATAGCAGAGTGGCTCTATGACAGTATGCCAGAATATTTGCTTCTCTTTATGGTATTACGCTCTGCTCTGTGGAGGATATTTACTTACCCTTTTTGGAGGGGTGGTTACATGGTTCTAGGGTTGGGTGTTTGCTTCACCATGTGGCAGAGTTTTGTTATATAACAGATTGTTGGTCTGGCTCTGTGACGGTAACGTATCATTGTTGATTTTTGGTGAATTGTTTAATTGGTACTGTAGGGTGGTTGTTTGGTTGTTTAGGGAGTGTTTGATTGGCTCAATTACAGAGTGGTTATATGAAAGAATGTTTTTCTTGGCTCATTGACGAATTGTTTACATTGTAGGAGAGTTGCTCTTTGGTCTTTTGTGTTTTATTAGGCTCTATCAGGTGTATTTACCTTGCTCTGTAGTGGAGAGTTTCCTTGCCTCTGCGACAGATTGTTTGCATGTCTATTTGAGGGAGTGTTTCCCTTGTAGGAGTGTTGCCCTGTGGGGAGTGCTTACTTGATTCTGATCACGTGACTTAGTGTTTGCCTGGCTCTAAGGTGAAATATCTGTATGGCTTTGCAGGAAATGATTTGTTTATCTCTTTTGTGGCGTGTTTACTTTTCTCTCTTGTGAAGAGATTGCTTAGCTCCCTGACATATTGTTTTCGTGTCCATGTGACGGAGTTTTCCCTTGTAGGAGTGTTGCCCTGCTTGTTAGGAGTGCATACTAGGCTCTGTGATCGAGTGTTCGAGTGTCTCAATAATGAAATGTCTGTATGACTTTACCGTAAACAGTTTGCTTATCTCTTTGAAGGCGTGTTCGGCTTACTAACTGGTAAAATATTCACTCCAGTCTATGATACAGAGGTTGTTTATGATAAATATATTTGATATCTCATGGACTATTGATTAAAAAGGAATTAGCTGTGTTTTTTAAAAAAAAACATCTTTCCTTTTTACAATGACATTACAATTCTTAAATTCCTATATATTTTGTGAAAATTGCTTGAGAAAACCCAGTTTGGCAGTTTTTCACTTGATATTGATTTATTCATCCTTACTATTTGTATAGGCGTACCACACAAAATATATAGGAATAAATAAGATTTTTTAGCCTGTATATAGCTTTTTTGTTACAAGTAGTAAATTTAAAAAAAATCGAAATAATGTTTTTTGGTAAGCACAGCTAATGCCCTTTCAACTACTTTGCAGAGTGTTTGCATGGCTCGACGATAAAGTATTACAAAACATTGTAAGCTTGTATCAAGGTACGGTACATGCTAAAAATTACAAAACATCGTAGGTAACTGTGATAAGTCGCGTTATGAGTCCTAAGACATAGTCAGAAAATATCGCTGGTTAATAATATTTCATGGTAATTTGTCGACTACATCCCGGCTACACTTTACGAAGCCGATGAAAATAATACCCCGGAGGGAGATTGCTCTCATTATTCTCAAAATAAGCATTTCAAATTAATGCTTTAGGTAAACTTAAATATAAGAATATGATAAATTGCTCAAATGAACCTATTAGTACACAGTGAAAGATTCAGGAGAATCTTGTCGTAATGGAATAGTAACTAATTTCTTTATCATAGTTTTACATTGAAGCGGTAGATAACATTTCCATTTCATTACTTCTTGGCACAAATATCATAAAAAAGAAACAATAAAGTCTAAATTGAAAAACAATTCATATTTTCCCAGGTTTATGTTGATGTTTATTGTTTGACCGTTGTATATTTCCAATCAGCATTAAAGTATATTTTGGATAATGGATTGGTAAACCAGAACCAGTTTTTATGTAATAAACGAGTTTCCACATATGTATGCTTTACAAAGTAGCAGACAGTGACCTTTGATGGGTTTCATGGTCAGGCATTTGGCAATAAAATCGTTTGTATTAAATATTCAATGAAAACAGGCTGTCATTTGATAAAAATATATATCCCGCATTTAGACCATACATTTGATTAAAAAGGCTTCAAAGATATATTGCAGTAGAAAATTTTAACACATCATGCCTATACTGCCTAGATTGAATGAAATGTGCCAGCGATTGGGATTCCTGACAACCACGTAAGAATACAAGCGTGTCTTTTCACAAATAAGTCATTACAGCAAATTTCTAAATTTCGGGATTTATAAAAAACATTTTTTATTTGTATAAAACGTCGAATATTTGAAACATTTAATTCCAATATGCGATAGCGTGTATACCTTTAATTTTTAGTCGATAGAATATCTTTAGAATTACAGTACTAGATAAACAAAGATAAATAAAGACACAATGATATTTTATTGAAATATATCATCGGGTAAACAATGTAGAAATTATAAAGCTATCCTGCCTTCCGGTCGACGGCATGTTGGATAAATGGATCTGAGAAATAAAAAACTAACTATTACAGAGGTAAAGGTTAAAACTAAAAAACCAAAAAACTAAGTGCAGAAATAAGAAACCGAGAATTAAAAATGCGATGTGTATTATATGTACATGAGTTGTACTCAAATTACCTATGACTCAAAGGTGAATTTTTTTTTTATATTCAGGTCTACTAAAAGGGATTCGTTGTAACTTTGAGAAAATGAAGAATAAAATACAGTATCTTATCGATCAAGCTTTCAGGCTACAGTATGCTTCTGTAAATAATATTTTCACTAGACACACAGATAGAATATTCAAATTTAATTAATTCCTTTGACGTGTTTTGAAGGTGAGGACATTTCTTTCATATGTTACTCATTTATGCTTGTTGAAAACTATACATTATGCTCTAACTTTATAACAGAATCATCATAAGGATGTGACGAGACGTCTTTTCATTATTTATATTTGTTAAAAACTTCATATTATATTCAACTTTTCCATTTTACTACTAAGAGAGTGATACACAACAACAAAAAGAGATATACATAGACAAAGAAATGCTTTCCGATTACTCAGTTTCGCTGAGTGAAATGTTGACTTGCCTGTTCGATGGCGTTTGTTGAGACATCTGTACCAATTGTGACAATGATTCGTTCCTCACGTATTTCATTTGGATTTGACTTTAGACTCACGGCGGGTGTGACAGGGGATGCTTACTCCTCTATGGTACCTGATCCCACCTCTTGATTTCCAGAGGTCCTTGTCCATTTTTACCGGATTTGTACCCTGGACACCCTAACGATTTATACTTTCATATCTGAGATTTTTTATTTTTGTGAAAATCGTTTAAAAATCCAAGTCTGGCACATTTTCAGTTGCAAATGATTAACGATTAACTCAACCATCTTATTTGTATATGAATACCACACTGGACTTGACCTTATTTTCTCAAAATATTAGAATATACGGGTTTTTATTCTTGTGTTTAGATTTACTTGTTATTGTACATCAAGTACAAGTAGTAAAAGTAAAGAGAAACCGAAGTATATATTTTTGTTAACACAGCTAACGTCCCTTTAAGTTGAATCCTAGACCTCCTCGTACATACATGACGATTAAATTGTATTGGATGGTTTGTATGAATATTTCGTCATTAAAATGCCATAAATGATATAAATATGATGTTAAAAAACCGCGTTTAATGTCAAAGTTCCGCAAATTTTACGGTCGGTATAATAGTCTTGTTTGCGATTACTCTGTTTCACTAAGTGAAATGTTGAGTTGCCTTTTAGTTGGCGGTTGTTGAGACGTCTGTGCCAATTGTGACGAGGATTCACTCCTCACGTATTTCATTGGATTTGACTGTGGACTAACGGCGGGCGTGACCGGTCGACAGGGGATGCTTACTCCTCCATGGCACCTGATCCCACCTCTTGGTTTCCAGAGGTCCGTGTTTTTCCATTTTTACCGGATTTGTATCTATGTCCTGGACATTCTATTGATTTATACTTTGGTATCTGATTTTTTTAGGTCACCTGACCGAAAGGTCATGGTGACCTATAGCGATCACTCTTCGTCCGTCGTCGTCCGTCGTGCGTCGTGCGTTAACTTTTGAACATTTTCATCTTCTATTCAAAAACCAGTGGGCCAATTTCATCAAAACTTGGTAGGAAGTATCCCCATGCGAAGCTCCTTCAAATTTGTGAATATAAAGGGTCAGACTCCTAAAGGGGCCCCATAAGGGGTCAAAAAGGGGTAAAATTACGAAAATCTTTAAAAATCTTCTTCTCAAGAACTAACAATGGGAATGACTTCATATTTGATATTTAGCATCTTTAGGGGGATATTTACAAAGTTTGTGAAATAAAAATTTATCTGATGAAAAACGGCCCCACTAGGGGGCGCTGAAATCGGGCAAAAATTCAAAGTTGTCAGATTTCAACCAAATTTGGTAGAAAGCATCCCCCAGGAAAGGCAATCAAAGTTTGTGTAGAAATAAAAGGTTCTGATCCTTTGGGGCCAATAAGGGGGTAAAAAGGGCCAAATATTGAAATCTTCTTTAATGGACTTCTTCTCAAGAATCACAAGGCCAATTTCAACCTAAGTTGGCAGGAAGCATCTTCATGTGAAGACGCGTCATGTTTGTGAAAATTGTGGAGTTATGTCCCCTTAGATCCTCCAAAGCAGCCTAAAAGGGGTAAAATAAGGAAAATGTTTAAAAATCTTCTTCTCAAGAACCAACAATGGGAATGACTTCATATTTGATATTTAGCATCTTTGGGGGAGGATTACAAAGTTTGTGAAAAAAAAATTTATTTGATTAAAAACGGTCCCACCAGGGGGCACTGAAATCAGCCAAAAATTCAAAGTTGTCAGATTTCAACCATATTTAGTAGAAAGCATTCCCCCAGTAAAGGCAATCAAAGTTTGTATTAAAAAAATATATGATTGTGACTCTTTGGGCCCCATAAGGGGGTAAAAGGGGGCCACATATGGAAATCTTTAATTGAATTCTTCTCAAAAATCTGTTGGTCAATTTCAACCTAACCAGGCAGGAAGCTTCCCCATGTGAAGACCCTTCAAGTTTGTTAAAATTGTGGAGTTATGCCACCTTAGATCCTTAAAAGGGGCCTTAAAGGGATAAAATTAAGAAAATGTATAAAAATCTTCTTCTTAAGAACCAACAATGGGAATGAGTTCATATTTGATATTTAGCATTTCTAGGAGGAGGATTACAAAGTTTGGAAATGAATAAATTATTTAATGAAAAACGACCCCATTGTGGGGGGGGGGAGCGCTAAAATCAGCCAAATATTCAAAATGTCTGATTTCAACCAAATGTGGTAGAAAGCATTCCCAATAGTGAAGGCAATCAAAGTTTGTATAGAAAAAAAGGTTTAGGGGTCAAAGTTCAAGTTAGCATTACAGGAGGATCATAGGCATATGCATTTGAAAGTTGTAGGGACTGATCAGAGACGCCAATTTCTCTGAGAAACTCCGATTTTGTTTAAACAAACACCGCGCCTTTGATTGATGAAAAATTTTCTCCGATAATCTGCGGTTGTTTTTATAGTATACAAGAAATTGCATTCACACCATCTGAGTAGGGCATTATTCGCCAATACACCGGTCGCCCGACTAGTAACTCCTCTGGCCTTTTCGTTATTAACGAAACAGAGATAGGAGAATTATTAAATGCCACCGGTAACCTAAAATTGCATTGTCAATGGTGCAAATTTTGTATAAACACTGCTATAAGCCTCATGGCCAATGCTGGACAGGCACAAAGGTTTCGGCACAAGTAGAGATGGACAACATACGTGACGGAGAAATGCTGGAAGGCATTGGTAGCCCTATGTCACCCAGAAAAAAAAAACAAGTCGGTGCATAACCAGACCTATCTTAATTAAGTTGTGTTTATAGTGTAATTTGTCTAATACTCTGAGATTTGTTTAGTAGGTATAATAAAAATATAAAATGAATTGCTGCTTGCTTTGAGTGAATTTTATTGCACAATCAGGTAAACCACGCAATACCACATACATGTGTCAATACAAATAAATATATGTTGTTAGACATTATTCAAACACAATTTTGCAGTCCCTAAAGAGTCTTGCATGATTCCCTTTCTTAAAGTTGGCCTTAACATGTCAATCACTTAATTTAAGCGATTGTTGCTCTTTTACTCAGGTGACCGTTAAGGCCCTTTGGGCCTCTTGTTTATATTTTAAACCTTTTATTTAAATGTCAAAATTATTTTTAATCTATATTCATGTACAATGTTTAAGGAACGAAAAAGGGTTCCATTGAAAGTCTAAGGATACTGTAAAATTCACTTGTTTCTCTCTCCATTCTAATTGTTTCTAGATAACATGAAAAACATGTAAATTTATATATAAACGGATTAATTAACCATTTCAACCACACAGTGCAAAATAGACTTGTCTTAACAATAGAAAAAGAACATACTATATAGAAGCATAGTGTTGACAGGTTCAATTGATTATTTATTTAACAAAAAGCTTTCAATTAAGGATTGAACGTTATCTTTACTGCGTATACGATAGTATGAACGCTGTTGTCAAGGCACATATTCTTTGGAGCACATAAACTTTATTCACATCCCACTTACAGTTTTTTTTTGTCATTTAAAATATGGAATTGATATGCATTGTTCATTTGGTAAATACGGTAAGTGACAGACAATGCGGTTGCTAGGGTTAAAATAGTCACTATATTTTTCATCAGTATTTTTAGTACCTGTTCACAAAATATAAAATAAAATACTTGTTTTGTTTTTAGAAATGTAGTACAAACGTTTAGATTTATTTTCATTCAATACTTTGATTTATTAAAGATTTAACAGTTTGAACACATAACTAGTGACGCGCACTTATAATAAATTTGGAGGTGAGGCGTACCATTATCGCCATATTGTTCACTTGCTAGCGAAGTTAAATGTGCACACGTGAAATGTTGAATTGGTCAACAAACCAGAAGACGTGTATCTTGACGACATATATGCACCAAGTATGATGTAATGTCCATAATTTGGTTGTTGAACCTCATCTGGTCGTGCGATGTTTTGCAAAGAAGCCCACCATTGAAACTTAAAGCCACAGTATCGGTACACGTGGTACTGGTAGGCCTACTGTGTGACACTGATCTGTCACACCAGTAAAGACAGTGTTTCAGAAAGAGATTTCTTTGTTGGTCAGAACAAGACCTGTTACATGATCTGACGGAAATGTCGGACTTATGGCCCCTCAATAATAACTTTTATGTCTTTACTGATGATGCAATCTCGCTGAAACGTGATTTGTTTACAAATAAAAGTAGTCCAAAGTCATATTTATGGTAATATATTGATCCGCATAGCCTTTTTACACTGCTTCATGCTTGTATGAACACAGTAAGCGCTAACTATATTGAAGAATGGCAGATGTAAATATAATATAAAAAATCTCAGATACCAAAGTATAAAATCCTTTGGATGTCCAGAATATGATTAGGTATGGAAAATTAAATCTGAAACCAGGTGCCATGGAGGAGTAAGAATAAAAAGAATATGATTAGTATGAAATTACTAAACACAGAAATGAGTCCACAAATGATACCATGTACGGTGTCAAATTTCTGTTTCTATTTAGAAATAAAATTTGAATATTCTGCTTGGTTCAAAGGTTTTAAGGATGAAATAAACTGACCATCATGCAGATTGAAATATTATAAACAATACCAAAGTTTTAGTTTAACAAAGAAAGGAGTCCAAAACAAATAAAAAAAAAGAATTCAGAAGTTTACAGAAATAACATACAATGTATATTCGTCGATCTTAGGGTCTAAAATTGAAAATGTGTGGCGAGACACATTTAACGCACGCACGCACGCACGCACGCACGCACGCACGCACGCACGCACGCACACACACACACACACACACACACACACACACACACACACACACACACACACACACACACACACACACACACACACACACACACACACACACACACACACACACACACACACACACACACAGACACACAGACAGCAGTTACCAGCTTTATTTATTTGAAGTTTTTATGATTCCATTTCTCCTAACTCTTGGTGCAATATTCTGTTTCCAAGCCTATTCATATTATGCTGCTTACCCGAAAAAACCTCGAAATGTTCTAAAGTGTGTTTGTAAAACATGGGGAAACTCTAGAATGAATGCTGGCACGTGAATAATTATCTATAATTATAAGTTTTAATCATATACATACATATAGTAGTATTTCCTGAAAATCACTTTCCTTCATAATTTTGAATTAGTCTTTAAGAGAGCATTGCATTGTATTTAATAAATATTCAGTTTGACACTCTACCTTGTGATGTGTGTCCCTTCCATGTTTGTACCATAGAAACTTCACAATTTTAAATATAAACGTTTTAATTTGTTTAATTAATCATGTTTAGGTTATAAACAAATGTAACAGTCATGGATATAGGCAGATTAACTGTCTAGTCCATCAGCTAGCTTTTGTGGCTGGACGGTTATCGTTTATATCCATGTACTGAAGTTAAGCAACAGCGAGCGTGGTCAGCATCTGGATGGGTGACAATCCGATGTGATGCGCTCGGCACGTTACACAAACATTAACCCCAGATTTTTATTCACATAATTGTATTTCCTAGAAATATAATATATTCTATCTAACTGAAGACATAAATAATACAATTTCTTGACTAAATATCATATAGTTGATTTTTTTTTAAATGATTGTTTTTCTTTTCTTCTATTCTGAATAAAACTTGAACGTTCACACAATTGGACAGAAACAAGAGTCAAAATGCGAAGGTGATAATATCACCGTGACACATATTTATGTTAAGCTTCTAGTGTAACCATGTCCTGTGATTCGTAAGGTATTCCGATTTTGTAACAGTTGGATTGATGTAGATTCAAATTAAAATATGCAAATCAGAAACGGGACATTTTGTTAGTGTAAATTTGGAATAGAGAATAATATAGCATTATTACAGTGAAGCCTGTCTCAAACCAGACAGCCAACAGAGATAGATAAATGTATCGGATTTTAAAGGGTGTAGGTCTAGGTATTTCTGGGTAAACTGAAGGTTAAGCAACTCCATTTAGGTAAACAAAATTTTATTTTGCATTGTCACAACGTTTGTACAATAAAATCGATCGGTCTTTTTAAAGATGTCTAAAATTGTTTTTCTTCTGACAAACAATTTAGTTTTATTTTTCTGTAATTTTTATTTGATGCCACTTTTGGTTTGTAAATTCAATTCAGACAATTTACTTTCTTTGCTGTTTTCTTGATGCAGTAAAACAATGATTAAAAACAATATGAGCTGCCAATGACGGGAATTTTACATGCAAAATTTATGCAATTATTTATCTCTTATACAAAGAAAGATATTGCCTGGTGGTTTGGAGAACAAATGCAAGCGTATTATCAGAATGAACTTGTGAAACACAATTCATTTGAATCCCCATCACAAATTAACTTCCAGTTCAATATTTTGTACGAAAATAACCGAGTGTCAAAGAAGCACGTGCGATTCGAAAATGAAATCGGACATTCATACGAAAAAGAATTATTATTTGTGAATGATAATGACTGCGTAATCCCTTACTGATTCAGTTTCAACAAATATTTGAATATGCATGGTTAAATTATCCCAGTGGTCACTTGCATATCACGATAATGTCAGATAACTACTGTACTGTAATACAGTATTTATTTAATGCCTGAAAAAAAAACTTACAGGTTTCAATCACGATAGATGGAGATAATGTTCAATGGCATTTGAATTGTTCAAGTGGTGTTATGTTAATTAGATAATTTAAAAACAACTGACGTCACTGAACGCACAGTATATATTGCTTTAATATTTCTATACTGTTTTGAACCGATACAAGTTTTCATGTCTATTTGATTGTCACTTCATTACCTAACCTAATTTATTTGATAATTAAAGAACATGGTGAGACCCAACATAACCAGACTACGCTATAGACAAATCAACTATATCGCAATGAAATGTTTTGAAATTGTAAATTGCATTCATTTTACTGATTACCGAACCTGTACCTTTTATTAGTTACAAAGCGATGTACGAACCTGTACCTTTTATTAGTTACAAAGCGATGTATGACCAAATGGATTCACGTCGACTTTTCCATATTTATTCTAAAAATAATTACAAGTCCTCAAAGATAATTTGAAATTCGGAGTAATCGGAAATGCCAGGCTGTATTTAGTACACATACATATTAACATAAAACCCTAAGAGAATACGAAAAATATAGGATGTGATAATGTGTTAAAATAGTTAGAGATCGGATTAGACAGGTTTCAATGTTTTTGATTTGTTGTTAGAGCGGAGATAATGAATTGGTGTAACAACTGAACTTAGCACATTAACAAATGTTATAGTTTCATTATATACAAATATATGAATACAATCTTCACGAATGAATGTGATGGACACTCATTTTTTAGAAACTTGTGTAGATTTTTATGCTACGTTTTCACAGCCATTATTATCACATGAATACAAATAGCGACATGAGCAAATATCTTTGGAACACATTTTCATGATTAATGACTTGCATAAAAGTGTAATCATTTAGCTTGATAGCGTAACGAAAATAAAATAGACCAAGAGCATACTAAAACAATATCATATGCAAAGCAATTCAGATTACTACATGTTCGCCCATATCTCCTAATTAATGCATACAAGATATCACAATTTTGAAATCTATAATTATATGAAGAGTGGATAGAGATTTTTTGTATGAAACGTTTTTTGTTTCTAAACCAACAGAAAACAAAGCAACAGCAGCAACAGAAACATCTGGTACAATAATTCAATTCTGAATTTGTCAAATTAGGTTGGTGTGAATCCAAATTTGAATACCCTTCATGATGATTAAAATGGATTTTATGATTTACAGCCATTAAGAAAATGTGACAATTATCAGGTGTACCTTTGAGAACGGAAAAAGACGGGAGATTGATAGGAAATAAAATTGGCACTCAATATCGCGCCATTTTCCTTAATAAGAAAGCAATTTAGAAAGAATTCTTCTACACAATCTCTCTAATAGACTCTATAACATTTCAAAATATCTTGTTAACCCTAAATTGTGCGATATAATGACGTCATCGGTTTGTAGTTGAACAGTCAACAATGTACGGGCGATAGGTTAATGTTGTATCTGGAATATTGAACTAGCTGTTAAATAGTTATATAAACTCATACTAATGGCGACCTTGGGTTGTTATAAGTTTTAACCTATTTCAGTATTGGTTTGAATCCAGATCCTCGGTGGGTATTGACGGTCGTGTGGGATGCTAACCCTTTCATGACACCTGATTTCACCGCTAGGTTTTCTAGAGGTCGTATGTCCCATGATTATATTTTGTATAATTCCTCATAGATTGTGCTCTTGTTAAGGCTTTCACAGCTTTTTACTTTCTAAATATGACATAAAACTAAACGTCGTATGATACTTTAAAAAGAAAACAAATGCATTTTACACATGGAGTAAATGTAACCGAAGTATCCAGTCCGTTAAGTCATTGTATGTGCTGTCTGGTTATTGGTAATTACTACTGATTACATTCGATATTATAAAGTCGTATGTCAAGTTAGTGCAGTAAAATCAAACTAAAGAGGGTGGCTTGTCTCCATCTGATTCTAAACTGCACTAGCATTTTTTGTCACCACTGCCCATGACTCATGGTGACTTGTTGCGATCGTTTTTGTCTGTGACATTTCGTCATGCGTGTCAAGCTTTTACAACATTTTTGGAATTTGTATAGGAAAGGGGTCTAGGGGCTAAAGTGATTCCTAAACGGAAGGGCCAAAATAGGTGCATTTTAAAAAATATTCTGAAAAAAAGAATAGGATTTCAGCCAAATTTGATATGCGTGATTATAAAGACAAAACCTAAAATGTATCAGAATCAAAATGAAACCTGTAAACAAGTAAACAAACACGTCACTACGGAGAGCTTCAAATGACATATAGTACAGTTTTATACAAATATTCTAACATCTTAAACTGATTGACATTTTATATACAAAGATAAATTAGAAAGTTTCTAGGAAATATCTCATGATCAATGAATCAAATTTTCAAAAACATGGGGTCAAAGTGCAATGATACCAAAGTAAATATATCACGTTTCCGTTATTTGCCATCTTTACTTCTTCTCAAGACAATATGGTAAAATGTTAACCAAATGTATCAGAAACTATCCCTATTGGAATTTGCAATTTTTTTTTCAATTTTCAATGAAAAGAGGCTAGTGCTAAAAAAGGCTCCAAAAGTATAAAAACATGGTACATGTTCAAACATCTCGTGAACCGATGATCACTTTATTCTCACTCAGGTGACCGTTAAGTCTCATTTGGTCTCTTGTAAACTGTAATTACAAGTATTGATTAACAGGTAAGATACATGAATTTACATGGAAAAATAAAAATATTTAGATTTATCACCACTGTATTTACATAACGAATATTACTACGCATATATAAATATTATATATTTACTGTATTGCTATAGATTGAGTCAATTATTGTAAAACGAACGATTAAACAGACATTGAATACTGTAAATCCGGAAATTTTCGCGGGGCTAAAATTTTGCAAAATATCAATTTTCAATTTATTAACGAGATGATATTTTCGCAATTTCAAATGCCCATTTCGTTATACAATTATCATATTTCATTTTCAAAATTGACTTCCGTAAACCCGTGTTTTGATGTGACCTAACAATTAATATCAACCATTTCTTTGATGTCTGTGGGCTAAAATCAAGCCCCCAGAACATTGCATTTAGCCTGTCAGTTTCAATTTCATTATCAGATTAGAAAATTAAGCGAGAATTTATTTTCGCGAGCGAGAGTTCTTGCAATATAACGCGTAAATTAAATTCTCGCGAACAAAACCGAATTTCCAGTATCACGTAAAATGCGTAGAATTCCAGTATCTGAAATTCTTCTCGTTTGATTCTCTATATGTCGATATATGTTCTGACATTTTTCGGGGCAGACGTTAATATTTCGATTGATGTACCACATAGATACCAAGGTTATGACTAAACTATGGTTGCGGGCATTATCTTTCATTTCTATACGACTGTTGAAGCATAAAATCATGTTTTGATTACTTTCATAATATGTCGACCAATATCTAAATAACTTATAGCATGACCGGAAAATAATCCATATATCCGTCATATCAAAATATCTGGATATTTATAGCAATATGGTCATCATAAAAATTGAGGTTTGTATGGGATAGATACTTTTTATATGAACATAAAACGGCATTAATATAACGACGAAGAAATGAAATCACAGTGAAGAAAATAAAAAGGAAATTTTTACATATTTTGTTGCGTAATATGATCATGATTGTAACATGTTTGTTGTTGTTTAACGTCCCACTCATGAATGTTTCACTTATATGGAGACGTAACCATATGCCGGTAAAGGGCTTCAAATTTTGGCCTATGCTCGGCATTTACGGCCATTGAGCAGTGAGGATTCTTTAACGTGCCGACACCTACTGTGACACGGGACCTGGGTTTTTACTGTCTCATCCGAAGGACAGGAAACCAACCTGCCGCCGGCTGGACTCGAACTCACGACTTTACGATCAAGAGTCTAGCGCGCTACCGACTGAGCCAGGCCGGCTCGGTTGTAACATAAATGGGAAACCTAATCTAGATCAAGATTTTGAGACAGTTCAAGCATATTTCTACTTTTACTACTACTTGCAGTAGCAATATTAGCAGTAGCAGTATAAATGTTGCATTTGACCACTTGCTGTAACTCAATTGGTTAGACATGTTAGAGCATCATCGAAAGCGAAAGGTCCTGGTTAAATTCCCGCACACTGTGTGAAAAATAACAATCAAAAATAACAAATTTATGATAGCACCATTTAAAGTTTTGAATTCTTCTAAAGCTAAGATAGCCATTTTTTTTAGTGGTTACTTTTACACGGATTTTGGCTATATGTTTAGATTTATTATTTGGCCTTTAGAAAATCTATTTAAATTGGAGCTCAACCGATGAATTCTAATTGACAAAAACGATCGTCTTGAGCATTATTACTTTGGTATTATGTTTTTAATATTTAATTGAGAAATCCTCATATTTCACGATCCAAAATGTAATAGATACTACTTTTCGCGACTGAAATCGCGTAAATCAAATGTACATTTTTTATGTTTAACTCAGAACATTTCGAGTGTATATTAAATATAATTATGTGATATAAATAGATAAAGACAGAACTATTAAAACTATAAATCATGACCATTCTGGTAGAGATCCGCCAAATGACTTGTGAAAAGAACTCAGGATTGTAAATGAAACCAAATGGTTGAAAACGCAAATAAGAGAAGAAGTAATACTGCGTAAAATAGAAAATTGGATTAAGATTAATGATTGTCCCTTTGCGATTATCTAAGTACATTCAGATCTTGTCCATAAAAGAACAAATGTTTCGACCAAAATAAAATTGCAATAATGACAGGAGATGTAGAACACAACGTTTTAGATGTATATAATTTCATTCATTGTTATTCTCGATGGGAATTACAAAGAAAAGAATATTGATAAGACGGTAAATGTTAACAGTGTCAGTCAATTCATTTTCTCTTTCACAAGCAATTTCATTCTTTTCTCTAGGGCATGCTACAAAGAGATGCACAAAGAATGGAACCTGGTGGCAGGATCCATTGACTCGAAAAGAGTGGACAAATTATGCCTCCTGCATGAATATGAAAGTAACCACAGTTTCCCCTATCTATCTATCTGTCTGTCTGTCTATCTATCTATCTATCTATCTATCTATCTATCTATCTATCTATCTATCTATCTATCTATCTATCTATCTGTCAGTCTGTCTGTCTGTCTGTCTGTCTTTCTGTCTGTCTGTTTGTCTGTCTATATATCTATCTAGGTGTTGTCACGGCTCTACGCCTGTTGTCGTATGTGACGCCATTTCCTGTATATTTTCAACAGGATAGGAAGTAACCAAAGATGAGTAGAATCATTCAAAGTTAGTATTTATGTATAATTTTTCATTGACTGACTTGAAAGTAAAGAGTGAAACAGAGAATATCTATAATTACTCATTGTTTTGAACTTGTGTGATATATATATGTATATATATATATATATATATATATATATATATATATATATATATATATATATATATATATATATTTAGTATGAATAATCCTATAACAAGGTAAACATGTGTAGACAAATTGTATACCTAGAAACAAGTACAATTATGCAAGATGTACACAGACAAACACAACATATAAACTCTAGCACTTTTCTACACATACAGTAATAAAGAAGTATCCCATTCTATTACAATTATCATTGATTTTATTTGGATATGCCTTTTATCTTATCTTGAAAAGTTTATCGTTTCATCCCCTTTAGGATCTATGTCCCTTTATTTTTCAGTATTTTTTGTCATTATTTCGAAAAGTATGATACATATAAAAAGGGGGAATGAACGGCTTTTCTACCTGGTAAACGATTCCGTCTCCTGGGTGTATCTTGTCAATAGAATCGGTGAATTGGTCAAACCTGCCTTAAAGGCAACCTGTTTACAGCAGCCATTCGTCCTCATCAGTCAGTTTTTGTTCACCCAATCAATGTTACTATATAAACATACCTAAACCAGCAGCCACCTGTCTAACGTGGCTAAAGGCCAGTGCTATACAGGACAAAATGCTTGGTCACGCTGTTTTCAGTAGCCATTTTTTGAGGATGGTTGATCGCAGGATCTAATTTTAGAAAACCTGTAAACAGGTTAGCTGGGCAGCACTGTAATGTACATGATTTTGAAACCTGATCATCTGAACATCAAACTATCACGTATTGGAATATGAGTATACATGTGTTGCTATACGCTGCATAATGGACACCAATGTTCTTGTGATTTTTGTCAATCTGGAACCGAACCAAAGGCCACCTGTCTTATGCAGCCACCTTTTCAATTCCCCTTGGGTGACTGCTTAAAATAGGTTTGACTGTAATTTAAAACATGATAATTTGAAAGAGCTATTTCTATGGTGACCTACATTCATATATATCTTTATTCATTGGACAAAGGTTTACTTATACATTATAATTGTTATAATTCTTATGTAAGCAGTGCGACTACCTCTCTAGCAGCAATATTGTGTACTGTATCTGGATTTTTGAAACGTTGTTGAATTGTAAAACACACTGTTCATATGCAAGCGTCATATATACGAAAGTAACCACCGAAATACACTGATTTTGAATAACCATGTCAATTTCCAAGAATATTCCGTATAATACTGAAACATATTCAATCTGTATCACTTTATCATCTTCGTTCTGACACATTCTTTATTGAGATTTGAATGATTTTATTCACATTTTCCATATATTCTGATTGATAATCAGATTCTATTTCCTGACGTAAAAAATGGTAGTATCGAGTCCGATACATAACTAAACGGATAAATTGCAGAACATTACGCTTCCATAATTTCATTAGTGTCATATTACCTTTACCCGTTCTGATTTATGTTTGTGGACATTTCAAATTGATCACTTCAGTCTCGGTCTCTTTTGACTTATTGCATTTGCTTATTCATTGGTGATTTTAAATAAGCAGTGGCGCACAGCCTGAAATGTCAGTTGTCAATATTGATTAAAATAAAGAACAATATTATCTATCTATCAATCTTTCTATTTATTTTATAATTGCTTGATCGCTCGATCGGTCGGTCGGTCTGTCCGTCCGTCCGTCCGTCCATCTCTCTCTCTCTCTCTCTCTCTCTCTCTCTCTCTCTCTCTCTCTCTCTCTCTCTCTCTCTCTCTTTATCTATCTATCTATCTATCTATCTATCTATCTATCTATCTATCTATCTATCTATCTAATTTTCAATCTGTTTGTCTGTCAGATATACGTTCACGATGTACCCGTATACTGTGTATGAATTTTATCGTATGGTTATATATATTTTTTTTAGGCACATAAAATGGTGGTTTACGTTGGGATAGTTTGCTGCAGCTTGAGTCTAATCCTGCTCATACCAGCTTGTGCAATTTTTCTTTCTCTAAGGTAACTTGAAACATTGACGCCAAGTTTGATTCATTCAGGTTATGTCATACTATGGATATATATCGTATTTTTACGCGTCATATTCCGAAATATTTAAAGCAACATGAGCAGCCATCAATGGAAATTTAAAATGGTAATTAATTTTACATAATATTTAATCTCATATATATCAGAAAGTGATCACCAGGTTGTTAAAAACAATTGTTTGCTTATTATTAGAATACACTTAAACAAACGTAACCCTTTCTAACCATAAGTTTAAATCCATCATCGAGAATCAACTTTCGGTATTTTTACGTAAGTAACCTATTCGAGTCCAGCCGGCGGCGATTGTTTTCCTGTCTTTCGGATGAGACAGTAAAAATCAAGGTTACGTGTCACAGTAGATATCGGCACGTTAAAGAACCCTCACTTCTCAATGGCCGTAAGTGCTGAGCATAGGCCAAAATTTGAAGCCCTCCACCGGCATTTGGTGACGTCTCCATATGAGTGAAAGATTCTTGAGTGGGACGTTAAACAAAAATAAACATACAAACAAACAAACAAACGAAAGTAACCGAGTGTCGCGATGTCGTATTAACCCAGAGATAATTGATATATTTGAAGAACAGTTCCTAAAATGTGCCAGGATTAAGGATTTCTCTGATAAAAACCACTTCCGTTTGACACAGCGTACAGCGTATTCCATTGTTCGGAATTTCTAGATGTCTGATACGTGAGAAAAAGTATTCAAGAACTGTAGCTATTGACTGCACTTTTTTCAAATTTTTGCCTCAGCTCCGACAAATGTTGGAACATCCATGATAAAGATCTTAACCTAGAGGTAATTTACATAGTACACTTACGTCAGCGAAATACTGTATTATAATACAGCAGTTATTTCTTACATGAAAAACTAAGTTTCAGGGTCTCAATCAAGATAAATATAGGCAATTGCAATCGCTGTTCAGAGATATTTTTATTGTAGTAAAATGGTTTAAAATCGATTTGACAATTTTGAAAAAAATATAACATCGACGACAGTTCATATTGCTTTAAGGTATTATTTTAATAAACTGGGTAACTCCACACTACAAATAATAAATTGTACAAAAGTAAATATATGCAAAATATACTATATTGTCTGCGTTAAATAGTCCATATTTGGTATAAAAGTAAATACCTGTACATGTATAATATGCAAATCATATATTGTATTTCCCTGTGTTATACAGTCCATGATTTTGTATTATAGGGTTAATATATGCAAACCAGTTACTGTATTGTTTGCGCTTTACAGTTTTATATAAAGGTTAATTTATGCAAACTATATACTATTTCACTGCTGTATTATTTTCAATACAAAATAAAATATCATTTAAAGCACCAGTCGATCATCATTATGGATTAAGTTTAATAAAATGCAAATTGTATACAACTAAATTGATGCACTGCATTCAGTTTCAAATAAACTGCCATATCCATATTCTAATGTGTCCATTAATCACATCATCATCTGACGGTAGAGATTCTTCCAAGATATTTCAACTGTCATTTTCACATAAAGAAAATCGTGATTAGCAAATTAAAGCGAACATCTATCTCTTACTTGAATATCTGAATCTGATGGTAAAAAAATTATTATGTACAATGATGATGATTTTTTCAAGATCATTATATACCTCATCTGTTTCATCTTTTATGGCAACAAAAGGACTTACCATTAGATAACAAGTTTTCATTTGAGAACAAAAGGATTTATCATATGACAACAAAGGGATTTATCATAAGATATCGAGTTTTAACTAGACAACATAAAGATTTATCATAAGATATCAAGTTTTCACTGAACAGGACAGACACCACCAAATATTTTCCCATAGGCCTCAATGCTAATTTACAAAACTTCAGGTCACTGTCACTCCCATGTTTATTAAATTTGGGTCAAATCAGTACCCTGTGCTGAAAGATCAATATTTTTGATAACAAAATATGCAATCAAAAGTATAGGTTACCGTTGCATTTTTACTTCAAATTTTCACTTGTTTACAACTCGTAGTATTCCGCACCAAAGGAAAATATCTATTCTCATCTGACCCCACCCTTTAAATTTTCAACCGTCAACCCTATAATTTGCAAAGTACTACTAATATTCATATATATTTTTTATCACCTTAATTTCACTTATTAATGGCAAAACTAATTTTTTCATTTAATGATAATCAGATCAGACCGATAATCAGATCGCTGGGCTCATTTTACTCTCCGCACAACTTTGGGTGTCCAAAATGTCTGCGCCCATGTTGTAAACAAAGCAGCTGTTTTTCCAACAGCAAAAGGATTTATCATAAGATATCACGTTTTCACTAGACAACATAAGGACTTATCATAAAATATCGAGTTTTAACTAGACAACAAAAGGATTTATCATAAGATATCTCGTTTTCACTAGACAAAAAAGGGATTTATCATAAGATATCAAGTTTTAACTAGACAACAAAAGGATTAATCATAAAATATCAAGTTTTAACTAGTCAACATAAGGACTTATCATAAGATATCGAGTTTTAACTAGACAACAAAAGGATTTATCATAAGATATCAAGTTTAACTAGACAACAAAAGGACTTATCATAAGATATCTAGTTTTCACTTAACAACAAAAGGATTTATCATAAGATATCAAGTTTAACTAGACAACAAAAGGACTTATCATAAGATATCTAGTTTTCACTTAACAACAAAAGGATTTATCATAAGATATCAAGTTTAACTAGACAACATAAGGACTTATCATAAAATATCACGTTTTCACTAGACAACAAAGGGATGTATCATAAGATATCAAGTTTTCACTTGACAACAAAGGGACTTGTCATAAGATATCGTGTTTTAACTAGACAACAAAGGGATTTATCATAAGATATCAAGTTTTAACTAGACAACATAAGGACTTATCTTAGGATATCGAGTTTTGACTAGACAACAAAAGGACTTATCATCAGATATTAAGTTTTCCCTTAACAACAAAAAAAAAGGAATGATCATAAGATATCAAGTTTTCATTATCATTACTAACTCCATTTGTTCCAGCTCTGAAGAAAACAACAGGATTTATCATAAGATATCAAGTTTTCGCTAGCATTAATAAATGAAACATTCCAACTCTGAAGACATAATAGATACTAATAATAGATATCAGGTCTCTGCTAAAATAAGAATATAAAATAAAAAAAAATATTTAACGCACCAACCTCTTTTGTCACAAATGGACTCGCCCATATCAAAGAATAGTAAAGTCAACTCTCAGAATTCAGGGGTGTATGATTTAGTATAACGATTTTACAATACATTTACATGCTAAAATAACTTGTTAATTCCTGGAGTTTGACAGTACACCTGCTATTCATTGATTTGGGTGAGTCTAATTGTGATGACGGGGGGATGAGTTGAGTATCTTTATATTGAGCAGTTTTCTCTTAATATATACAGTCTTGTAATTATAGTAGAAGTATCTGTATCAACGAAAAACAAAATATTTCTGTCGGCTAATTATAGTAGAAGTTTCTGTATCAATGAAAACAATATTTCTGTCGGGGTTTTGTATAAAAATTGCTTTCTAAAATACTTTTTTTGTGTTAAATAAATATAATAAGATTTTCCTTTCATCCAAACAGTACTGATACATTCATTTAACAATAGGTATGTCAATAAATCACGTTGAAACAAAAGCAGAGTTATATCCATACCAATAATTATAATAACAGTTGATTATGTATAAATATAGATACAATATACACGTCCATATCAATACACTGCTGTGTGTAAACGTCGGAAACATCGACATACAAAAACAATCATCAATCACGAAGTATTTTCACTTACCGATTTAATATTATTTCTATAGACATATTCTGTTTCATATATCTATTCGATAATAAACCATTTTGGTAAGGTTTTTTACCGGATACAGCGCGTCAATCATAAAATCCAAATCAAACATGATAGTGCATCCGGGAACATATACCTCAATCAAGTTTCTTTTGTTTGTTACAGACAGCTGCGGAAGCAGAACAGAATCAAATTGCATCTTTGTCTCTTTACATCGTTCATCGTCTACTCTGTGATGTCATTACTATGGGATGTGTTGATCTATACAGACAGATTGGATAACCCTACAGAACGTTCAATAATCTACAAAAACACGGTAATACAAAGTGATTTTAAAATGTATAATGTCATAACAAGCTCACGTTATCAAAAGACAACATTCTTATTACTAGATAATTTTCACACCTCTAATCATTCGGGAATCTAATCTGATTTTGTGAGAAAGTTTGGTTTGCCAGTTTTCTTGTGGAAGGCCTGTGGTTTCATCCCAGGTAAAACTTTCTGAAAAAATATAACTTAAAACTCGTGAAGCGTGGCGTCTTGCTGCAATGAAAGTTAAAAATTAAAAAAAAGAACAGTTTGGGGATAGAACAATATGCCTTTACTACAGGCTGCTTGTGTAAAAATATAAAACTGCGTATTTTTATATTAATACACTGTAATGCTTTAAAACTGATAGATTTTCAAGAAAAATAACCTTTAGTGGTTGTTTGGTCTAACGAAATCAATGGCAGATATTATTAGGGCATCAGTTGCCATGGTAACAAAATAAAGGCCATTGAATGGTCAGAATTGAGGTTTTTTTCAGATTAATGATTTTTAAATTTATTTGAAGATGACATTGTTGTAAATGACCTGATATAAAATTTTCAACATTTTTATTGTACCAAAAACCTAATATATCGAATATAAAAAAATGTCTTATGTCTTTGAGATTTTGGATTTTCAGAATTTAACATTTGTGACGTGTCAAAGTTCTAAATACTTAAAAGCTAGGTTTTACAGCATCCGGGTGATCGCGATCCCGATCTGCGGAAGTGAAAGTAGACTTTTTTAGATTTTTAGATTTTTTTTACCACAAACCTAAAATATCAAATATCCAAAATTGTTTTAAGTTTTTGATTGGATTTTTAGAATTTTAGATTTTTGACGTTTCAAAGTTCTAAAACCTTAAAAACAATGTTTTACAGCATCCAGGTGATCGCGATTCCCATCCGCGAATCTGAAAGTAAATTTATGTATATTTTTTTTTGGGGGGGGGGGGTAAAAAATCTAAAATTTCAAAACAGTTTTAGATATTTGATGCTTTAGTTTTTTGGTCGAAGATATAAAAAATCTAATATTCAAAAACGTTTTAGATTTTTGACTTTTTAAATGTTACACTGGCCGTTGTATATAATGCTAGCCATATCTAAGAAAACTTCGTTGCCGTTAATAAAAATTTCTAACGCTAGTCAATCATTCAATGTCTTATGTTATATCAAAATAATTCCCGCTTCACTAACTATTATACTTTCAAACAAAATGTATTTTGTTTGAAGTGAGCTAGATCTTGTAAGAATTAAGTGCATAGGGACAGGTGTTTTCTTTGCATCCAATTATGTTTGTTGGAAGAATGGTGACATACCATTTTTACTTCATAAAATTATAAAAACTATTGATTGGTAACTGAAAAAAAGCTGAACAGATGAAAAAATTCACCTGTGGTGTTTTTCTATTTTTTTTATATTTTAGCTTTGGATGTATGTAGTCTTATTTACAATTTTTCAAGAATTTATCAAGAAACTGAATGTTTACGGTCTTAAATACGAGGTGGTCTTATAAGCGAGGTGTTTTTAAATGCGAAAAGGTCTTATAATCGAGGTGGTCTTAAATGCGAGGTGGTCTCCTAAACGAGGTGGTCTTTAAAGCAATGTCGTCTTTAAACAAGGTTCTACTGTATTTAAGTTGATGGGGTATTCTTAACACATCAAGTAAGTATCATATGCATTTATCTAAGGATAAAAATTATATTTGGACCTAGCTACTAAAAATCCGTTGACAAGCACCTGTCGATATAACAACCAGAAATTAGTTTTTTCTGAGTTATTAACATCCGCATCCTGACTTGTATTTAGATTGTCGTATTAATTTTAGATGGAATCTACTTATAATCAAGTTGTATCGTTTATTTATTGTGGTTTTCTACATTGTACACAGGTTTTCTGCAGATTTCTGTATTTCATGCGGAGGTATACTCGGACATGTAATTATTTCTGGATGTTTTGCGAGGGCTTCTACTTACACCGTCTGATGGTCCAAGCCTTTCAGGTACCACGTAACCTGAAGTGGTATTATATTTTTGGATGGGGTATGTCCTCAAATCTTTAGTATAGAAAAAAATTAAGACCATCTTCTGAATTTTGATTTTCTGATTCCAGTACTAGTTACAATTAAAAAATAAAAAATAGAATTTGTAAAGATTAATGGTAATATATTCTATCATTTACCCTTAGCTGATATATCTATTTGTTTCTAGCGATTTGAAAATATTGGATACTCTCACATAATTCTTTTTATTTTAAGGTGCCTCTTTCATACCAGTCGGCCTGTATGTTTCTTTAAAATCATCAATAGACGATTCAGGGTAAGCCAATACATTTATTTATTTCAGGAGTAACGATGACATGAATTTTAGCGTAGAATATTCTCATTTCAAATACAAACCACTAGCGACCATTTTATCGTTTGCCTTGTAAGTAGAAAATTTCTAGTTCGATTACTGGTACCGGACAACGCCTCAGAATTGTAGTGGTTGTTCCTTTGTAAATCGCTAAGTATAATAGTGAAAGTCATTGGTCTCTTGGATGAGACTTCGAAGTAAGGTATCAAACCAAAGTAAGTTTGGTGCGTTTTACAAAAAAATAGAATCTTCGATGTATTGTATACGTCCATAGCACAGGTCAAAATATGTGACATTTTACCTATAGCTGTTAATGCAAGTGACCTTAAACAACAATTAGGCCTAAACAAACATTCGTTTCAATTGGAAAATGTGGAATTCAATGTTCATGCGTGTTTATGTGTGTTCATATAGGTGGGCGTGTTTGTCGGTATATATGTGTGTGTTGTCTGTGTGGTTGTAGGAGTGTTTATCCGCATGTTCTGTGCATGTGTGTATCTGTGTATGTGTGTATCTGTATGCATGTGCGTGTCTATGTTTTAGACAATACTTTTATTAATTCAATTTTGACAACAGAGATAATAAATAATGTATATGTACTATCTATATTTTCATCTTTTACCAATCTTAGATGTTGGGTGAAGCAACTTGACGGATACGAGTGGATTGTCTACACTCCGAATCTCCTGAGTACAGTTGTGGGTATAATTATTTTGACATCCAATATATATACATGCATTTTATATTGTGTTTTATAAAAAAACTACATTTCAATTAATTCGACAAAATATGTTACATAAATAATGTGCAAAACCATAAATTTTGAAAAACCATTAATTTCATGTAACCTGTAATTGGTATTTCAGTGCCAGCTAATTATTTTGTATCTAAGTAATATATATTCGTAAATATGATACTGTTGATTTGTTTTCTAAAGACTAAGATAGTCCTCTTGTTCAGTCGTTTCTATTAAATGCATTTGTCTTATAACACTTGTTCTTTCGGAATTATACGTATTTCAAATTCGAGTTTTATTAATGAATTTTAATTAACAGAAACGACTTTCTCTAGTAATAAGTTTTGCTTTTATACAAACCTATGATTTCTGTAGTATGCTTAGTAATTAAATAATAACCCCCGAAATAAATACATAAATACACTAAGACAATATTTGACATGCCAAGTGATCTAACCTTTTGATTTTCCAGATGTCTTTCATAAAGATCCATTTTATTTGACTTTTGTTTTGAGTTTAATTATGCCATTTTTTATACTTGAAATTTGTTAAGGTAATTTCGACCAATGTAATACTTAGCACTTAAAAATACTTGAAAAAGAATAAAAAAAAATGATAGAACTTGGAACGATCTCTGTGTTTTAAATTTTTTATAAAAAATTCGAAATTTTGAAAACATTTTGGAAATGTGATATTTTAGGTTTTTGGTTCATAATATTATATTTTTAATCTCAAATCAGATATTTGAGTGTTAAGGGTTTAAAATCAAATGTTCAATTATCTTAAATTTCAAAACATTTAGGATTTTTTAGTCGTGAAGCTTTACTCTGACTGATATAACAGTTCAGATAAATATGTGAGCAATCTCTCTGGAACTTTGAGAATTCTGGATACACTTAACTGAATCAGCGAATTGCGAAAAACATAAGAAGATATTGTAAATCGGAATTTTAATCCATGAAATGTAATAATTGTAGGGGAATTTTGTATTCCTGTGTAATATACTGCGAATATTACTTACGCAACTTCAAACGCACCCAAATGAACCAAGTAACTACAGGTAGGTATATCTAATATTATTATAATAACACTTTTCTACTTACAATACATCTTTCTCAAGGTCGTTCATTTGTTGTATACAATGGAATCTCTCCTAAAGACCACCTCACTTAGTTGACCACATGGAATTTCAGATAATAAAATTTCAGTCTCTTAATAAATATCTAATAAATGCATAACCTCAATTAAGAGACCACCTCCCTGATGAAGCCACTATTGTAGTGTCAATTATTTTGTCGTAATATCGAGTTTTTACTGCATATACAGTGATTATACATGTCTGCATTGGTATAGGAGACGAACATAAGTTATAAATGCCTCATATTGTCACATACATGTACATTGGTATTGTAGCTATTCATTTATGATAGCCATATTGTGTATTGCCTGTGAATGACAACATTCTTTGGTGAGCAAATATGACATCTGAATCCTCAACCGAAACCAATTTCCATAAGATTTATTTTACAATGACTTCGGATGAATATATTTTTATCGACAACCTAGCAAATCCTCTAGCAATTTAATTAATCATAGAGTCATATTTTGAATATAAATTGAGACAAGTAAAAATCTTCAGGATTATTGTCTTATATCCTGTTTTACACATGCCTTACATTGGAATATTGAAATTGACATCTTATGAGATACGAAACTACCACTTGTACATGAGTGATCATGCGCTATGAATGTGTTATAAAGTATCTGATTTTATGGCGTCCAGAATGAGCGTATAAATTCAGACTCTTCACCGTCTCTCGAAACAATATCATACTGTAGGTTTTTTTTTTCAAGTTAATGTGCTGTGTGCTATTTCTATTCATGAATTTATATAACTAGAAAATATAATAATTTTAACGATTAAGTCAAGTCTTCCTATAAAACACTAAGTGTATTTTGATATGAAAAATTACTTTCAGAACTTCTTGTGGCACTCACATGAATATATCTCCGTGTGATTATTTTGTGCGGGATAGTTTAAAATTAATACCAGATATGGTTATCCCATTCCATCGAATAAATATAAAAATGAATTATTGGCAAACTAATGTTATATTGTTGTCATCCCTGATATATCAAAATGTGATCAGTTGATTTATTGTTTTACCAAAAATGCAACAATGGAATCGTCATTGTTTCGGGAAATTCTTATTTAGATTTATTTGACAATTAAGGGTATTGAAAGTCCTTTATTTACATAATTTTGATACATCTTGATAAATAGGTAAAGTTGCATACGCACACTTTTTTCTGTTTAACCTTTTAAAACAGACATAAGAATGTTACAACACAATCCTATACCATTTGGACAGACAATTATTTATTGCATTTTCGTTAGAAAGTTATGCAATTCTGTACCATTTCGGCAGACAATTATGTAATGCATTTCGTTGGAACTTATGTAATCCTGTACCATTTTGTCAGACAATTATGTATTGCATTTTCGTTAGAACTTTATGCAGTCTTGTACCACCATTTGTCAGACAATTATGTATTGCATTTTCGTTAGAACTTTATGCAATCTTGTACCATTTAGTCAGACAATTATGTATTGCATATTCGTTGGAACTTATGCAATCCTGTACCATTTTGTCAGACAATTATGTATTGCATTTTCGTTAGAACTTTTTGCAGTCTTGTACCACCATTTGTCAGACAATTATGTATTGCATTTTCGTTAGAACTTTATGCAATCCTGTACCATTTGTCAGACAATTATGTATTGCACATCGTTGGAACTTATGCAATCCTGTACCATTTTGTCGGACAATTATGTATTGCATTTTCGTTAGAACTGTATGCAATCTTGTACCACCATTTGTCAGACAATTATGTATTGCATTTTCGTTAGAACTTTATGCAATCCTGTACCATTTCAGCAGACAATTATGTATTGCACTTTGTTGGAACTTATGTAATCCTGTACCATTTTGTCAGACAGTTATGTATTGCATTTTCGTTAGAACTTTATGCAGACTTCTACCACCATTTGTCAGACAATTATGTATTGCATTTTCGTTAAAACTTTATGCAGACTTCTACCACCATTTGTCAGACAATTATGTATTGCATTTTCGTTAGAACTTTATGCAATCTTGTACCATTTAGTCAGACAATTATGTATTGCATATTCGTTGGAACTTATGCAATCCTGTACCATTTCGGCAGACAATTATGTATTGCATTTTCGTTAGAACTTTATGCAATCTTGTACCACCATTTGTCAGACAATTATGTATTGCATTTTCGTTAGAACTTTATGCAATCTTGTACCATTTAGTCAGACAATTATGTATTGCATATTCGTTGGAACTTATGCAATCCTGTACCATTTTGTCAGACAATTATGTATTGCATTTTCGTTAGAACTTTATGCAATTTTGTACCACCATTTGTCAGACAATTATGTATTGCATTTTCGTTAGAACTTTATGCAATCCTGTACCATTTCGGCAGACAATTATGTATTGCACATCGTTGGAACTTATGCAATCCTGTACCATTTTGTCGGACAATTATGTATTGCATTTTCGTTAGAACTTTATGCAGACTTCTACCACCATTTGTCAGACAATTATGTATTGCATTTTTATTAGAACTTTATGCAGACTTCTACCACCATTTGTCAGACAATTATGTATTGCATTTTCGTTAGAACTTTATGCAATATTGTACCATTAAGTCAGACAATTATGTATTGCATATTCGTTGGAACTTATGCAATCCTGTACCATTTCGGCAGACAATTATGTATTGCATTTTCGTTAGAACTTTATGCAATCTTGTACCACCATTTGTCAGACAATTATGTATTGCATTTTCGTTAGAACTTGATGCAATATTGTACCATTTAGTCAGACAATTATGTATTGCATATTCGTTGGAACCTGTGCAATCCTGTACCATTTTGTCAGACAATTATGTATTGTATTTCCGTTAGCACGCTATGCAACTTTATCGACGTGTACTGATAAAGCAGGCTAACAGACAATCAATGCTAATAATTGAATAAACAAAATGACAAATTTATTTAGAGTTTATTATATATTTTATCGTTGAATATTCATTTGATTTGTTGTTTTATTTTTTGATATATTGGCCATGGCTGTAAAAAATATCAACGAAGGAGTCAAGTTGCCAATTTTAGCTTCTATCGCATCCTTAAGTAAATTAGATAGGACACTGCGATCAGATGCTCTAAAATAGGATAAGTATAAGATATGTTTAAAGGCAACATAATTCTTATGTTGATGATGACAGTCATGGCTTATAAATGGAAAGATAAAAGATATGATATTTATTCAATAGAGTCCTTGAATCAAATACATGTAATCTGTGTATTATATAAAATACACAGAATAAAATTGTCTTTGTTTATCATATCAATTTTATTCAACATCACACAGTCAGGACGATCTGTTCCTAGGGATTATAGAGCCCATTTATCTGAAATTACAAAAAGGCAGTGCTAAGTTACACAAAAAAAAAATGGGTAGGGCGAGAGTGTGTTTGAAATCCGGAGACAGTGTGATGATACAAGATAAGTGCGCACGGGTTTATCCAGAGTTGAATAGTTCTTTTGTGAAAGATAAATCTTAACTCTTGCTATGAGCAAGAACAAGAGCTATAATAAAACAATTTAACGAGTGAAACTAATAAAGTTTGTAAATCACATCCACAAGCTATTCAGATCAGTAAGAAACGCGTGCATGGAAATCCATATTTCGAAAAGCAATTATGTCAAGGATTTAGAATTTTCATTGTCATGTTTAACGGTTTTGTCTAGTCGCATTCTAAAAATTGTTTGTATGGTTATTTCCGTATATTTGTGAAATACAATGATATGATAAATCATGAAATATGACTATATTTTGTATACTCAGATTTACTACGTTATTATATATATTTCTATGATATTTGGCTATACGTTATCTACTCAAATTTACTACGGTATTATATATATTTCTATGATATATGGCTATACGTTATCTACTCAGATTTACTACGTTATTATATATATTTCTATGATATATGGCTATACGTTATCTACTCAGATTTACTACGTTATTATATATATTTCTATGATATATGGCTATACGTTATCTACTCAGATTTACTACGTTATTATATATATTTCTATGATATATGGCTATACGTTATCTACTCAGATTTACTACGTTTTTGTATATATCTCTATGATATATGAATATAATCTGTCTACTCAGATAGACTACGTCATTATATATATTTCTGTGATATATGGCTATACGTTATCTACTCAGATTTACTACGTTATTATATATATATATATATCTATGATATATGGCTATACGTTATCTACTCAGAAAGACTTCGTCATTATATATATTTCTATGATATATGGCTATACTTTATCTACTCAGATAGACTATGTTATTATATATACTTCTATGATATATGGCTATACGTTATCTACTCAGATTTACTACGTTATTATATATATTTCTATAATATATGAATATAACCTGTCTACTCAGATAGACTACGTCATTATATATATTTCTATGATATATGGCTATACGTTATCTACTCAGATTTACTACGTTATTATATATATTTCTATAATATATGAATATAACCTGTCTACTCAGATAGACTACGTCATTATATATATTTCTATGATATATGGCTATACGTTATCTACTCAGATAGACTACGTTATTATATATATTTCTATGATATATGGCTATACGTTATCAGATGTACTACGTTATTGTATATGTTTCTATGATATATGGCTATACGTTATCAGATTTACTACGTTATTGTATATATTTCTATGATATATGGCTATACGTTATCAGATTTACTAAGTTATTGTATATATTTCTATGATATATGGCTATACGTTATCAGATTTACTACGTTATTTTATATATTTCTATGATATATGGCTATACGTTATCAGATTTACTACGTTATTGTATATATTTCTATGATATATGACTATACGTTATCAGATTTACTACGTTATTGTATATATTTCTATGATATATGGCTATACGTTATCAGATTTACTACGTTATTGTATATATTTCTGTGATATATGACTATACGTTATCAGATTTACTACGTTATTGTATATATTTCTATGATATATGGCTATACGTTATCAGATTTACTACGTTATTGTATATATTTCTATGATATATGGCTATACGTTATCAGATTTACTACGTTATAGTATGATTTGTTGTATCTTTCAGACGTGCAATAAAAGCATCATTCATTTTAGTTCCACTGTTTGGTATGCAGCTGTTCCTTGTCATTTATAGGCCAGATACCCAATCCTTCGATAGACTGACATATGAAATATTAACTAAAATTCTCATAGACTCGCAGGTATTTGTTATGTATTTATCATTTCCCCCGTTATTGCTTTATATATATATATATATAGGTCTATTACTCTAGAAATTTGAAATTGTGCTTTAGGGGCCATAAGACATGATCAGTACCCTTCTGCAGTACTTCTGTACACTGCTATATAAAGTAACGTGGCCCGGCAAGGTCAAATGACGCAGCGCCTCCTGTCACATTACAATCAGACATGTTTAATCAGGTCAAGAAATTGCTCGAGGTATCCTATAGTAGTCAAAACATGATGAGGAGCGCTTCGATCGTCGTTAGTAATATGCAACTTCTTTGCCATCGCACCATTGACAGTATCTAGCAAAGTTGACGGCATCCTGTAAACTAATATCTGTCAAATTCAACATTAATGACTGCTCCCTTATAACATGCCGCTTACAACACAAAAAAATCAAGCTCGCTTGCCATGAATTCGAGTTATCTTCCTTTAATTACAAGTGCAGCAACGGGTGTATATCATGCTTCATGCTATGATTAGCAATTGCACACTTCTAGAGTAATAGACTTCTGATACAATACATTGTTATTACCCCGAATACACGTTTTTCATAGAAAATGACAGAATAATTTTTTTCTATTATTAAACATGTGTAATCATACAGTTATAAGAGTGTTTAAAACGACCGTGCAAAACATAATACTGTATTCCATTGCAGTTGGATACAGAGATTCTGCCAAAACTACTCTTCTTAACAGATTTCAAATTATTCAAAATATTTGATGACGTCGTTAAACGAGGAATTATTTTCAAATTTGTGTACACAATTTAGTATATATAAAGGGCATGTATTAAATACGAAACAAAAACAAATGTTATCTATCCGTATCATCAGACTGCACTTGAGCATTGCAGCGAAAAGATTCAATAGGTGCTACGTTCTCGTTGAATCCTCACGCTACACTGATCTCGTGCAGTCCGCTGATATGGATAAGAAGAACATGTTTAGTTTTGTCTGTATATATGCTATGTAAATGTTATAGACAGGTTGTCATGCGTTTCATCTATAGACCCGGTGGCCAGTTTCTTTGCTTGACCTCAATTGTAACTGCGATGGACTTTAAAAGCTATAAAGATCCGATATGCCAGGGCGTGCACAACATATGAAGATTTCATATACAGAGGTAAACTACTCACTGACAAATTATTGACACAAGGATATCGAAAACCGCGTTTAATGTCAACGTTCCGCAAATTTTATGGTCGGTATAATAGTCTTGTTTGCGACTACTCTGTTTCACTAAGTGAAATGGTGAGTTGCCTTTTCGTTGGCGGTTGTTGAGACGTCTGTACCAATTGTGACGAGGATACACTCCTCACGTGTTTCATTGGACTTGACTGTGGACTCACGGCGGGTGTGACCGGTCGACAGGGGATGCTTACTCCTCCATGGCACCTGATCCCACATCTTGGTTTCCAGAGGTCCGTGTTTGTCCATTTTTACCGGATTTGTATCTATGTCCTGGACATCTTATTGATATATGCTTTGGTATCTGAGATTTTTATATATTTATTTTGTTACAATATATTATCCTTCTCCTCGTTGCAGATGCTATTAGTTATAGTATATTTGTTACCGTTTTAGGGTGCAGTGATATCCCTTGTGCTGTGTTTCCTAAATGAGGAGGTTTGTGAAATCGTATGTAATTCATCAATAATTTATCAGCATTTACTTCTATAAATCTGAATTCTAGTGATTCTTTTATATTCCTTTAGAGTGTTCGTACTTCTTCACATATCAGTTACGAGTTAATTAGACAGCCAGCTGTGCTCTAAAAGTAGAGCATTCGATAGGCAAGATGGAAAGTCCCGATGACTTTAAAAATATTGTAGTAACTGTTCCTGGGTCAAGCACTCGACAAACGAAGTAAAAATCACGAGTCTTACGGATGATACTTTAAAGCGAGGTCCAGTGACACGTAAAAGAACCATCACTGCATTGGCATCAGTCCGTAGCACAGGTCGAAATATGCGCTACTTCACCTTACGACTCGTAAAGCTGGTGACATCTCCATATAATTACATTTCCCGCAGGAGTCTCCCATAGACTCAGTGTAAATCTAGACGGCGTTCATATCTGTTATAAATGAAGTTCATCATAAGACGTCACACAATTATGTAGCTACATTCATAACATGACGTCACACCAAGATACATTTCATTCAAAAACTCTATACGTTACTGTTCTACCTTGAACTTCGCTGTTCCATTATAAAGTGACTGATCACGTATAAGGCGGGATATTCGATTCCATTATTTAGTTTTTGAAATTGAAAACTATGATATGTTAATATATGAATGAACGCTTATCAGAGTGCATTTATTGTCAATATGGATGCCGTTTGGGTGACAGATAAATATTCATTGCGCCCGCTATCTGACAAGCGTCCAATAGTTAAATAACTGAGAAATTGTTTGAGAGATGTAATACAGCAAAAGATTAAGGTAAACGCTAAATATTTCACTTATTTATTTCGTGCTTATTATAGTAAGCTGTACTTTGGGTAATTGGTTGTTTTTCATCCACTGTGTACCTACAGGAAAATTTCAAATTTCACTTAATAAAAATACTTTGGAAAATTAAGTTAGTAAATATGCATTGCTATTTATTATATTAATATTACGGGGTGGTTTTGCAAATAATTATGTTGTAAATCAATGTGCACCTCATTACTGTAAGACTCGCCATTTTTTATAAAAATTTATAGGCCAAAAATCATATTAATGAATTAATGAATCTATTTTTTTTCTCAATTAAATCCAAATTTTCTCATTTACTCACATTAAGAAAACCTAGGTTTAACGAGAAGAACTAAGTTTAACTGGGAAAAACATGTTTAATGAATTAGACTGATATTGCGTGCATTGGTTTTTGCTATTAAGTCACCGGGAATTTGAACTGTTATAGATCAAAACAATATATATATATATATATATATATATATATATATATATATATATATATATATATATATATATATATATATATATATATATATATAATTACCTTTTGTAATATCAATATTACCAAGAAATGTATTTTACATTTGCTGTAAATCTTGTTTTATATTTACACACACCAGTATTTTAGATGATACATTTCGATGTTAATTTTCAGGTTCACGGGTACCTCAAACCTAAACTTTCAGGATGTACAAACATGTTCAACAGAAAGAGTAGCACCAGTCTACATTACAATGGATCATATACTATGTATTCAACTGTAGTAGCTAATAGGTCGCCCAAAGTGTGTTCGAATGGACGAAAAATCGGCAATGAAAAGTCGGAATACATCGGATTACAAGCCGTTAAAGATATGAACGTGTTTCAATCTGCTGGTAACTGTGAAAATTGAATGCAAGGCATATATCATGGAACTATTTTTAAAATAATGCCGAAGTATTAATTCATGAAATTTGGTCATGCAAATCATGAACAGTTCATGTCATCAATGTGATTGTGCTGATTCATTTTACACATGTTTGTTTTGTGAACAATCGTCATTACGTATTAGCTGTAAACAGAAGTATCATACACACTGTTGGTTATAGGTGAACTATAAGCACTGTGGTAATCTTGTATCCGTTTCATTCTGTATATATTCATGATATGTACAGTAAGTTTGTAATTTTCATGTCAAACATACTTCACGTATACATAATTCAATTTATATTGTATTCTTTGTTTTGATTGGCTAGTTGTGATTCAGAATATGCATGATATATTATTATATGTACATGTATCTTGATGATGAAGCACGCCCTCTGAACAACCGGCACTACTTCAATCCTCATACTTCCTGTCTTTTTATTCAACTTAATAATTGTGAAACTGTTTACAAATTTGACAGATAAACCCACTAATACAATTTACGGAAGGTCGGTGGTCTTTACCCGGGTAACCGGGGTTTCTCCCCACCAATAAAAACTGGACGCCATCATATGACTGAAAGATTGTTGAGGATGGCGTAAAACAAAAAATCAAATGAAATCAAACAATTTACGGCCTACCCGTCTCGGCAAACTCGGGTCAAGCGGGAAGTCAATGAACGACCGATTCTATTCCAGTGTTTACTTTTTATATATATAGAAAAACGATAAATTTAATAACATGTGCCTATAATATATGATATGGTATAACTTGGAGTAGTGTGCGCCTTAGCGCCTTATTATAAATTGCCCCAATTTTATATAGTTTGTTTATCGTATAACATATAGTTGCAAATAAGCTTCATTCCTTAAATAAATACAAGGGATGTGTCTAAGCAAGGCTATCAAAACATGAACTACACCTACTGGTGAAAGTCAGTCACAAAGACCAGACGACAGTGAACATTGGACAAACAGAAAGCGGATATTACATTTTCCTACATTCTCGTCAGATTTGTTGTTGTTGTTTCGATATCATATTCATTTTGACATAGCGTGTACTGTTAAAATTTAAATTATATAGAAATTGATTATCTTTGTAAACTTGCGGACGGAGCATAAATAATTGCTTCCTTTTATCTTTTACGTTGTATGACATCATTATAAGGTCATTTGTTGGAGACTTACTGCAAACATGATTTCAATCACACAAAGCAATTCTGAAGCGGAAAATATGAGATTTCTACGAAATTGAAATTCTACCATTAAAGCGGTTAATGAAGTATGAAAAAGATATAAAATAAAATTGTTTCCACTCATATGCAACCCACTCCTTTACTTAATTCTAAGAAAATGGATAGTAACATAGTCAATTTTTGAATAATTAGATAGCCGGAATGGCGTATGAAATACTAATCATTTCATTTGAAGGATAAAAAGTAAAACAAAAATTAGTCAAATATAATATCGCTTCATAAAAATCCTTTATATGTGGCATACAAATTCGAAAATAAAATTCTGCATCCTCTTATGAATATTAAATATCTGTGCAAACACACTAATCGGTATATGATGATAAAACTTTGCAAGACAAATACGATTACATTGTTTTAATTAAAAGGAAAAAAAAATGATATGCACATAAATTTTTTGGAAAAAATACAGTCCTATGTTATTTCTTTCATCGATCATTACTAGATCTATTTTTCAAACACCGAGGTTCATTTAAAACTGATCGCTGACGTGATTTTCTTCCTTATGTAAGGCCCTGTCACTCTGATTAATTCCTTTTGCATTTGCATCGATTTGACGATTCTGTTTAATGCAAACATATTCAAAACCTGATATATTGTAGATGTTTAGTGTGATTCAAATCAATATCTCGTTTTCAAGTCTAAAAGTACATTAATGTTTGTCAGAATCCAAAACAGAATATCGAATCAATCTGGATAAAAAAAAACGAAATAGAGATTCTACAAGTTAGTTGATTATCATCTAATTCAAATAAGTTTATTTTTCAAAATTTGAAAGGTCGCGAGGTTTACAGAGTGTTTTTTTTAAATTTTGAAAATTAACTATTGAATGTTAGACAAATGAATAATTACCAAACTGGGTTTCTCAAGCAATTTTATAAAATTGAATGCTTGTGTATTTTTACATCAATCTAAGAAGTGAAAAATGAAAGATATTTTTGAAAAAAAAGCAGGTAATGCACCTTTAGCTCATCAACACCTGAGGTTATATTAAGACTCATCCAAAACAATAGACAGCATGGTCTACTGACATAATCCAGGAGTGAGCAAGGAAATATTGCATGTGAAACTTTTGCAGTATTTAGATTCAAAATCATGCACTCCCCAATTTTGACAGTTGACATAGCCATTCTTTGAAATGGGGTGAGTTCAAATGTGGCTACAGGATTCAATGAGTTAATAAATGTCGATGAATACCTATGCAACTCTTCCAGGTAAAATGTGAGTCAGTGCGAAGACATGATACGTTGAAAAATAAAACCAAACTGTTTGAACATCAAAGCAGCATTATCTAAGTCAGGACTATTTTGGGAGAGTTATTTAACAATCATGAAGTAAAAAGAGGAAGTACCAATGGGCAATCAAATCTCAAAGTCCATTAGAACACAACAAATCAGATATACATATGGTCTCAACATGAAGAACAATGGCGAACCCCAAACGGGGTCGGACCAGGTGTCCGGAAGGAGTCAGCGAAGATATACGAGAAAATAATCAACTGAGAATACGATTTACCGTCGCAAACAGAGTACAGATGCCAATAATCCTCGATATTTTATGCTTACTTGGAAACTGAATCTAAACGTAACGTCTAATTACTTTTAGAACGAGCTTCGTACCAGATAATTTATTAGCACCAGGTATAAACGTTTAATAATCAGGATAATTCGTACCTAAGACGAATCGTACCAAGACAAAGACCCAGACCCAATGGATGACAAACCGTACCCTATGGACACGATCTCAAATATATTGTCCAGGACAATTCGTGTCCATGCATTTACTTAGTACGTTTTGACCAGACAGTTTGTACAAAATATCCATAGTGTAGGATTTGTCTCTCGCTGAGTGTCCTTGGGCGGGAACAATTTTGTGACTCTAAGGTAGTTCAAGAACACGCCAAATCACGGAGACCACGATGGAAAACAAATCAAGGAAGTCAAAGGTGGTGTTAAAATTCGTACCGAGAACAATGTTTCAGGTCGACATTCTTCGAGTTTTGGAGAGCTTTCTTACTCAAGAAAAGTGTTCTCGTGTCAGGAACCCCAGGTGTATGAATTGGGTATGAATTACCTGGCAATCCTATAAAGGCCTGTTAAAGAGTTTTATTTTTTTAAATGAGACTAGTAAATTACTGGTAGATTGGATTTTAGTCAGATGAAAAAAGTCCATTGTGCATCTCTATAAACTTTCTGATGTGCGATTTATTGTACCCAACACCGCTTGAATGTCACCTTAATTATTTTCACAATCGTATTAATCGCAAACAAACAACATATGGGAGTGGAATTAATGATAACGTTATATCTTCGCATAAGCATGATGTAAACTACAACATATTACTTAAAACAAAATTGGACACGCTAATCGGCGCTGTCTGGGTTTGTTTGTTTGTTTGTTTATTGTTGTTCAACGTCCCACTCAAGAATCTTTCAATCATATGGAGACGTCACCGATTGCCGGTGAAGGACTTCAAATTTTGGCCTATGCTCGGCACTTACAGCCATTTAGCAGTGAGGGTTCTTTAACGTGCCGACACATATTGAGACCTTGATTTTTACTGGAAAGCAACCTGCCGTCGGCTGGACTCGAATTCACGACCTCACGATCAAAGTCGAGCGCGCAACCGACTGAGCCAGCTATCTGGGCTTTAACAACAATTGATATTGCAAGTCCCGTCAGGCCAAAATGCCCTTCAGGGGAAACATACAGAAAGCATGTTCACGATCTACATTAAGGTAAAGATATAATTAAGTTTCAATACTTACATGCCTCATTTAACTCCACATCGTTTCAGATCTTTTTATTGTTCAGTATAAAAATAGAGATCCCAAATACAACAGTATTAATAGTTAAGATATTCAGGGGACAACATGCAAATCTGGCGAATATTGGACAAAAAGGGATCTCTGAAAACCCAGAGGTGGGATCAGGTGTCATGGAAGAGTAGGCATCCCCTGTTGACCGGTTACACCGAGTCCACAGTCAAAAATAAATGAAATAAATGACGAATGAATCCTCTTCCCAATCGGTAAAGACGATTTAACAACCACTATTGAACAGGACATTCAGCATTCCTCTTATTCAAAACGTGAGCAGTGTATAGGTCTACCAAGGTAAATTGCCAAATGTTTACAGACACAAAAAGTCTAAATCAACTCATTACAGGGGTGACAAGCCACTTGTCGTCACAAACGTATTAGAGATTCAGTAATGCATGAAGTCCATGCAAGGCAATTATGTTTTACCTGTACACCCTATTTTTGGTATCGTTTTGGTTTTTGACTCTACCCGGATGTGCCGCTTTACCTTGGTCCACCTTTACATGAAACTAAGTTATATAAGCCAAAGGTCAATGGTGAATATTAGTGAATAAAATCTTATTTAACTTCATTTTCCATTGATATTTTAAAATTAATTTCATAATTTTTGTTTTATTTAAATCGTAATTTACTTTCAAACATGGCTATTTAGTTAAGAAAAGAATTTAGGTTTTGCGACTCAGATTTCTAAAATTGATCAATAAATGTAACTACACACTACACGTAAATCCAGATGATAATAAAACAACAGAAGTATTTCCCGTCTGACTATATGTATCTTAGGCTCTTCGGAGATTAATACGTGTAGAGTTACCACAATAATATAGTCTATACAACAATTTATAGTAAGCATAAAATTTCCGGTTTTCCTGAATTTTTATTCTATATTTATCGTGTAAGTTAGACTTTGCACGATATATCTTAGTATGGATTTTAAAATCCAATATTTGACGAGTCTTACAAATATTTGTAACAATAGAATTAGTTACCACACCATCTGCAGATAATTATAGAAAGTTTATTTCTGGAAACAGTTCGTGTTTCGCATATGTTTCATTGTTAATCAATCAGCGTTTAGTGTAAAAAGTACAAATACCAAAATGATAACTGTTAGGAAGTCCAGAGGACATTACGCAAATATGATGAATACTGGACTAACGCAAATCTCTGGAAAAAAAATCAGAGGTCGAATTAAGTGTCATGGGGGGGGGGGGGGTAAGCATCCCATACCGACCAGTCATATCCAAAGAGTCCGTAGTCAAGTCAAAATCAAAACAAGTTTTGAATCTAATCTGCTCACAAATCGGTATAGACAGCTAAGCAACTACAGTCAAACACGTACCGCGTCATGTCATGAGTTTATGAACAAGCATCATTTCCCCATTACTTTCCATATAAAACAATTAAAAAAAAAGTTTTCAGTAACTGCATCTTTCAGTCTATTTTTCTTACTTTTTAAAAATTAAATTTAAAATCTATACACATCAACTTCATCATAACATTTTTATTTGAATCTGGTTGCTTGGTGGATTTTGCAACATCATTTCCTTTTTTGCTCCAAGTAAATCAATCCATGAAAATAACTTGTTGCAAACAAATATATTGTATCTTGGAATTTTAGTATCTCAGAATAATCAGTTATAAGAAACTGTATGAATTTACTTCTAATAGAATGAAACTTCAAAGAAATTGGTCAAACAACATACCCAGGAAAATAATATAAAAAATATCATTTTACAAAGAAAGTAATTGGAAATATATGTTTATAAATTTTATGCATCTTCCCAAGTCAAGTTTTTTCTGATCCACATCGTTCCTCATACACCTTGACAGATATCTAGCGCCGATCTAAAATTTCACTAAAATTTACCCAACACTGACCCCTTGACTGTAGCCAATGAAAAGACTCGTGACTTAGCCTGCACGTCGCCAATATTCTGTGTTTATGTACTTTTCCCTTTCATGTGGTCGATTGTTAGACTCGTTCTAAATGGAAATCGACCCCGCGAAATCACAATATACAGGTCAAATATATCAAAGTGTATGAGGATGAAGTGGAAAAGAAAACCATGACTTGGAAAGATGAAACTTATGGCAGTGTACTGTAACTCAACATTTGCCTATGTATATGAATTGATTGCATGTTTAACAGATCTGGCAAATCCGATCTTTCGCGAGTCACGAATACCATATCCGGGTGATAAAGATATATTATTTCCCTTTCATATCTACAGCAGATTGACAAAAACTGGTAAAACTCTTTTCTTTTTCCATATAGATATAATATAAAACACATTTTATTTTCAAGTAAATATTGCAAAGTCAATTTCAAATTGATTTCAACACAATTGCCACTTTTAAACGTTAATATTTAAGTTTTTCGTTTATAGTACTGACGCTAGTTTTGCAGGAAACAATTCCTTAATGCCTCTTTTTATATGTGTAAATAGGAACCTTTGACACTAAGAATCCATTTTGCTGTTAAAATTGGTACATGTAAGTCATCTGTAAACATTTAATACTATGAATAAGTACACAATTGAAGTGTTGGATATTTTGAGTATTTTCACATAGGCTAAGACGAGCTTAAGGTTCCTATAGAAATGTTTTGACAAAATGTATTTGGGCAATATGTAAAATATATAGAGAAAAATGAAAATATTTACTTTACTCCCTGCTCTATACATCTATTTCAAATTCGATCTCAACAAATGAAGTCTTATTGACAGAAATTATCCTCTTGCTCATTTGCTTTGGCCTTTTTGCAGCACTTTAACTTCGGTGTTCTTATTATGATATCTAAGGCACTCATCCCAAGAATTTCAACTTTAAAGTGTAGTTTTATAAAATATATCTACTAAAAGTGTTATTCACATTTCCTTTTTTTAAAATGTACTCCAAATTATATATTTTCCAGGGACACGGTCTTTCCAGTGTACACCAGTCAGCAAATATATGATTACCTTCACCTCTGTATCATCAGAAGACGATGCCAGTCCAATGTATACCGACCAGCAATATATGCTTAATCTTTCATGAAGCATTGTTCCATCTCTGTATTTTACAGAGGATCATGTCTTTTCAATGTACAACGGTCAGTAAAACATGCTAACCTGGCACCTGCTCCCATCTCTTTATTTTACAGAGGATTGTGTTTGTCAAGAGTACAAAGTTCAGTAGTACATGCTAACTCTATCATGCCGTCTGATCCCATCTCTGTATTTTACAGAGGATCGTGTTTGTCAAGTGTACAGAGGTCAGTAGTGCATGCTAACTCTATCATGCCGTCTGATCCCATCTCTGTATTTTACAGAGGATCGTGTTTGTCAAGTGTAGAGTCAGGTGCTAAGTAGTGCATGCATAACTTTACAGAGGATCATGTTTGCAAGTGTCTGATCCCATGCTAACTCTCATGGCGTCTATCTTTACAGAGGATCGTGTTATTTCAGTGTAGAAAGGTCAGTAGTACATGCTACCTCTATCATGGCACCTGATCCCATCTCTTATTTTACAGGGGATCAATATCTGTCAAGTCTACACCGTATTTGTATATTGTCAGCACCACAACCTTACGATAAAACTCTGGGCAGGAATACTTTATTGATTAATTCTTTGTGAAACTCTGCATAGGTCATGTATCAGATGACTTTATTACCACTGTTGTTATGATCTTTTGTTGTCACATGCGAGTCTTTTCTAATCAATCTAAGGTTTATTGTAAATCACTGACATTTCGCGATACAAATATGCGTGAAAATTTGCGCGAGGGCTTCAACGCGAATTCTAATACATCGCGGATATTATTATTATTATTATTATTATTAATATTATTATTAATATTATATATATATATATATATATATATATATATATATATATATATATATATATATATATATATATATATATATATATTAAATCGCAAGTGGCAGTAGATGGGTGAAATACATTGTTGAGATAGTTTAATGACACTTATATTTACAAAATATTTTTTTAATATTTTTATCCATTTTTAAATCAAAACTTCGAGGTAAAACGGTTGCAATTTCGATTCTTGGAAGGAAGAAATTTTATGTATATTTTATATGCTTGTTACAAGCCTTGGATCTAACTCACTGACGATAAGTCTGTTTGTATAGACATGTGTAATATAATAGCTCGATTATCTGATTGGGCAAGATTATTTTTCCGCCGCATTGTGGGATAGCATCAAATCATAACAAACATGGCGCCCCCATGGAGTTCAATTTATGTGATATGAAGTTTTTATAAAATTTACAACTTACGCACTTTTCGCAATAAATCGTTGTAGAAATAAATAATACAGATCCCAGACTTAAGCAAGTAGATTGTTTACTACATCTGCAAGATTCTGATGTGATTGCCTGTTTGAAAACCGGGATGGGTACCGGCATTTTCTTTATCCAGTCTCCGGTCACGTGATCAACTATAGTCCTATTCAGCGCAGATAGTTGGCCACGTGGATTGTATTACTCCTGGCCCTATCGACGAAGTATAATGGGGCCAAGATCCCAGGCTATATGCCTGTAAGTTATAGAATTATTCCCCTTCTTGTCGCATCGCCAAGTCTCGTGTGGTCGAGACTTTGCTATTAATGAAATTAAAATAAACACAAATATCTAATCAAACAACATTTTATTTGAGATACATGTACATACTCAGATACGTATAGTCTACAACTGTATTGAATTTTGACAAACCCACGTGACAGACGTACTGTTAAAACATCTCGTGTGTACAGTTCAAAAGAAAATATATTTAAATTTGCATGGTATATGTAGGCCTAACAGTAGATAAGATTTACACAATCCCAGTCATTTTAAACATTATTTCTACTCAGTGACATGGGATATGATGTTGTCCCATCCTAGACTAATAAAAGAACCACGTGACAGTCAAAATGCTAAATATAGGATACGTGAAAAAATTATTTACACAAATTTCGTGTGGCACAGAATCGGTATCTGATCGTGATCCACAAGGAGAAATACAATGAAATATTATATACTTGCGGAAAAAAGAAACTGTGTAGTTCAGTAATTTCATTTATAGAGTCATATACCAAATATTATGTTGCATTATGTATATCATTATTTGATATAATGCATTGTCTTTCAATTCAAACATCAAATCACGGATTATGTCTATTATGGTTGATACGAACATCCACTGAAAATAAGGGGGAGGGGTACAAAAAAAGATTCACAAGTTTAACAGCATGTATGACCGCCACTTGCGCCGATGCATTTTTCACAACTACGACGCATTGAACGAATTAGGTTATACGGAAATGCCTGGGGAATGTCCTGCCATATGCGCAATAAAGAACGACAAGAGAGTCCAACGTAGCAGGGGGGTTGGCTCTTGACGTAGACGTCGTTCCATTTAAATCCCAAACATGTTCTATAGGCGATAAATCAGGTGCCGTCGGTTGTTGTGAATAAATGGAATGACGTGCTGACGTACAATATCGTTACAGTGCGTACGCGGTTAAATTGCACTGTCACCAAAGGGGTCATTCCATGTGTTGTAATTCCACCAAATGATTTTAGAGGTCAAAGAAGCCGATTGGAATCGATTACGCAAATGTGAAGTCCGTATATACGTATCTTGCGTATATATACGTCCTGATTGTGGGCGGTCCCGAACGGTGCCAGTTTGCTGATATCGTCTCCATACACCATTTACAGTGTTATATATATATTCAAAGTATTACTTTTGACTCAGACTGAAATGTCGTTGTTTCTTTGGGTAAAAAGAGATGGACGGTCAGTAGCAATCAATAGACGATAATGGTGGATGATACGATTCACAATTCTGTGTGTAGTGGCAAATGTAAATATTGATCATATGAGAATATAGTCCTCGACAAAATAAAACACTGTTGTTAAGTTAGACATTGCCTCGCCTACCTCAAACGTGATCAACCCGACATATTCCTGTGGACGGTCAGTAACAAACCTAATAACTAATAATATATATATATATATATATATATATATATATATATATATATATATATATATATATATATATATATATATATATATATATATATATATAAGGGTGGGTGTGAAAATTATCGACAGAAACTCAAGGAAAAGATTAAAATTTTGTAAAATCCAATTGATTTGTGTGTTTTCTCAAACAAGTATTAGTTCCATTTATTTCTACGCACAATAATGCCTGGTTTTGTCAAGGTAAACAGAAGCGCTGTTGTTATTTGTTTTACTTGTTTTTGCTATACCCCATGTTGTTTTAAAAATAGCAACACAATGTGTGCATGACTTCACATTGTCATCCCTCTGAATAGAATATCGTTGTTTTCATTGGTCAGTCGACGAAACGTCTTACCATATGTTCCCAATCAGGTGGTATCTACTGCTTGAAGCGCATGACCAAAGGGAGGCAAATCAAAGTACTATCCGTCTGCTGTATAACGACTTCTAAAATATTTAGTGACGAAATATGAACTGTTAGGTTTTCATTATCACGAATTGATACGTTGAAACAATTGTTGATAAACATAGTAAAATATGTATAATTAATTAGTTAATATTATAAAATTTCCAAAACTCTTTTATTTAGCTGAAAGAGACATTTATAGCTGCGGTTTTTTTTTTTTTTTAAATTGTTTTTCATTTTTACTTCTAATAGATTGATATAAAATAACAAAAAGGAGATACATAATGGCATATAAATTCTTAAATGCCTATTATATATTTCGTGAAAATTGTTTGATAAACCCAGGTTTGGCGCTTTTTCAATTGCAATTAATTAACTCAACCTTACTTTTTGTATATGAATACCATGCTGGACCTGACCTTGTTTTCACAAAATATATAGGAATATATTTTAATGCCCTGTGAATAATATTTATTTGTTATTGTACATCATGTACAAGTAGTAAAACGTATCTTTCCCTTATACTGGCATCCTCCTGTGAAATTGGACATAAGAATATGTATTGTTCCTCGTAATCTTAACTGATAAGAATTGCGCGGCAGTCTTTGATGTTGGGAAAATTTCGGGAAAATGTCACATACACAGACACATGTCTTTGTATGACTGGACACTCTTTCTGAGACTTAAATAATACTGGAGGATTGAAGATACAATAACGTCGCATAGGAAACTGATGATATCAATGTCTAGTCTAGCTTTATAACAGTTATAACAGCATGATAGCACCGTTTAAATTCTAAACTCCTATAAAAAACTAAAATAGTCATCTTTTTACAGTAGTTACTCTTAGAAGGATTGAGAAATACATCTCGGTTATTGTTTGGCCTTTACCACATTTGTTTTGGAACTCCACATCTACTTTAAATTCGAATACAACTGATGAAATCAAGTTGTCAGAAATGGTCGTCTTGACTTTTTTTTTTTTTTTTTTACAAAACTTTGGTATTATGGTTTAAAGATTTGCATATACATATATATACATATATATCTGTACTTATATGTGATATGTGTGAATGATACAAGAGATGGAAAATGGGTGGTGTTTTTTGTGCTTATTTTGCAATACAATTGCGCAATTTCTAGTTTTCCAACTCTAGAAATAACCATTTTCTCGGTTAAACGTTTGGTACTCTTTATTGAAGGTAACCAGCAATATATGTAAAACATATGTACACAAGGTATATTTCAAGTATACTTGGTGTATTGTATCTCTTTAAAACCATTAAATCCTACGATGCAATTCTTTATGTGATTTAGAAAGGCAACGGTCTCAAAAGCTGTCGAAGGAATGGGAATATTTGTAAAATGAATAAAGCAGTAATACATGAAAAGGAATAACCAACATCTACAAAATTGGTATACACATAGATTTTTGTAAATTATAACGGAAAAAATAATGGGTAAAATTAATGTGCTTTGTAAAGATGCATCCCTTCCACGGAAATTAAACCTTATATATATATATATATATATATATATATATATATATATATATATATATATATAATATATATATATATATATATGTGTGTGTGTGTGTGTGTGTGTGTGTATCGTCATTACACAATTACACTTGTCTTTTGGACATTCCTCCACTCTACCACATACTATTTACCGTGTTTTTCTGTTATTCTAGTACAATCGAAAATGATAATACCGAAATATATTGAGAGGACTAATGTGGGTCCTGAGTATTCATGTCACATTGTCTCAGATTTTTATTCTGATCTTCCTTGAAATCTAAATGTACTTGGCGTTATTTGTACTACAAATAATAAGAAGCGAACAAAATCATAATTATTAATATTGACCAAAAACTCGATGTAAGTGGTGCTGACCTTCCATTTACACAAAAGAACTCCTTTATCTCATAGTGTCTGTGTTTTTTTACGCCACTGACGTCTGCTTTGTCTGTAACTGAAAGCGTGAGATGAATATGACTGCATGCAATCAAAAATTGTGTGTTGTAGTTAACTAGCGTGCTGATTATTAGATCTTTATCCTCTGGTAAACGAAGTGATTTATAATTCACGTCAGTACATTGATTCCGAAAACTCGTCTCCGATCGGTCAACTTTGTTTTCAAATATTCGTTCTTTGCGACTTTGGTTACCTGTTGGATAAGTCTCTACATACGAAATTTTAAGTGATGCTAACCATGTGTCAAGTTTAGCTGATTCGCTTAGATTCATCTTCTGGTTGTAAGTTAAAGGAATCAGTAGTTTTTGATAGCTACATGCAGGATTCTTGTAAAATACCAGTTTAGCGTATGTATATGTGCTAACGACCTTGTTGATATGCATCACATATAAAATAATAGCATAATATCTTTGTAAGTCAGTGTTGTTTCCAATTGCAGGACTTTTCACGAGCAATTCAAGGTTCGTTCTGTAAACCCTGTAATACACTTCATACGATTTGCAGTTTTTCTCAGCAACAAGATCAGCGCTATCCCGGCAGCCAAGGCGAACGCATTTCACCTGCCAACAACAACAACAACAACAACAACAATAATAATAATAATAATAATAATAATAATAATAATAATAATAATAATAATAATAATAACTAGAGATGACACAAAATCTGTTTGGAGAAAAAATAATAAAATTGGAACAACAAAACTGGTACAGTTCCTGGACGATTTTTCATAATTTCTCTTAAAATCTCCCTTATTTTACGGCACAGAAATATGAAATTCTACATAGTAAAAGGTTACCTCAAGATCGTTTAAAATATGCAAAGAAACAATTGGGAAAAAAATTTAATAAATCTCGTTTTAGAGTTTCCCCGATTGAAGTGCAGCGCCATTTTCCTCACCTTTACTGTAACAGATCCCGGACGGTTACGTTTAATCAATTTTTTAGGCTCAACAAAGAGTGAATTGGACAAAATTTATGTATTAATTATTAGGAGTGAGCAATTTCATATCAATATGATAATATCCATATGTTTTTATTTAAAACGATAATAATCTTCTTTTTTTTCTCATGTCGTCATGACATCACTTCAGCGCGTGAAAATAAAAGTTGTAAGGAACACAGATAAACTGACGTAACAATCTATTAAAAATTACTGTTTTGAAATTTCTGGCTGCAGTACATCTCTTTTAGATTGTATAAGCAAATGGCGGGAAAATATCTAGCGAAATCCTGTTAATTATTCCCTTATTTATAAATCGTCCGGGAACTGTTATCGTTTGAAAACTGTTACACTACCAATAGGGTCATCCGACCTGACTTTTTTCTATATTCTGTTCTTGCTCGATCTTTATATGACTCCCCCCCCCCAAAAAAAAAATCGTTTCGTGCAATGACGTTGAAATCCACTAACTAGCATTTTGTAGATAATCATAACGCAACAGAAAGAACAAAGGATAAATAACAGGTTAATCAGAAATTAAAGAAAAAAATGTGATTAAATAAATAATAATATCTAGATTTTTTAATGTATCCCATTATTTTTAATATTATCATTTTAAATCACAAAGGTTCATGCTGACGTCTTTTGTCTGTCGTCGTACGTCATTGGTTGGCCATCGTCCATTCTTAAATCTTAAACATTTTCTACTTCTTTTCAAGAACCAATAGGCCATTTTCAGAGATAACATTAGCTATATTTAAAAAAAAAATAATAATTTCGATTTTTTTTCTGATTGTATTACTTATACTTGATGTACAATAGCAAATAAGAGCTATACACAGGCATTAAAAATCTTATATTCCTATATATCTTGTGATTATAAGGTCAGGTCCACCTCGGTATTCATATACAACGAGAAAGGTTGAGTTAATCAATTGCAAGTGGAAAAGTGCCCGACTTTGGTTTCTCAAGCAATTTTCACAAAATATATAGAGATTTAAAATTGTTTATATCTGTGTATATCTCTTTTTTGTTATTAAATATCAATCTAAGTAGTAAAAAGGAAACTAAAAGTTTTGAAAAAAACAACACAGCTAATGCCCCTTTAACTAAACTTGGTAAGAGGTATCTATACAGTTTTTGAATAGAAAGGAATTAGGTACCACGGGGCTCCAAAGAGGCTAAAACATATCAAAGCTTAGTACATCTTTAGAGGCATTCTTTTCATGATCAAGTGATGAGAGTTCTATCAATTTGGTATATGTTTTGGGGTCAATATATACAAAGATTCCGAGTGACAACGAAATCTGTTCATAAACAAGCAACGAGGGAGCGCTTCAAATGACACAGGGTAATGGGTTGTGCAAATACTCTGATTGACCTTTTGTACGCAAAGATATACATAGTGTCCAGGTCACTGACACCTAACTAAATGGAAAATATCAGTTTGTTGTCAACTTTCAAACATTTTCAATCCTCAAGAAACAATTGACCAATTTAAACCAAACTTGATTACTGCATCAAGTTTGAGAATTAAAGGGGGTTAAACTTTGGACATTTCCCCACTGGGAAGAACAGCATGTTAGCAATGCGAACGACCATCCTCACCTCTTTTTAATCACTTCGCTCATTAAATTGAATACATAAAGATAAGAAATCACATTCTAATTACTAGACCAATTACTTCAGCTATTCAAACATTAATGAGTTACTATTATTTCGTTGATTCGATGAAAGCAAAGATTGTCTTATATCTAAAGTGAATGTGCGAGTTGTAGATCTTTTAGATAGTTAGTTTTAGATATTCTAAAGTTAACTCTTAGAGGATGGATAATTATCACTTTGTCACTGTTGCTTAACTAAAGGTAAATAAAAAATAGATAAATGTATCTTAAAATTTTGCTGTCGTGTGGACTTTTTTTTTCGTGTTTTACGCCACATTCAACGATTTGTCAATGATATGGTGACGGCAAGTGTTTGTTTGTTTGGTTTTGTTGTTGTTGTTATTTTGTTTTAGGAGAGAACCCTGGATACCACCAGCCTTCCGCAAGTAAAATGGCAAATATTCTCACAAAATCAGCTTAGATTCCAGTGGGACACGAACCCCGCTCTCTAGAGGTGAGAGGCGTCAAGGGTTAAAGTGCGGTTACTCGGTCACGGAGGCCCCACGTGATTTTATTATATTGACCCTATGGATTACATGTACCTGGAGGAGTAGTTGTTAACGAGGTTACCTGTGATATTCGTTGTACACACTAAACCAGGATGTTTGGACAAAAGATGCCCATACATTTAAACAGAAACTGAAAAAAAAGCAAATACATATAGATTGACTGAAGCTTTATACATACGTTAAACCTTTAAAGGGCAATTAGCTGTGTTAACCAAAAGTATTATTTCAATTTTTTTAAATTTTTTTACTACTTGCACTTGGTGTACAATAACAAATCATAGCTATGAACATGCATAAAACATCTTTCAGTCCTACATCTTTTGCGAAATTGAGGTCAGGTCAAGCGTTTATTCATATACAAATAGTAAGGCTGAGTTTATCGATTGCGAGTGAAAATGTGCCAAACCTGGGTTTCTCAAGCAATTTTTACAAACTATATAGAAATTTCAGAATTTTTATGCCTGTGTATATTTTTTTATTTTATATCAATATAAAAAATCTCAGATACCAACGTATAAATCTTTAGGATGCCCAGGGTATAGATACAAATTTGGTAAAAAACAAACAAGGACCTGTTGAAATCAAGAGGTGGGATCAGGTGCCATGGAGGAATAAGCATCCCCTGTCGACCAGTCACACCCGCCGTAAGTCCACAGTCAAATTAAAATGAAATACGTGAGGTATGAATCCTCGTCATAATTGGTACAGAGGTCTCAACAACAGCCACCAAACAGGTAACTCAACATTTCACTTAGTAAAACAAAGTAATCGAAAACAAGCATATAATACTGACTGTTAAATTTACGGAACGTTGACATCAAACGAGGTTTTCGATATCCCTGTGTCAATAATTTGTCAGTGAGTAGTTTACATCTGTATACAAAATGTTCATATGTTGAACACGCCTGGCATATCGGATCATTTGTGAAATACAAATTCCATATGCCGGTGATTGTGGGACATTATTACTTAAATGTGCAAAATTTACGATGGGAAAGCCGAAATCGTCGCGTTTGTCGTATAGCTTAGTTGCTAATTTCCCGTCTGTGTCTAAAGTCAGTAAAATGTCTAAGGATGAAGCGTGTGTACTTGATTCTGTTGTATCTTTGATTTCTAGTTCGCTGGGATATATCGCATTAACATATGTATGAAAATTGTCATTATTAATTGACAAATAGTCGTCTATATATTTAAATGTCAAATTAAAGGACACCGCTAACTTTTTTTCTTTTGATTCAGCAGTTTCTGCATGAATTCTGCTTCGTATGAATAAAAGAACAGGTCAGCCAATAAAGGGGCACAATCGGGCACATTTCAAAAACCGAAATTTTTTATTTCTCTCGATGCCAGTATTCTGCTTTCTGATAAACCTGACATGGCAATCATTTTTAAGAACCAAGTATATATCGTCACGAAAGTAAAATGGTTAATGTATATATATGACATTATGTAAAATTTATTAAAATAAATTAATTAACGTTTTCATGAAAAATCTTTTGATTAGAATTATTTGCTTTTTTCATTTTGTTTGAAAGTGATTTAAAGTCATGAAATAAACATACCTTTGTTTCAGTTAAAAGTTCATCGGCCTTGCATTTTCTTGAATCATGTTCCATGTGTAGTTTAAACGAAATCCCAAAATAATGGAATATCGGTAATGTATCAAGGGATCCAGGACTTGCATCAATACTTTCATCCTTGATACACCTAATTTGACAAAACAAATTGAAGATATTAGGGGTACAGTCTTCAAGACGCTTTTTGCCAATGCAGTGATGATTTCTATAAACCTGTCTATCGAAAATAACAGGTTCTTGATATTTAGAACAGAGTTTACTATCCTGTACACTGCTAGTTGCTCGAATACATTTTCTTGGTTTTACGGAAGTGGACGGCATTGTAACTAAACGACGTGCGTTTGCAACCATTTTCACGACCAACGACATATTCTTAATTGAACTTCTTATCAAAGTTGACCTTCCATGCATTTCCAAGTCCCAGGGTACAACTCCGTCGACACCATTACATAATGCACAGAATATATTTGCAAATGTAACACCATAGTTACTTGTCACTGGAATAATATAGAGTGGATTGGATCTTGAGTCAGTCTTTAAACATTTTTCTGCGATTGAAGTGAATTGAAATTTTGATGAACAATTTCGTACCAAAGTCACACCGAACGGTTTTTTTTCTGGATCTGTCCATAATGCAGGTAAGGGCCAATCACACAAGAAAGAGGACATGTTGATGGTTGATGGTTTCTCTGGTTTGAACGCTTCAAAGCAACAGTCATTAAAACTATGACAAAGATCATCACAATAGCAGAGAGATGAACTCTTTGTCCAACACGAAACAGGGCATTTCATAGCATCGTTTCGTTTTTTCCGTGAGTGCAATCCCAATTTTATACTATATCCATTGCTTTTAACGTCTGATGTTCTGAACATTTTATCATGGTGTATCAATTCATGAAAAACATAATTTGTATTCCCACTGCTTAACGTTGTTCTCGACGTTATGATAAAAACAAAAAGTATTTTGGAAATAAGCATGCTTATGTCTCTGTGACTTGCTGCAAATGTTAGTAAAATAAGGTACGAGCCCGTAAGATCAATATTGTTCAGCATTTTATAACTGTAAAAATGATGACGTCCATGGTTTGTCAATTATGTAAAATAATATGCCTTCTGATATCCAATTTCAATTATTTTCCATATCATTGTCATATTATTGTCAACTTATTCAGCTACGTATAAATGCATGTTCACTCCTAAGTAAAAAGAAGAAGTACCAATGGATAATTGAAACTCAAAAGTCCATTAGAACAAGACAAACCAGATATAGAAATGGTCTCAACGTGAAGAACAGTCAAATTACAACGCTCTTGTTTGTTTTTGTCGTAGTCGTCGTCTTTAGCGTTGTTGTTGGTGTTGTTGTTGCCGCCGTCGTTGTTGGTGTTGTTGTTGCCGCCGTCGTTGTTGCTGTTGTTGTCGTCTTCGTTGTCGCCGTTGTTGTTGTTGCCACCGTCGTTGTTGCTGTTGTTGTTGTTGTCGTTGCTGTTGTTGCCGTTGTTGTTGTCGTCACTGTTGTCGCCGTTGTTGGTGTTGCTACGTCGTTATTGCTGATGTTGTTGTTGTTGCCGCTGTCGTTGTAGCTGTTGTCGTCGTTGTTGCTGATGTTGTCGTTGTTGTTGTTATTATTATTGTTGTTGTTGCTCTTGTTGTTGTTGCTGTGGCACAACTTTTTTACACTTAAAATATTACATATATGGTATTGCAGACAGTTATTCAAATTTCAACACGTTGAGGTAACAAAACAGATCAAAAACTCAAATAACTAAATATAGCATAGCGCAGTTTTAATAACTTTCTTCCAACCTTGGAGATAAATATTCCTAAACATAGCTCAACGTGTATGATAGGCTTTAGCTTTCTTTGTGATAGACTGTAAAAATGACCCCATAGAAAACTGACACTCCAGTCGCCGATGTTTTAAGGAAACGAAACATCAACATGGATACCCTGCACACACTCGATCTTATTATAATCTTGGCCTTTGGGATCCATAAAGGTCCCTAAATAGACCAAAAAGAACCAAAACTAGACACATCTTTTAAAATCTTCTTGTCATGAATCTGTACACAATGGGAGGTGACAACAAGCATTGGTTATATACTATTAAGTATATTCAACTTATTTCGCATTTCTATCCCTCCAAGATCAGATAAATTTTACCTGTGGTTTATTGTTTAAATTATGTCAAGAATTATCTCACTAGATTTAATTCACGCAATGATATAATATTTACATACCGACTGCAATTTCCTTCTTTGCAAGTATACAGAGCTATTGCATTCAATTTTCAATGAGAGCCGGCCTGGCTCAGTCGGTAGCGCGCTCGACTCTGGATCGTAAGGTCGTGAGTTCGAGTCCCGCCGGCGACAGGTTGGTTTCCTGTCTTTCGGATGAGACAGTAAAAGCTGGAGGTCCCGTGTCACAGTAGGTGTTGGCACGTTAAAGAACCCTACTGCTCAATGGCCGTAAGTGCCGAGCATAGGCCAAAATTTGAAGCCCTTCACCGGCATTTGGTGACGTCTCCATATGAGTGAAATATTCTCGAGTGGGACGTTAAACAACAATAACAAACAAACAATTTTCAATGAAAGACATAAGGTCTTTACGTGACATGACCCCTCTGAGTGTTAACCGTTTTACTTTAAATCTTGGTGGCGGTGTCGATGGTTAACTTTTGAACATTTTTAACTCACAACGTAGATTTCTATTTGTCTCATTATTACTTTGGCGTTATGTTTATAATGTTCGGTTGATTTGAAGCATTTGCTTGTATATGCTGAAATACATACGAAATAGAACAATGCGATGCCTGACATAGGCCGGTATACAAGTTGTGGCTTTGCCCAGCTGATTGGTATAAAATCTTAGATAAAGTGCTTCTTTCAATTGTCATGAACGAATATGAACGAATATTATCTGTATCTTAAATCAAACTAAAACTTTCTGTAGTATAATCCTTTGATAAAATATCAGAGTTCAAACGGAAATACTGGACATACGTTGTAAAACAGCGTGTCAACAACCATATTGTCGCAGCCATTTGCAAGTAGAGGACAATTCACTTCTGACACATTTAATCCTCCGCCACGGAGCATTTGAATATTAATAACCACGAACCAAATGTGATTATAAGTATTCCAGACCTTTCATATGACTAGTTTTTCTTTCAAAATGAGATCGAAAAAAGATAAAATAAAACCAAATTTCATTTACTATATCTTGGCAGAAAAGAGAACTACTTCTTATGTCCGACAACTGTTGAGCGTTTGCGTCATATTAAAAACACCCCGCAAATGCAATATATCGATTGATTAAGGGAGTTACACAGAAAAATGGTGATATATAGGCCTACTGGTCAACCAAGGTAAAGTGGCATATATTTACAAAGACAACTAGTCTACATTCACCCAAAACAAGGGCAATAATTGTTTTATTATACCGTAAAGCAATAAAATGCAACGAACAAACTGACCTATAAACTGTCCCAAGTAATTTTTGTCTGTTGATTTTGCTGTCTAAAGTAAAATGGTTGATACCTACCAATTACATTTAACGTAGCGGTATCCTATACATACTTCATTAATTATCCATGTCCATGACAAATAAAAATTAATCCGTTTTGTACTAGATATTCGCACATACAATTATCCCGTGAGATTTTTACGTGTGTAATGGCGGCCATCTTTCGAAGTTTCAGAGCGGAAGTAAAAGAAAGGGAACGATTATTGGTCATACTGACTTAGCCTGGCTCACTGATCTGTTGATACAGAATCACCGATTCCACAACAATATATATATTGGGAGTTATTCCCCTTCATTTAACTCTTGTCAAGAGAGGTACGAGATTATTAATAATTACTCACATGACCCAATTATTTGACATCACATGGATAACAGAGAAATTTCCCGTAGGAAGAGTATTTACAAATATTGAAGCGACCAAACAAAGAAAAATGTATGTAGAAACGATATAAGATAAACTTCTTTCTTATTAAATTATATCAGTTAAATGTTTTTATTTTGACGATTGGTTGCTTTACAAATTCATTTTGAAATTCATGACCTAATATAGGACAGACTATACGTAAGTGAATAACGATTATAACACACACTGTAGTGCCTTCGATACTCAACACTATCGATATGTTATCGTTCTTTGCCTCCTTTAAGGCTGACTCCAGCAAATATATTTGACAACGATGTATCAATTCTGTCAAATCATCAAATTTCAGCTGTTGTTTCTCTCCATTTCAGTCTGCTTCGAGGAGTTCATGTCCGTTTCATAACTCATAGATCTATGTGCTAAAGGTTACACCTAATTACCATATAGCCTACTAGAAAAGTAAAAAAAATTAACCGTACGCGCACCGATTTCTGTGCACGAGAGGATGATATACATGTTTCAGGATAACATGAAGAATATAAAAACCTCAGATACCAAAGCATAAATAAATAGAATGTCCAGGACATAGATACAAATCCGGTAAAAATGGACCTCTGGAAACCAAGAGGTGGGATCAGGTGCCATGGAGGAGTAAGCATCCCCTGTCGACCGGTCACACAAATCCAATGAAACACGTGAGGAGTGTATCCTCGTCACAATTGGTACGTCTCAACAACCGCCATCGAAAAGGCAACTCAACATTTCACTTAGTGAAACAGAGTAGTCGCAAACAATACTATTATACCGACCGTAAAACTTGCGGAACGTTGACATTAAACGCGGTTTTCGATATCCCTGTGTCAATAATTTGTCAGTGAGTAGTTTACCTCTGTATATGAAATCTTCATATGTTGTGCACGCCCTGGCATATCGGATCATTTGTGAAATATATAAACTCCATATGCGGGTGACTGAGGAATATTACTACTTAAATGTGGAAAATTTACGATGGGAAAGCCGAAATCGTCGCGTTTATCGTATAGCTTCGTTGCTAATTTCTCGTCTGTGTTTATATTAAGTAAAATGTCTAAGTATGAAGCGTGTGTGCTTGATTCTGTTGTATCTTTACCAAAGCATAAATCAATAGAATGTCCAGGACATAGATACAAATCCGGTAAAAATGGACAAACACGGACCTCTGGAAACCATGAAATGTTTTACATCACGTGATTTGACGAATCAGAAATAAAGATACATATTAGAGGTATAAAAATAAATCATAAAAGGGTTGGCAGTCTACTTGTCCACACTAAAGTATTACAGCTTCAGTAACGCATGGAATCCGTGCAAGGTAATAAGTTTTAACCTATTTTTTTCAAACAGACAGTATTGATTTTTTGTTTTTAACCGAACCCGGATGTACCACTTTACATTGGTAGACCTATACATTGTGCATGTACATAAATGTATGGGTTGTTTTTTCATCTTTTGCAAATCATTGATGTGTGAACCCAATTGCTCATGGAAAATTTCATTGTGAAACGTGCTTGTTTTGTCAAAGATGAAAAACAATCCTTAAGTAAATGACATTGGCCAGCTTAGACCTGAGTCATCTTTCAATTAAAAATTTTGATTACATATGCCACTGCCCTGGTTATATTTGATTTATAACTATTAAGGTCGCCGTGAAGCTCTTATTGTCTTTGTTAGTTGTTGTGTGTCGTCTGTTGGTACTTTTTACACATTTTTGACTTCTTTTTTATTAACAATGACCATCTCTCATTGTTTGCATTAAGGATTTATAAGCCAATATCTACACAGCTAACAAAACGAAATTTATTTTTTATGTGTGTTACTGTTTTATACAATTGCCTTATTTACTCAGAACTGTTGACTTTGAAACATGTATAAATGTATCATGAGAACGTTGTTCGGAATTCCTTAAGAATCAGTGTCACAAAGTTTCAAGGTCGTGGAATAAAAGGTCACGGTCATCGACATATAAACAAGATATGCTATTCGTAAAGTGTCTCAAGACGTTTTATATTTTAAAAGAACCAGTCGACTACTTGTAACCAAACTTGACAGGATATATCCCCATGTCAAGTCGCATAACATTTATATGAAAATAGGCTAGGGATAAAGATGGGACTAAAACGTGGTACACGCAATGAGCAGATGTCTTACAAATTTTGAACGCAGGGTTTTAAGTCATTATCTACAAAGTTTGCGAATGAAATTGAAATATGTTCATAACTTGAACCGCGTTGCAAATGACAATTTTTAATAATTGACTTATAAACTCAATACTGATTTTTTTATGCAAAGATGTATGAAAAAGGTGATTGGAATTTGGAATTATCCCAGGATCATTGTGACCTAATTTCAAGGTCATGGGCTTAAAGGTCAAGGTGAAACTACCCTAAAATTTTAAGTGGACTTTGTATGGCAAAAATTCTCATTATTCATATGCCACACATCCGGGTCATTTTTCTACAGGTATGTATACAAAGATATATGAAAAAAATCCATTATTCACATTTCATGACCCCGGGCAGTTTTTCATATTTTGCTCATGTTTTCTTAAATGTATGCAACTGTTGAGAAATCAACATGGTTATGACGTTTATAGAAACAATGTAAAATAATTTGAAGACAAAAAACAGACAAAAAGTGACGATCCTTAATAATAAGATATTTTATTATCATATCAAACAGAAACAACGACAACATAAAATGATACTTTATGTCTTTCGGGTATTAAAATGTCATATTCTGGAAATAAAGGGCGATTTTCATTACGTACAAAATACAAATTATGGGCTTTACGATCAGTTCTCTGATCAGAGCAGATACGTTTATTTCCATTTAATTTCTTTTTTTGCATCACTTGGTAAATCCAGCATATCATATATCAGTACTTAATTTTGTTTTCTTATGTTTCAATGCTTTTGCTTCTGGTTTTTGATCACGATTTTTTTCCCGATCGAGTCGTCGGCTATCCTGTCAATGATTCAATATCACAGTGGAAGTTCAGGAGGGGTTAGTAAAAAGGAAAGGGCTTTGATCGCATGGAACATTACATTTTATATATATAAACATTAAATAACAGATGACTCATTACACAGTTAAAAAAAAGATTAAAGGGGCATTAGTTGTGTTTTTTTTTTCAAAAATATTATCACAATTTTTAATATATAGAATAATATACAATAAGAAAAAAGAGATATAAGCAGGCATAAAAATTCTTAATCACTATACAGTTTCTGAAAATTACTTGAGAAACCCAGGTTTGGCGCTTTTTCAATTGCAATTAATTAACTCAACCTTACAATTTGTATATGAACATCACACTGAACCTAACCTTATTTTCACAAAATATATAGGAATATAAGCTTTCGTATACCTCTTATTTGTCATTATACAGCAAGTAAAAGTATTAAAAGTAGAAAAAAGCGAAATAATAATTTTGGTAAACACAGTTAATGCCCCTTTAAGATACATTGTGAGGACAAATTTTAAAGTCAGGGGATGCCTCGCTCAGAGAAAAGTATGGTATTTGATTGATTGAGGTGGTAATATCTATTTTATTATACTTATTTACTGCTTGGATTTCTTGTTCCCTATATACCAAAGCGACCATCACTGAAAAGAGGTTAATTCAGCAAACACAATCCATACAAGAGGCAAATGTTAGGCGGTTCTTTTGTCAACTTTCAACAAGTTCCAAGTGGTCATTCCTCAGCCTCCAGAAATTGTGTATAAGAATATCCATGTTTTAATACTGACATTTATTAGTCTATCCTCAGAAGAAGAGGAACATTCGGTAGATATAATCATGATGTTTTTTAAAAAAATGTCTATTCATTAAATTCAATCAAATTCAAAAGAGACACCTGGACCCGGTGTAATGTAAAAAGTGACACCATTTATATCATACCTTGACTCATGTATCAAATTGTCCCATACCTGTAGAAAATGACCCGGGTATGCGGCATATGAAACATGAGAATTTTTTACATTTTTGTACCAATTGTGACGAGGAATTGTTCCTCGCGTATTTCATTTGGACTTGACTGTGGACTCAGGGCGGGTGTGACCGGTCGACAGGAGATGCTTACTTCTCCGTGGCACCTGATCCCACCTCTTGGTTTCCAGCGGTCCGTGTTTGTCTACTTTTACCAGATTTGTATCTATAGCCTGGACGTCCTAAAGATTTATACTTTGCTATCTTACATACCAATCACATGTAGGGAAATTTTACCTAGACCTTTGAGCCCATGACCTAAAAAACTAGGTCACAATGATTTTAGGATAATTCTTATCATCTTTTCCATATATCTTTGCATACCAAAAAAAAAACCCCAATCAGTTTTGAGTTTATAAATCAGTTGTAAAAATAATTGTCATTTGAAACGCCCGTTTAAATTATGAATAAATTTTAATTTCGTTTGCAAACTGTGTAGTTAATAACTAAAAAATCATGCTTATAAAATTTATAAGACATCTGCTCCTTGCATATACCACATTCTGGTCCTTTCTTTTTACCCCTAGCCTCTTTTCATCCTAAATGTTATGCGACTTGACATGGGGATATTTCCTGTCAAGTTTGGTTACAATTAGTCGACTGGTTCTTAAACATGAGAGCCTCAATCGCTCCCCAGAGAATCATCTACAAATGTGAAATGGAGACCAAGAAGAATATGCACATGTAGGCTGATCTAGCCAAGGAACATAAATATTGCAGTTTTAAGAAATTGACAAAAATATCTAAAAATTACATTTCAGCAAGGGGAGATAATTGAGGAAATCATGTAAAAATGAATGAAAATGACAAAGTCTGAAAAGACTGGAAAAAATATTAATATTTCGATTTCTATGAAAAATACAAACTTAAATCAGTCTGAAAAGACTACAAAAGTCAAGAATTGATATTCCAATTTCTATGAAAAATACAAAACTTGAATCATATATTCATGTAGATCACCCAAAAACAATCTGTTTTTAATTCATGTAGCGGTTCTTTGGAAGAAGATATTTAAAGAGGAATACCTTATGTGACCTATTTTGCACCTCCCCTTGGATTCACTCCAGGGCCAATCTGGCTGAAAACTACAAACTTTGTAGAGGACCATGAGGTCTTCCTTTATGTAAATGTTCATCACATTCCCTTTAATAGCTTGAAACAAAAGCTTACCGTGTAAAAAATGCCATCTCATTTTTTCAATCTTAAAAAATTATAAAATATGACAAAATATAAATTTGACAAAATTCTTGCCCAAAAACATTTCTTTACCTAATTACAAGTTAAACACAATAAATGAATACATCAAACTGAATGCAAGGGGAGACAATTGAGGAAATCATGCAAAAATGAATGTTTGTTTGTTTATTGTTGTTTAACGTCCCACTCAAGAATATTTCACTCATATGGAGACGTCACCAAATGCCGGTGAAGGGCTTCAAATTTTGGCCTATGCTCGGCACTTACGGCCATTGAGCAGTGAGGGTTCTTTAACGTGCCGACACCTACTGTGACACGGGACCTCCAGTTTTTACTGTCTCATCCGAAAGACAGGAAACCAACCTGTCGCCGGCGGGACTCGAACTCACGACCTCACGATCCAGAGTCGAGCACGCTACCGACTGAGCCAGGCCGGCTCGCAAAAATGAATGAAAACGACAAAGTCTGAAAAGACTTCAAAAACGCGTCATTTATTAATATTCCGATTTCTATGAAAAATACAAACTTAAATTATACATCCATTTACATCACTCAGAAACAATCCGTTTTCCAATTCATGTAGTGGTTCCGGAGAAGAATATTTTTAAATATAATAATATTTAATATTTTTATTCTGCCCCACCCTGGACCCAACCCTGGGTCAATCTGGCTGAAATTTACAAACTTGATAAAGGAACTTGAGCACTTGCTTCCTGTCTAGTTTCGTTAAAATCCTTTCAATTGTTTCAGAGAGGAAGTCGAAAATATGAAAAATTTACGGACGGACGGAGCTCAAGTGAGCTAAAAATATAAAACGTATTAAGACACTTTACGAATAACATATCCTGTTTATATTGTCTATGAGCTTGACCTTTTATTTCACGACCTTGAACATTTGTCACACTGGTCCTGAAGTGATTTCAAACAACTTTCCCATGATATATTGGTATACATTGTTTAAAGTCAATCAGTTCTGATTAAATTAAATGCAATTATATAAAACTGTAACATACGCGATTTGAAGTGCCAGCTTAATGCTTGATTATGAACACATTTAATTTCTTTTTGTCAGCTGTGTAGATATTGGCTTATAACTCATTAATGCAAATAATGAACGACATTTGATCATTGTTTATAAAAAAGAAGTCAAAAATGCGTAAACAGCAACAACAGATGTGATAAAAATTTCTGAAGTGAAAGATGAGTCAGGTAGCTGGCCAATCTCATTTACTTAAGAATTTTTTTTTTTTCGTTTTTGGCAAAACAAACACGCTGCACAATGAAATTTTCCATGAGCAATTGCGTTCGCACATCAATGATTTGCAAAAAAGAAATGAAAAACAATCTTTACATTTATATACATGTATAGGTTCTTCAACGTGCCGACACCTACTGTGACACGGAACTCGGATTTTACTGCCTCGTCCGAAAGACAGGAAACCAACCTGTCGCCAGCTGGACTCGAACTCACGACCTCACCATCAAGAGTCGAGCGCGCAACCGACTGAGCCTGTATATATTACCATTTTTCTGTGAAACTGTAGTCCACTGGTTTCCCTTTATCAATCGATATATTGACTTTACGGGTGTGTTTTTTCATAGGACGCAACCACTCAGCGGCTGTCTGACATGAAAAATAGGTCCTTTTTTCTGCCCAGATATACCAAATGAAATTTATTTTCTGTTTTTTTCCATCTCATATTGAAAACAACTAGTGACGTGAAAGATCTGGAATACTTATAATCACAATCGGTTCGTGGTTATTAATATTCAAAGGCACGGTTGTAGAGGGTTAAATGTATCAGAAGTGAATCGTCCTCTACTTGTAAATAGCGGTGGAAATATGGTTGTTAACACGTTATTTTACAACAACGAATTTCCAGGATTTCCGTTTGAACTCTTATATTCTATCAAAGGATTATTCAGTTAAATACAGGGGTGCAGATAATATTTGTTCATAACAATAGGAAGAAGCCACCTTATCTAACATTTTATATCAATCATCTGTATGGCCCATGTCGGACATGCATATGATAGTGTTCTGTTTCGTATGTATTTCAGCACATACAAACAAATCCTTTAATTGTGTATTATAAACATTATACCAAAGTTATAATGAGACAAATGCAAAGAAGTGTGCATTGTAATATATAATACTAAAAAACAACTGATATGTTACTGGTTGGGTGGTGTACCTTTGAAATCTATGAGAAATACTAATACCTCATTGTATCTATACATTTAATCATTTTACAAATGATCCTCTCATTTCTCTGCAACGATACTCAAAACTAAATCAGAACAATCTTTAAAAAGGGTAAAAATCGTCGAACTCCATATAAATCACAGTCTGTACAAGATGAAGGTAATGAAGAGGTAATGGTGCCTAGTGCTTCACCAGAACTTGTTGCTGTTATTACAAAGTCAGTCCTTGAGAAAGATTCACCCCCACATATCAGACGTCATCCAGAATGCCATCATTGATGCTAATCAAATTGATATTGTTCAGGGGTCAGACAAGGGTGAGTTGTTAGACCCAGGATTATCTCTCAAGAATGTTGTGGTGGAAGAGACTTTATTAAATAACTTCCCTTCCACAGATACCATAACTACACCAATATCTGCTATAATCAAGCACAAACTCAAACAGTAAAGTTGGCAAGATCATTTTATTGATTTTTCATTATTGTTACCCGAAACGTGTATACCTAATCTCAAATCGGGCATGCATTTCCATGTCGAAGAAAATTTAACACAATATCATTGCAGCAAACTAAGGCAAAATTTGTTATTACAGCTTATAGATCATTAGACAGCAGCATTTTAAAGATACTTGGCAATATATACAGAAAAATTTTCCGGAGCAACTTGCTCACCTTTTGTTAAGCATGCAGAGGTGATAAGAAATTAATCAGCCAACCATGCTACGAATTCATGGCATACGAATAGGGAAATGGGATTGTCCAGTCGTCAGATTGTGAGAAAAAATTCCCCAGAGGAATATGTTGGCTTTACAACAAAAATGGATGCTGCAATGCCTTTCCCTGTAAGTTTGCCCATAAATGTACAGAATGTGGGGCAAATCACCCCTTGCTCAATATATAAAATATCTCAGATACCAAAGTATCAATCTTTAGGATGTCCAGGATATAAATACAAATCTGGTAAAATTGGACAAACACGGACCTCTGAAAACCAAGAGGTGGGATCAGGTGCCATTAAGGATTAAGCATCCCCTGTTGACCGGTCACACCCGCCGTGAGTCCACAGTCAAACTGGTCCAATTCAGCCAATGACAGCTCAACGTCAAATAGCAAAACTTTTTCAGGTTTTCAACCACAGACAAGATAGGGTTTTATCAGTTGTCACTCAGTAAGTTTAATAAATGCTCTTTTTAACAGTTAGCCTTTTTTTTTTTGAAGCATAAAAACTGAGTTTACCTCTTGATTTTGTCTGTCTTTGGTTATTCAGGTAAAGATTTTTGTGCACCATAAAATTATATATGCTAAACATATTTCGAAGGTGGAATTGTTGTTATCGTTACAAAATGTTACAATTCTAGTCCATCTTTTAAAGAATGCAGTCTAATAGCTCAGCATGCTATGACTTGATTATCCTCATCAACCAATCAGGGTGAAGCTGGACATCATCCATCGCTCGCCACATAGAGAAAGTTTCTGTCTAAATGATAGCCAAGATAAGTTCATTTTCACTTTCCACGTCCACCCCGACCTCCCGCCAGTTTACCTTCTTTTAATGCACTTTTGCGGTATTAGTTTTTATTTGTACGTGGGCCGGCCGAATTTGTTCCCAAACTTTGCATTGTATATTGAAGTATACTGTTTTCTAAATGATAAAGGCTTATTGATCTCATGTTTTATAAATGATGTTTCAATGTTTGAGAAAGTTGTTTTTTATTTTTAAACCATTGTTTACATTTGTTCGATGTTGTTGTATATAGTTATTCTTTATTCTAACTGTAGTTTTGTAGGTCGATATTTTGATATACTTTTTGGCATTTTAATAAATGATGTTTTCACCTGGCACTTGTTTTATGCTTTTGTTGTACATGAATATAGTTAATCTTTGTAACATTAGTTTTGCAAGTTGATTTTTGATATACATTTTGTGCATTTTCAATAAATGCTCTTTTCAACAATAAGCCTTTTTTTTATTTGAAACAATTTACCTCCTGTTTTTGACTGCCTTTGGTTATTCGGGTTTTTAGGTCCCGGTAAAAGATTTTATACGATATATATACATATATCTGTGTGTGTGTGACTTTTGTTTTACGTTTTATTTTGCTTTTGCTCTCTTTTCAATTTATTTTGTTGTTAAGGTTCATGTTTTTACACTGGTCTGTTGACAAATAGTGCTTTTTCAAGTTTTAGGTAGAGATATGATGGTTAAAGAGAGATAATCGAAACTACAGTTAAAAATAACAATATAGAAAATCAATTTTGTTGTATTATTTTACATTTTCTAAACATCCCAATACTAATTTTTGTTCTTTTCTGTAAATCAAGTCAGAAATTAAAGAACTGAATGTAATAATTGATCACAAAAAGTAAATGTATATTCACTTTCAAATAATGTAACAATTGCGTACTTCCAGAGAGTTCATTGTAACGAAATGAACAAGTCTTTATACAAACCTGGTAAACATCGGATAAACATGATCCTCTGGAACATTCAGAGGAGAAAGCAGGTGTTACGGAGCATTCCTCCAGTTTGTTATAGAGATAGAGCTGACATGGTTATGTACATTTAAATAAAACTTACGTGTCAGAGGCTGCCGTGGGATGTATATAAAATGTAAAAGGCGAAAGATAAATGTGATAAAGAGAAAAATATTAGGTACATGCAGATTGATGGTAGAGACAACGGTTATAATTTTTCACACAGAGGGTCTCATCGGCAGACATTTTAGTTGATTACCTCCCGTTACACAAAACGTTATTCTCGACCTCCATTGATAGAAATAAGGAGATACTTCATGGTTTAACGTGTTATGGTCTAACCACTCGGGCACAAAGGCCCCCTGCCCCCTGCAGATAGCAATACGAGGATATTTTATAAATCTGAAACAAACTGTTGTAAGGCGGATGAAAACAAAGCTTAAACTGGATATTTTGTTAACAAATGTTTCTGTACGAAGTTTGATGTAAATCGTTATTTTGTATATGTTTTACGTTTAATGTAATTGACTGTATCTGTTACAAAAGATAACCAATTCAATATTTGTCTAATTTAAAAAAAAGTTTGTTGGTGTTGAAAAACATTGAAATCATAAAATTAATTCAATTTTTCCCATCGTTTTCGTGATACCTATGAAAAAGAAGGAAAACTGAGTGAAATAAAAAGGGAGATAATTCCGAATTACTTGACTCATGGAGAGGTTTGTATTGTGCATAGAATTCTCTAAAGTGAGATAAATCATTTAAGTGAAATACAAACTACATTAACGAGTTTCATCGATTTATTTTGAGCAAGTGTATGACAATATAATTTATGAAACAAATAAAAGGATGAATGTATCCATTGAAATATCTAACGGGGTTTATAGCAAATTATGAAGTAAACAATGTCATTGATAAGATTACAAATTGAAGAAGCTATATCAAAGGGCGACATCTATAAAATCACAAATAAAGTATTTATCTTTAGGATTCCAGGAGGCAGTATAAAAATCTGGTGAATATCGGAAAATACGGACCTCCTGAAATCAAGAGGGGGGATCAGGTGCCATGTAGGAGTAAGCATCCTATGTTGACCAGTCACAACTGCCATGAGTCCGCAGTCAAATTAAAAAATGAAATTGTAAATTTTAACCCAAATTATATCAAATAAAAACAATAATGTGGAAAGGTAAATTAATGATGGTTTTTCATATTTGAAAAAACAGGGAATGTACATGCACTGGCGCGTAATAAAAAATTCTGTGCAGCACGACGAACATTGATTTTTATTTCCATGAGTCATTGCATGTATATTCCATGTTTTCTTTTTTACATAAATGAAAAATGATCCTAAACGATCCTATATATAAATTTTATATAATTGACTTTGCGGGGGGAGGTTTTCATATGACGTACCAGCTGAATAGCTCTTTGTCCAGCATTACATGTACAATGCAACCGGTCTGTATACTAGCAATAAAGGAAGTAACAGTTGGTGTTTAAATGTATGTCTATTGAATTGTTGTATACTGATAGATGTATTTAACTACTCTAGAAATTCATCGGAGATATTCAGCCTCCTAAATGATCGGAACTGGGAAAGAGAGACAGAGAGAGTTATTTATTAAGGAAACAGCTATGTTCTTTCAAAAGTAAAGATAAAAGCATGCAGCATTTGCAGTGCAACAGGATATTTTTGTGTATAGATGATATTAAGTTTTAATTAATAATGTAAAATCTTTATCATTTGAAGGTAACTTCATAAATCTATATGAGTACATACTCAAATTTTGAGTATCGTACTTAACAGTTTTATTAATTCTTTATGGGAAAATCATAAAATTTATCCATTTTGTATGTGAATGATAATAAGTAATGATGTGATCTGTATTCTGTCAGATCCAGGAAAACTTTATCGTAAAAAGAAAAGAAAAAAGAAAGAAAAGTTGAGTTTGAGAATTTAGTAAATTGAGGGCTTTGTATTCCGTTTTACAAGATCGGTGATACAAAAGAAAACCAAGACAACTACTTGCAACTATCATAGCAAGCGGAACATTACTGAATGTCTTTACTTGATTGGATATCTAATCAAACATCGTTATCATAAACATGATAACTATTTTATCACCTGTACAAGCAATTCTTCAGTTTTATTTTCTACAGTGGTAAGTCGACGTGTGGGCGTCATTCAGAAGTATACACCCGAATCCTGCTGCAATTGATTCTTTGCTGTGTCGTTTAGGGCTTTAAACTTTTGTTAGGAACATTGATCTCGATACACGAGAATAAAAACAAAGCTATGATAGTATAAGGCTTAGTTAACAATGGATGGTTTACGATATGACTTTTACTATGTGTTAGTCTGCACTTTTGGTTTATCTGCTGGAATACAACTGGGTGACGGTGAGTACCGACATCTCTCTCTGTCTACAGTAGTACTTTCATATTGGTCTGTATCGTCTTTATTTTTACCAACCAATATCTGAATTTGGTGTCTATGAAAAATCGAGTTTCAAAGTTATAATATTTTCATCCAGACCTAAATTCATTATTTTATTTATTTTGGTTAAGCTCTATAAATCTTTTGTAGAAAATATATCTTTGAAACTTTATAAATACAATTAAGTAATTTTCCTTTCCATATATATATATATATATATATATATATATATATATATATATATATATATATATATATATATATATATATATATATGGAAGGAATATATATATATATATATATATATATATATATATATATTGTAGGTGTATTAAAAATTGAAAAATCGAAAAAATAAGCTATAGATATTTTACAACTTTACAAGATAATTGCCAAAATATTTACTTATGTTACGAAGATCATATGGTGAACACTGAGTTTCCGTGTATTTCAAAGTCTGGGGTAGAAAAAGGGAAGAAAAACAAAAAAAGTAGTAAAATAACAAAAGTGAGAGATACGAATCAAGTGTCTCAGAAATCAACAGGCAGTATGGATGATTGGTAACGTTAATGTAACTGCCTACGCATCCAAAAAATTGAAATAACAATTATTAAAGATTACCAGCTATACAGCGAGTTTTACATCAGTGCCAAAAGTCACCAATTTTACTCTTAAGATCAACTTTATTTTTGTTTTCTATTTTGACTCTAACAGTTGATGGTAAAATTCTTGATATGACTGACAAGGAAAACAACCTTACCTTATTTGTCTAATTCGCATCAAAGACTTTTGTTTATTATCTCAAAAGAATTGAAAAAAAATTTTTTTTAGTACGTACTTAAACATATTTGATATTTATGATTCTTTGTTTCAAACTGGCAATGCCTTTCATCATTATTTACAATTTAATGTATTTAATATAAAAATACCCAGGTACACAGCGCATTCTGTCTTTATCGTGAAATTTTGAAAATGTAGTGGAGCTTAAAAATGAAGTGCATTTAGGGACTTTGGGCTAATATTTAATAGATGTTACTTATTTATTACAACTAAAACAATCTAATGTCAATGTTGATGAAGTGATTTAAAAATAAACAATCAATCGTAGAATTCATATAGTAAAAAATTCGGGTAAAGACGTGACAGCCAATTGCTATCCATGTATAAATATTGAAAGAAAGCATAGTTGGAAACAAGATGCTTTTGTGAAACACAAATGCCCCCGGTCCCAACAAATTTTGCAATGTCCTACATTTTGACCCCTATCCCACCCAGAGAAATGTGATGTCAGTGAAGTGTGAACAACCATTCGATGAACATACAGTCGAAGTTTGATTACTGTATTACAATCCAAACTTGAAATATTGCACTTTATATGTAACAGGAAATTACGGACAGACAGACACACAAACAAACAGACAAACGGACAGGCAAACAGACAGATGGACGATCCAAACACTAGATGCCCCCGACGGACCTTTCAAGCCGGGGGCATAAAAATTATATCCAATAGTAAAGCCTTGATAGTTATAGAGCAAATTCTATGTATATTAGCTATAAAACAAATAATCAAAAATATAAACGAAAGTACGACATTAAAAAAGTAAACTTATTGTTATAACTGATTAAACTGAAATATCAGCATACGAAATGAGAGTTTACAAGGATTGCAAGTTAAATGGAATTAAAGATGTACAAAATCATTAGAACAGTGACAATTTTTTTAATGTTTCATCTCTGGAAATATAATATTAAGAACCAAATAAAAATCCCCGAGGTCAAATATCTAGTAGTCGGTTTTAGGGCATCTTCCCAAGTCAAAGTTTTCCGATCCACTCTGTTACCCACTCACCTTGACAGATTCCATTTCATTTTTGATGGCGACATCTAGCGTCGATCTAAAATTTCACTTAAATTGAACCGACACTGGCCCCTGACATTAGCCAATGAAAAGACTTCGTAGGTTGCACGTCGCCATTTTTTCTGTGTTTAGGTACTTTCCCCTCTATTATGTGACCGATTGTTAGACGAGTTCTGATTGACTTATAAAACGGTACCTGCAGCCAATGAAATTGACACCGCAAAGTCACATTATACAGGCCAAATCTGTCAAGGTATGTGAATAACGGAATGGATCGGAAAACCTTGACTTAGATAGATGGTTTCAAAGTTTTACTATAGAACCGCTGGTAAGATATCTAGGCGAAAAGTGATAAATCGCAATGTTTCTGTGTTCGATTTCTAGTACGTTGTCTTTTCTCAGACCAAATTATGCGTTCGGTATAAGAGGTGAACGCCATAGGTAGTTCAATTGTTATGTCAACATGGTACTTTAAAGAATCTTACTTTGTTAGCATTAGTCAAAAGTACATGTCAAAATCCGTAGCGATTTACCAAAAGTTGGCGACGACTCTTATAACGACAAAAGAGAAAAGCATTGTTCTCTACCGGAACCGTAAAACCGGACAATTTAAGTCTCTATTCAACTGCTGAAGAGGTCACACCACCCGGTAAGATTCAAACACCGACATCAAGAGAGAACGACAACCATTTAGAAAAGAAATCTCGCGGCGGAGTAGAGTTGAATGAAATGTCAACCTGGACCTGACTCACACTCGAACGCTTCCTTTCATTTGAAAAAAAAAATTATCATGTAATGCATATCATAAACATTCAAACGACCTTGAATTACGAGATTAAATTGAATCACTTGATATGTGTCCTAGGTAAAGCATATTACATCAATGGAGAAATGATGATTTAACTGATTGTGCTTAGATTGTATCATTTGTCAAACTACTCAAGTACTCCGATGGAAAAACTGTTAGTTATAAAAATACACTAACACATTACGTAGGTCTTATCGATAATGAATGTGTATATGTTGGCGAGTTACTGATTAGTAGATTGTCAAAATAGTGTGTTGTTTTTGGATAGTATTTTGTTTTTGGATGGCATTTAAATATATTTATATGAAACTAAAATTGAATATATACCTCTCTATTGGTCATTAATTTGTTTGTTTAGCGGGTGGTACTAATCAAATATCTTAAGGTAAATTGGACTTTGCAGAAGAAAACATGATATGAAATTATGGAATTCCAAAATAGGTAGAGAATCAGATCGACAATTTGTTTTTATTTAAACTTGAACACTATAATGTGAAAGTGTGTAAACAAACTTACAAGTATACAATCTACTTTCTACGTTCATGAAAAACAAAGACGTATGTTGAACAAACCGGTACCGATAGTGGAATTTACAATGTACGAAAAATCAGTATCGAGTGTGAGTTTTCCCTTTCAACTGCAATGAAAGAGGCATTAGCTTTGTTGGTTTTTTTTTTATTTTTCTTTCCTTTTTAATACTTAGATTAACATACAATAATAAAAACGATATACACAATTCCAAATATTTTGTGGAAATTGCTTGAGACACCAAGGTCTGGAACTTCTTTTACTTGCAATTGATTAACTCAGCCTTACTATTTGTATATGAATATCATACCTTTCACAAAATATATAGGAATGTAAAATTTTATGCCTGTGCATAGCCCTTATTTTTAATATTACATATACAAGTAGAAAAAGTAGTAAAAGATCGAAATATTTTGGTAAACAGAGATAATGTCCATTTAAGTCTTATGTATGTATATAAATTTTGCAATTTAGTTTCACTTTTTTAGATACACAGGTAAGACTGGTATCATTCTTTTCGACCAATTCTGTTAAGGTTTTTTGATGAGAAGTTATTTGATATCAAAGATCAAATGCTATATGCTACAACGGATTTTGAATTCTGCAAAATGAACATCCAATACTTACTTTTATGTTGATAATCACAATCACCGCTAAATTGTCAAAAACCTTAATGATATTGATTATATATATTTATGTATTGATCTTACACAGCGTGCATATACATCAGCACTTAAACCAAAATACATTTCATATAACCTGAGTGATGATGATGATGATGATGATGATGATGATGATGATAATGATGATGATGAAGATTATGATGATGAGATTTTCATTATTATTATCATTATGTTATTGTTATTTCTATTATTATTTTTATTATTATTATTATTATTATTATTATTATTATTATTATTATTATTATTATTATTATTCCTATAAACGGGAAGAGTAGATACTTATATCATTTGTTAACACATACAGCCACTTGACAAAAGTTCATAGACAATATCATTTTTGCTATATATTTTTAAAAAACCCACATTTTTTATTATTATGTAATTTTCTTATTTGTAATTCTAAAAAATTGTCAATTTAAACAAAAAGTAAAACATAAAATCACAATTTTATTTACATAGATAAGGAATTTTTATCGCAAAAATGTTTAAATTGATGAATCTTTTAATTTCTAATTCTGAAAATTAAAATATATAATGAAACTGTATTTAAGTCTTTGTTTAATGGTGAAAAATCTATATAGTAAAAAATAATATCTGTAAACTTTTGGCAAGTGACTCTATGTATCTTGTTCATTGGTTTACCATGCGAATAACGAATAACTTTTATAAACCACCGTATATTTATAAGATAGGAGACAATTGTTAATCATAGTCATACAAGCAATTCAAAAACAAAATGAACAAAAGAAATGTTTCGTGAAACATTACGTTCATGCTTTTAGAATTGCGTCAATGATATTTGATTTATTCTTAACATAGGACCCTTTATCGTGTTAAAGCAAACCTTGGCTAATATTGTATGGTATATTGCAAAATATATTGCTAATTATATGGGTTTAAAAGCGAGAAAATGTCATTAAAGCAAATCGACTGACGGAAATAACGTGGTTTTAATTGTTCCCCGAAAACTAATTAATGTATCTTGACAAATTTTATTTGTATAAAATGTATATTGCCACAATAATATAACTCGTGATTATCTACAAGTCTGACACAATTGAAGGTCAATAGTCTTTCAATGCATTGATAGAAATGCACTGAATTCATTTTGGTCAATAGATATTTATTAATGTGGAGCTGCTACCATTCCGATATCAAAGACTTAAATCATTACTTAAAACATTATCAAATTGGCAGCCGAATCAAACGTCTTTTATAATCGCCAGAATTGTAATTAACGCAATTGTGAAATGTTGTTTATTTTTTTTTTGAAAATAAAAAAGAAATTATATCACCACCGTGATACTATCAATACTATATATGTTGATTTATCTAATATATATTGGAAGTAGAAAAAAAAATGTAAAAAATTATGTGATGTACTCACGTCTGATGTCGAGTTACCTTGATTAGGAAACAGTTTTCATATGCACGTGTTTGTTGTTGATTGATCAGGCTTGATTACTGCACGTGACTGTTAAAGAATTACAAAGGTTGATTACAATACTCCCGTGCACCTGTCTGTTGATTGTGCATTTTGCAACAATTGATAACCAAGGCCCAAAGATACACAATTTTTCTCAGTACTCAAGCTCAAGTTTCATTTTACTATTTTGACTATTTAGCCGTTTGTATAAACGTCTGGGTTTTACTAGATAGAATACTCATTATCATTTTTCATCACTCACATAAAATATTTGGATAAGACATGATTTTACCTGTAAAATGAACACAAAACTTGAGTGCGGTACTCAAAATTTGGGAACGTACTCAAACAACTTTTGACAATTCTGAAAATTATTTTCTAATTAGCAAATCATTTTCATTATTATTTAAAATTATATGCCATCAATGCACAAACCTTTCAAATTGGGCATATATTTTACATGTTTTATCTACAAATCATGAAAATTTGGTGGAGCATGGTGACTTCGGTTCAAGATCGGCATGCAATTGTAGATCTGTATAGGTTGATTTATATAAGTTCTTACAGTAAGTCTACTTTATACTTAAATGGCTTAATAATCACACGTTCTTGTAGTGATTCTGTTCTAAATTTACACAGCCCTATAAGTGCATGTTATTGCAGATAAATGCAGATAAACATACGTTTTCCCGAAAATATTTACATTTCCTGCTGCAGTCTCCATTCATAAACTATGCTAATATCAGTAATATGTTCGTTATCTGACTTGTCTTAGCTTACTATCAGAGACTTCTTTAACTATTTCAATCCCGTTTTTTATCTCAATTTTATCTCTTCTTCATGTTGGATCAGTCAATTATGGCCAGTGGTAATAAAAGGTTTAAAATTAGTACCCACTTTTATTTTAACAAATGGTAGTGACTTTTCCTGCGCTAAGCACTCGGCATAGGAAGTGACATCGTCGTAAAATCACGGTCCGCAATCGCTATGGTCTTTCGTACCAAATCTCTCGTAGCTAATGAATATTTACAAGGAGAAGGTGTGTCAAATTTATCCAATCACAGTAGTTGTGATCGGCGACGGACGTTATCGCATAGTCTGTTGATTTAATAGATTTCTGAAATTGTTTAAAAGCCTCAATCTAATTGGTTCACGAATGCGAGAACCGTTTAAAAATATGCGCGAGAGATTTCGGTTGCATGAAATCACGGGTAGGAAAAAGTATTATGTATCGATCTGGACTGTGGAAGTGAAAGTCACAGGTATTTCAGGTGAGACTTAAAACTATGGTCCCATGTTAAGATAGGCGTGGCGTTTAAAATAACCCTCATTGCATTCTCGACAGCCCATTGCACAGGTAAATATTATATTATTATTATTTTGTACTGCTGGAACAAACTTTTGAGCAGCAAATCATGATTTTATGAAGAAGTGAAATATTTGGCCATTATTTTTTATTTTCAGATCTTGTAGTTTTTACCCCAAAATTTGATTTTGTATTTTAATGTTAATTTCTATGTGCCATTTGCTCCGTATTCATGCATGTGGTTTTTGAAATGAAATGATCTATTATTTAATATAAATAGAATACATGTATAAGGATTTTTTCCAATTTTCAGAGATTTGTGTAACAAAATTGACGTTTTCTCCCCAAAAAAATGGTTTTAGACTGGAAATGAGCTTGGCACCATGGCTAGTTCAATTTATACCGTTGAAATGAGCCCGTGTACCAAATGTCCTGCATTTATCAAGAAATGAGCAATTTAGCTATATTTTGCCTATTATCCGCTGGGATATACGTCATATTATCAACCGTTTTAATCGAATACTTTAATGACCAAATCCAACAAGTTAACATGAACTCAACATTAAAGTACATCGAGCTGGGTCCCTGAAGGTTCAATGTACTAACCCCTACCCTTCTTAGTTTACATCCATGACCTACCAGACGGAGTTCATGGACAGATAAGACTGGTTTGGGAAAAAGACCTAAAACTCGCAAAGATCCAACAATTATCAGATTTTGATAACCAAAACATATTGATGAACGGATTAAGTCATATTAACAGAAACGACTTGAACATTTTGGTTTGTCCATATTTTTTCTTGAAAACCTTTATCATTTGTATTATTTTGACCTTGCTTGCAATTACTGTTTCGTTAAATGAAATGTTGTTACCTGTTCAGTAGCGGCAGTTTAGTCGTTTGTACCAGTTGTAACTAGGATTTCTTCCTCACCTATTTCATTTGAATTTAATTGTGGACTCACCGCAGGTGTGACCGGTCAACAGGAGATGCTCACTCATCCATTGCACCAGATCCCACCTCTAAATTTCGAGAGGTTCTTGTTTGTCCAATATTCAACAGATTTGTACACTGTATCCTGGTCAACAGATTTGTACACTGTATCCTGGTCAACAGATTTGTACACTGTATCCTGGTCAACAGATTTGTACACTGTATCCTGGTCAACAGATTTGTACACTGTATCCTGGTCAACAGATTTGTACACTGTATCCTGGTCAACAGATTTGCACACTGTATCCTGGTCAACAGATTTGTACACTGTATCCTGGTCAACAGATTTGTACACTGTATCCTAGACATCCTGAAGATTAATACTTTAGTATATCAAAATACAAAGTATAAATCTTCAGTATTATCAGGACAAATATACAAATCTGGTGATACTGGACAAATACGGGTCTTTGGAAATCAGGTGTTATGGAGGAGAAAGCATCCCCTGTTATCCGGTCACACCCTTCGTGAGTCCACAGTGAAATTCAAGTGAAATAGGTGAGGAAGAAATTCACGTCACAATTGGTACAGACGACTATCATATTTGTGATTTTCATAATATGATATTTAGTTATGTTGCGATATGTATTATATATGAATGAAATATATGTATCATTGTTTGTTTAGGTTCATTCCTGTATTGTATTGGACAGGACGCCAGAATTTACTGTGTGGATAACACATATCAGCTGTCGATAGTGAGTGCGAGTTATGGCAGAGATCCACCAAGATGTGGAGCAAGCGGTGGTTCCACATGTGAGGAACCCTCCACCACTGCAACGCTTGGAGATATATGTAATGGAAATAATACGTGTTCTTTTAATATCACTGATGAGATATTTGGTTCTAGTTGTGGACCCAGCAACAAAAGACTCCATTTTTGGGCTTCTTGTTATTGTGAGTGCACCACTAACTGACCACTACTATGGTTTTTTTTTATATTAGTGGAGAAAACGTTTAAATATACCATTCGTCTAATGTTAGCGAGTATAACTCGACTATGTTAAATATGGCTTTTTTTAACTTTAAACAAGTTTTATTTCATCACTGACATATCAGAATACAATACAATTATAATTTAATAGTAATAATATGGCTTATGACTGACATACCTGAATATACATTGCGTTTAGAAAAATTATTTTGTCAAGGACAATAACAAGAAACTGAACTGTTTACCATGCAATAAAACAAAAATAGCGAAAAGGTTCATGTAAATAAATTTATTTCAAGTATTTTGATTTGCAATTACTTAGAATAATAAATGAAATCATTTACTATGGTCAATATAAGGAAATGAAGGACAATTTATATGATTGTATTTTTGCAGTGATTACAACTACGACTAACACAATCACATCACAGTCGACAGCTGTACAGACAACAGTCGGTTCAACATCCCCGCAAACTGACGTATCAACAACAGATCAACCATCGTCTACAACAAGCGTAGGGTTCTCGACAGCAGCCACCAGTACAGGTACCTCTACCACAGCAGGAAGTAATATGTGTCTATGCAGTTGTCATTCTGAAAACAATTCAACTTTAGAAAACAGAATTCAAGAAATAAAAGACATTTTAACAATTGACAAAAACACGTTGTCATCTAAGATAAGAGCCAAGACAAGCGCTGCTGACGCACGTGAAACTTCTGCTTACATGGGATATACAGCTATTATTTTCATTTCCCTTATCCTTGGCTTACTCATTTTGGTGGATGTCTTAAATATTTTTTCCAGTTTTAATTGACGAACAACGTTTTGTGTAATACAAATTGATTCCTTTATCGAAAAAACCTTCAGATTAAACATCGAGATTTTTAACACTCAAGGGAGATTTTCTTACCATTCAACACATTCATGTAAGATTGTATTATTAGCCCACAGGCATATGATATATCCCATGTAATCTGGCGGTGTGGAGTCTCTGGAACACGTTTTTGCTTTCTTGACCAGGACGAGTTTAAGTTTTATATATTGTGTATAACTAAATTAACTTTACACTGGCAAGAGTAATCGTTCCTACTTGTCAAAATACATAAGGGAGTATCCAGTGATGGATAAAACGTTTTCCCCGTGCAGCTTCTTGTGGCTGGAGCACAATTTTTGTATAGACATAAAAGTTAGGATTATCCATTGGTACTTCTTCATTTTCCCTTAAGTATATATGTATATTATTTGTAAAGAGATATTCTAAATTATATTATTTGAAAGCACTCTCTTACTCATAATATGAGATATATGAGGTATTCAGCTTTTGAGATATTTGTGCAAAACAGCAGTTACAAATAAACGGATTTATGTTTCAAAGAGTGGCATTTGACCCCAGATAAACAATAATTGTTTTAAGATAATGGTTTACCTATATTTGGGCATTTTGTTAAAGGAGTAGGAATATGAAGTGTGTAAAATGGCCCTGTGTCAGAATCAAATGATTTTACTTTTAAAATGCAGAGTGCATGACCACATTTTTAAACTTGATGTACATTTTTAAAGAAAACTCTTTTATACCATCATTTTGGGGCTAAAACATGAAAATGTGACAAAAATCGCATATTTCTGGAAATTATTTTTAAAAATTATCTGTTCGGATATGCATTCAATCAAATGACACATATGTATTTGTCTAAGTTCATTCCATATCTAAAAAAATTCAAAGATCCAAAAAACATTTTTTTTAAACATTGTATATTGTGATATTTTTGCAGTCAAGTAACCTATAATTATGTCTTTACGTGCGGTCATTCCATATTACAAACAATTGGAAAGTTCCAATAAATGGTTATTTGGGGTAAAATCATGGGAAATGATTGAAAATCACAGATATTTTTTTTTATTTGTCTGATGAAATTCATTCTAATCAAGTGACAGTCTTAAATGTTGGTTATTCTCTGTCATGTTCTGATAAAACATTCGAAAAATTAATTCTTATGTACAGTGAATTATTCGGGTGAAGAAAAAACATGAAAGGTATATAGAAACCACATATTTATGGAAATGATATATGAAATTCATATCTTGTAAATTATTTTCTTATTAGATATTAGAAGAATATTTATATACCTCTTCATGTCCTCGCTTTAACGCCCAATAAGCGAGGAACCCAGGTGGTGTCTCAGATCTGACATTTACCCTTCAACCTGTTGGACCTGGGTAGCCCAAGTAGATTCGTTACATCCCGCCAGCATAGCTATCAAGGTCATCGACTAACTAAATCCCCTTCACCAGGGAAAGGTACAGCGCAGGGGGAAATTATAAGGCTAAGACAGGATTTTTGGTTTTTACTTGATACAGGTTGGGTATACATGTCTAGGAAATAATTAAGGTAGCGGGACCAGAAGCAGGAAAAGTATCGCATTTTATATCCACATTTCATCATTTTGATTTTCTTTTTCATGGATTTCCTAAAATTATGATTTTCAACAGAATCTGTGGAAATAATTAATCCATCCGAGTAATATATGAAGAGATTAAATAATACAAATAAATATTACAAACTATAAACACGGATGTCGTTGAGTGAGGCAGATAAAAGAGAGCAGAAATTCACTGTATTAATATATAGTAGGTATCATATAAACATTTAATTATGCGTGCTATATCTTTTTACTATACTATTAAATTGAAATACTGGACTAAAGAAAAAAAATTGTTTGTTTTATATTTGTTTACATCCAATCATTTTTTTCAATTATTTTAATATTTCACCGACTATAGGAGTGTGGTTGGAGCATCACGATTCGAAACAATGAAGTGTCTCACCACTAGTCAGCGCTGATATTGTTAGAAAGTGTTTGCCAGTTTAATTGCGGCAGAATACATTATAATTGATTTCTTTTCTTCACCATTAAATAACTGGTCGCCATCATATGCCTGGAAAATTGTTATAACCCGGTTACATGAATCGATCCCCGGACGTCCCGCCTGCAAGTCGAATGATCTACCAAGAGACAACCGCAAGTAGAATTTACCTTTTTACATACTTTTGATAAAAACAAATATTGTCGTGGTTCATACTAAAGAGGAAATAATATTACATAGCCGGCTACTGGTCCAGTAATGTGTAGAAATATAATTGGAATATCAACTGACAGCTGTTCATTATTTCACATCGTATTACTAGCAAACAAAGTAAAAAAAAAACCATGGGTGTAATTCATTTTATAAAAACATGATGTATAGCATATCAACAGTTAAAACATTTGTAGTACCACCCTCACTGAGAGCAAGTACTTTGATGACGTCAATTTTGTCTACCTTATATTTATCAAGCTACTTACAGTTGAATACCTGAATAGCCTTTTAACTACATGCTACGTCAATGATAATAGGAAAGCAACTCATTTCATAATTTCAAACAATGTTACGTTTATCTTATGTTATGATTATTTAGTTTATACATGTATATAAACACTCTATAAATGAAGATTTTCATGTCAATAATTAAAGGTATTATTTCCTACATGAATTTCAACTTATTGAAACGTACAATAAAATATTTCAATAAAACTGTTAAAACATTATTGAATGCATTGTTTTAAAATTGAAAATTTAAAATTAAATTGACTTTCGAACAAAAACTCGATAATAAAAATAGACCCGTGGTCGTGGGACAAGATTTACTGAAACGTACAAAACCCCTAAAGAAATGAATGATAACGAATTTTGACAACATGAACAACGTCATGTAATAAACAATTTTCAAATGAAATTGATCAACTGACTCATTGTGTTCTGCATGTTTTGAAAGGAAAGTAAAGCCGAAGCCTCTATCCAGTATCATGAGTATAAAAGCAGACGTACAAGTGCCACTATTCCGAAGATGTATTATTCTGAAGGTCCACCAGTCACAAATATGTATTCGTGCTCGATTATGGTGGTCCGGTAAGCCATACATGCCAATTTGGGGCCTCTTGTTTAATTAACATTCGGAGCTTTGGACTGGTGGACCGTGACCGCAGGTATATGATACAGAACGGAGGCAATGACGGTCACATATGAGAAAAAGCCATCCGGAAAGGAGCAAATGTGGAAATGACACATAGTCAAACATTTTCAAAAAAAGAAGTAGGGTAGCATCAATTCATGTTAGCCATTTTATCGAATATACGACCTTGAATGTGCATATCCCACTGTGACAGGTGTTTGATTTGAAAAAAACACAACCTACAGCAAAATATTTCATTTGTCATCTTCTCAAAATAGGACATTTATCAAATTGAACAGAAACAAGATATTACTGAATGACATCAATGAAATCAGAAGTGACCTTGTGCAACTTTATGTTGAAGTCACGTGATCTGAGGTCAAACTATTCTGACAAAACTGAATGGAATAGAGAAACTCAAAAATCGCTGTAAAACTGAATGGGATAGAAAAACTCGAAAATCGCTATTACGATAGAGTACGAAATTCAATTGCACACCACAAATGAATTCGAATTGCGGCACGTTTAGGCCGTTCCAAGTTTTTTTATGTTATGCGTCCACCCTGATTACACAAACCTAATTACCTATTCAAAAAACACACACACACACACAACCTGATGTAAAACACAAAACTCTTCAATTGTAATTTTGACCATTAAATAGAAATAAATAGCATCAGGTTATGGAGTTGAGTTGAGTAAATTGGTTCTACTAATCAGAGCACGCTACAGTACACTTTAAATATATGATGGTAGATCTATATTAGCTTTATTTTATCTAACCTGTGTCTGCATCTAACCAACTACAAAAATAAAACACTTTCATTCTATGCGTTGTAAGAAACAATAATGCATTCCCCGATTACCAATTGTGTGTGTGTTTTCTTTTTTTTTTTTTTTGTACAAATAAATGCCTTATCATTGAGTTAATTTTTTTGTATCATTTTATTTGATAAAAATAAAAGGGAAATAAATGTTTAATATAACATTCAGGATCATAAAACACGTCATCGATTGTTGAATATTTTTTTAACAGTAAGCTGGGTCAGAAGGACGTTTCAAGCAAGTGCAAAGATGGAGATATTATTAAACTCATATGCTAATATCGAAATACTTTTAGTTTTTTTATTTTGATTTTGAAAAATGTTTTACGCCACAATCAACAAAATGTTCAGTAATATGGTGGCGGCCAGGTTTTAATGGTGGAGAAGAGAACCCGGTTACAATGTACGTGGGAAGACACCACCGTCTTTCCGCAAGTAGAAATGCTTTCAAAACGATTCTAAGTTGTATGCTATGCTCATAGAAAAGAACTTAATGTGCTACGCCTCCCTTAATAATATATTGTGTTGGATAAAACTCAGGGGGAAATGAAGGTGATTTTCTTTACCTTTACCTTTCTTGCAAATTTAGGTTCATGCATGCATTCATAATGAAAATTGATAGTCTTCCTATTATTTCAATAGCTAATGACGAGTATCTCTTATTTGAATCCTTTTCGCTCGTTCCATTAATAGATGATGATAAGAAATAACGTTAATATTACTAAAATACCGACTTAATTATGAAATTAATCCATAACTATGTATCAATCATGATTAAAAGATGAAATGATGAAAAAACAAGTTCATTTATATTACATAACGTATATGCCAGCAGGTGACGCTGACTCCTTCCGGGCACCTGGTCCTATCTCGTTTGGGATTCGCAATCGTTCGTCATGTTGAGACCATTTGCATATCTAATTCGCTGTGTTCTAATGGACTTAAGAATCGATTGTCGATTTGTACTTCTTCGATTTTGCTTGACAAATTATATCAATATTCTTAGAAGCTCAAAATATAAACTGTTATATGTCATTATGATCTTCCGTGTGTAATATATAAAATGTACATGAATATAATATGTTATATAAAAAGAAGCTAACAGATAATAAACTAATAGATAAAATATGATTCTGAATTATTTATTTACTCATATGTCAAAGTGATCATTCATACATATAATTATAAAGCATGATATTCGATATAGTGTATGCATAAAATATTATTCAATTTAGATTATCACAGCAAAAACGTATAGTGCAGAAACGCAAGACGGGATATTTCGTATAGGTGGTACTTCTTGTGGAATTCAAAGGTCGTCAAAAAGTCGGATATACTTTTCGTTGTTATATGCATGTGCATGGCACACCAAACTCACATTAATGAGTTAAACCTAGTTTTTTCACAGTCAAACCTAGGTTTTTTCGAGATAAACCTAGTTTACCTCAGTTAAATACTTTTGTGTTTATCTTAACCCACATTAACTGGTAAAATAGGTTTAATTGTGAAAAACTAAGATTAATTGCACAAAAATCACATTAAAAATTCTAAACATCTTTTGGAAAAAATTAAGGCACATAATTTTTCAGTATTCACATTATTACATACGAATTTTTCGACTCTTAACACAACAATTCCACATAAAAATTAAAAGAAAGACTTTTTAACATCATAGACAACTGTTGTTTTTTTTAATAAAGGTGATACCCAAAAATTTAAATATCTAGTGATTAGTTATCATGACACTTATTTTGTCCAACACCACTCTGATTCTACACATAAATACACTGAAGTTGATATAAGCTGAACTTCTAATAGACAATATATTTGTAATGTCCGCCGACGTGGTCTTTCAACAAATTGTCGGCATCCTTATGGACACCAATGGTGTCCCTTTATAGGCTGACTCGTTCTTTTTATTTCAAGCAGACTTCATTCAGAAACTGCTGCATTAAAAGAAGAAAAAACTAGCGGTGTCCTTTAATTTGAATCCTTTAGTTTGACATTTAGATCGAAAACCGCGTTTAATGTCAACGTTCCGCAAATTTTATGGTCGGTATAATAGTCTTGTTTGCGACTACTCTGTTTCACTAAATGAAATGTTGAGTTGCCTTTTCGTTGGCGGTTGTTGAGACGTCTGTACCAATTGTGACGAGGATACACTCCTCACGTGTTTCATTGGACTTGAATGTGGACTCACGGCGGGTGTTACCGGTCGACAGGGGATGTTTACTCCTCCATGGCACCTGATCCCACCTCTTGGTTTCCAGAGGTCCGTGTTTGTCCATTTTTACTGGATTTGTATCTATGTCCTGGACATCCTATTGATTTATACTTTGGTATGTGAAATTTTTATATATCGACGACGTTTCGTCAATTAATAATGATAATTTTCATACATATGTCAATGGGATATATCTCAGCGAACTGGAAATTAAAGACACAACAGAATCAAGCACACACGCTTCATATTTTACTTACTATAGACACAGACGGGAAATTGGCAACTAAGCTATACGACCAACGCGACGATTTCGGATTTCCCATCGAAAACTTTCAACATTTAAGTAGTAATATCACACAGTCACCCGCATAGGGAGTTTATATTTCACAAATGATCCGATATTCCAGGCCGTGTTCAACATATGAACATTTCATATACAAATGTCAACTATTCGCCGACAAATCATTGACACACATATATCGAAAACCGCGTCAACGTTCCGCAAATTTTACGGTCGGTATAATAGTCTTTGCAATTACTTTGTTTCACTAAGTGAAATGTTGAATTGCCTTTTCGTTGGGGGTTATTGAAACATCTCTAACAATTGTGACGAGGATTCGTTGCTCATGTATTTCATTTTGATTTGACTGTGGACTCATGGCGTGCATAACCGGTCGACAGGGGATGATTAATCCTCCATGGCACCTGATCCCATCTCCTGGTTTCCAGAGATTCGTGTTTGTCTATTTTTACCAAATTTGTATGTATATCCTGGACATCCAAAAGATTTATACTTTGATATCTGAGATTTTTTATATTAATAATAATTTGTGTGATTGTTGCGTAATTAAACTTAGTTTTTCTCCAGTTAATGTCGGTTACTGAGAAAAATTGTTTAACTGGAAAAAATAGATTTATCTGAAAAAAAAATAGGCTTTACTGAGAAACTCTAGGGTTAACAAATAAAAGAACGCTAAAAAGACTTGCAGTTTCCATTATTCATTGGCACTTCTTCCACATTTCCACTTGATATCCCCTTTCTCTTTCTGAATTATACATTTATTTTGAAATTTGAGATGGATTTATTAATGAAACCTTATTGACAGAAAAAATCGTCTTGAACATTTAATTTGTTCCGTTTTCTATTTAAAGATCACTCCAAACGCTATGTACAACTTTTCAAAAATTGTTGGTTTATGATGCATAAATGCATTTGACAAAAATATGAAGTCGATCCGACGTCTCGTTCGAACAAAGCCGACAAAGTTGTTTTTTTTTTACCTGTGGGAAATCCAATTAAGAGAAAAATCTGAAACTTATAAAGGCTGCAAATTCATCCAAAGAACACCTGGTACAATAGCCACTGGCGGGTATATGAGAAAGTGGGAAAGTATTGTAGTTCAGAATCCAGTTTGGAAGATGATTTTTATACTCAATCCTGAAGTGACGATGGCAGAGACTCTTATGATAATTACGAGATGTTGAATACAATACCCCGAAAACATAAACTCACAGATGTTGTCATTTCAGCACTGACATATTTTAATCTCCATTGATGTCGGGGAATCACTGATAGTGAGACGATACGTGAAATAAATTGTTAGATTTAGAGTAGCGGACATATATTATCAATAGGACTTCCGAACGGGCGTATATTAAAATAAATATGTGACAATTCTTTTGTATGCATTTGACAAGGGTATCGCTATTTTTAGTGTATTGTAGAAAAGTTCATGATATTGATAACTAAAAATATCAAATGGATTTAGTCCTCATCTGTCTTTAAGTTACCTTTTTATCTTTTGGAAATTTGTGAACAGCGATACCTGTTTGGATGTACAAACGTTACATCGCACCAATTAGCCAAGACTGTTTTAAATAATCCGCGATGTGTTATCTCGCTATACTCGTAATACTGTAGGTTAATGGCTTTCACACCCTACAGTGCCTGGCATCTTCCTTTGATGACGTAGCAGACCTAAAGACGTTTGCGAGATTTTTAAAGTTGTGCAAACGGGATTCAGTTACTTTTTGCTAAATATCTCGGGAACGAGACATCGGATTGACCTCAAATTTTCGACAAATGCATTTATGCATCATAAACTAAAATTTTTTGAAAAGTTGAATACAGCGTTTAGGGTGCACTTTAAACTGCGGAAGCAAAACTGTAACTTTGGTATTATGTTTATAATATAGATAACATTTTATCTCAACCATCTTACCTTATTTTGCTATCGCATATTCAGGTGACAAACCGAAAGTGTATAATAAAACAAATCTACTGTATCTGTAAAAGGATAGACAACACTTGTTTGTCAATACTAACAAAAACTTTATTGAACCATCACGGAAGCCAAGGACATGCCACCGGATATTGATGTTAAACTATTGAAATATTTCTCTCCATAGCGTATTAAGTAAAGTAATAAAGGCATTACTGAAGACTAATAATTATATATTGTACAATAGATATGACTGCCCAGTATTGGAAACTATTATTCACATATTTATTTACTGATATTGCTACGTCTCAAGTCTTACACCTTGGAACCCATGGCGATTATGAATATGTATTTACAGTTTCGGACCGCCTTCAAAGGATAATGGGAGAAGCCAATTACTTAAGGCATGAATATATGACGAAACAGATTAATATTCGAGGTAAGGGATTTTTCATCACTGTATACCATGCACCTTAAACTATTGACTATCTATTTAGTCGACAGTCCCATATTACTACATCTTTGGCTTGTAGATAAGTTTATGAATGCACATATTACATCTGCACACATCCCTGATAAAAAAAAAAGAAATGCATTGAATAAAATTTTAGTTAATTGATGATTCCTCATAAGTTATACAATTCTGTCAACAGAAACTAGGGGAATGGGTGCCATGTTGTACTCCCTTTTACTTTTTTATCAAAGTTTCGCATATGATAAAAATGTTATTATTTCACTTCGCTGACATATTTGTAGACGAATTTTTCTTATATTACATATGACTACTTAAATGTGTATACAGGCAATCGGATAAGTTATACGCCGGGGTGTGGTCATCACAAATATAACTACTCATAATATTTCGATGTAAAGTTCCACCAATAATTTGGTACAGTATGTAACCCTAAATGAGTCATTAAAATGGTGGTAGTAATTTTACTAAGTCTCTAGTTTTGTCATGGAGTGATTTATATTTATGTATGAATAAATTTGATATTTATACAAGATTTTTTTTTAATAATAGCTTCTAGTGACGTCACAATTATTGTCAGGCACCTGATTTCAAGATTATCGTCTGATTTAAATCGAGACGGAAGCAAATGTTACCGGATCAAATCGATGTAGTTATTGCTACGTACAAGAGGGTATACTAAACAATAAATTGCTGAAATTGTAGGCGTAAGACAAAATTTCTGAATGGTTCGATGGTATTTAAGGTTTTGAATGATTTTCCAGACAGAAAATACGAAAATATCTAACCAATCATGCCAAGATCCGCGTTGGAAGGGTAAATTGGTGAAAATCAAAATACATTGATTGTATAAACACATTTGACAAATGTTATTTTCGGCGAAAAAACTTGTTAACGATGATAATAGATGACTTTATGTATGAAGGAAACCTAATAAAATATGGTGTTATGGGTTGTGTTTTGATCTGCACAGAGGAGGACAACTTGTTGCCATATTTAGGGGTTGTGTTGGCTATAACCGAATCGTTATCTACCATGTCAGCAGGTATCGATTGTGATGTCATTTGTTTGTGTGTAAAATGAGAAAAGTTATCAATTGTGACATCATGTTTGTGTGAAAACAACGTTTTATTCTCACGTAAAGATATGACGTCACAATCGGTACCTGCTGACATGGGAGATGCCTCTGACTAACGAAAAGACAGAATAACAAAGTTTGTGGGAAAAAATATTCTAATAATTACATTAACATCTTTTACACCCATTTATGGCAAGTTCAGGATGACAATGTCCCGGTCTACTCATCTGGGGAGACATGGCAATGGAAAACTGAAAATGGAATTATGTTTATATTTTGGCTTTAAGAATCACCGGATATAAACATAATACAATGTATAACAGTATGTGGATAATTATCAATACAAAACTTCAGAAGGAAATCAGTCGGATTTAGACAGGCAGGATTTAATTAACTCTTCACCATAATGGACATACTTAGACTCCCCAGAGAAATAAATAGAAACTTTCACGATAACTGCGTTACTACTAATCTCACCTGTACATTTAGCCCTTCCGAGTGGTAACAAGCTGTTTCGTACCTAACACAAATCATATGCCATGAAATTCAAATCATAAACATGGAACAATTAGTCTTTCATTGTGTACTATATGTCTTGGGCATGAAATGATTTGAGCACGAAACTTCCTGATGCCACTCGGAAATGTTTGTGCGCAGGTGAGAATACTAGAGGGAAAGCAGTTATCGTAAAAGATTATATAGAATGGTTTAATTTCACAATCCATGGATTAACAAGTCAATATCGCGTTTAAGATTATTACATGTACAACATTTGGATTCTAAATATACAAGCCTGAATAATTCTGACAGTGGACTTAACCATTTTATCAAATGGGCAGGCCCAAATATGACTTCGGATTATGAGATATAGTCTGAGTCACATTAGCTGTGTCCACTGGTTTTGGCTGATTAAATAAAATACCTACCTCTTAAATTGGATGTAACGATATTCTATGCATAATGAGTAATTTATCCATGCCCATGACAAATAAAAATCAATCCGTTTTCTTATAGATATTCACATTCAAATTACCACTACGGGACTTTTGCACAGGTAATCGCTGCCGTCTGAAAGCGGAAGTGAAATAAAGGGAACGTTTATTGGCCATACTTATTTAGCCTGGTTCATTGATCGACGGAGTATGATTGGGCCATGATTCCAGGCTAATAATAGATGAATGACGTTGCTCCTTTTTATGACTCATTTATAGCCATGTACTGTGCTTATTCACAAACTCAACGTGTATATATATATATATATATATATATATATATATATATATATATATATATATATATATATATATATATATATATATATATATATATATGATGTCACAACAAGGCAAAATGTTTGACCTATGCACCTCCTGTTTTTGAAGAATGGACAAATTTTTTAAAGAACCCGGATATGCCACTTGTATCATTGTAGAACTATAATTACAGTAACTGTGTGTTAAGGATAATTACTTTACAGATAAAGTTTGGTTTTTGATATTTTGAGTTTACGGTAATTGTTGGTCAAATACACACACACACACACATATAATATATATATATATATATATATATATATATATATATATATATATATATATACATATATATATATATATATATATACGTGCTTCAGAGGTACGATGGGTGATCTTGTATTGACACGATAAAAACCACAAATCTATGCTAATATTTCTTAGTATGAGTCAGGGACAGATGACAGATAAATATGATATTTCTGGTTTATTTCTTTAAGAAAATGAAATCATGTCGTCCATTTGTCCCAACATTGCAACACGAACGACTACGGAAGCCACATTTACCACGGATAATGTAGTAGAGACAACAGACACTTATGCAGACATGACAAGAGGTAAGTTTATTGTATTATGATGATGTCACGACAGTTATATAAACCCATGTATCCCAATTCGGTGAAAATGATTGTTTTGAAAATATCCAATCTAATATTAGAGGAATTATATGTGTTGTTGATTATACTCTGTTGAGCTGGTGTTTTTTAAACGTGTTCCTTTTTTATCAATATCGGAAAAAGAAATAATGATACATGTATTGAATATCCAATAACTTTTACATTAGCAAAGCAAACGGGCTCCAAATGTGAATAAAAAGTCAGTATTTATTTTGCTTTATAACTCACAGAATATTACAAGCTTTCAGTAGTTTGATTTATATATGTCACTTTCTATAGTAATTTAAACAGTACGAAGTCAGTCATTTGATACCTCGGGTTGTATTGTCATGTCTGTGTAAATGATTTTACATACCAGCGTTATTAATTGTATTTAGTTACGGGCTCAAGATGGTATATTCCGATAGTCCTTTCTGTATTAGTGCGTCGTCTGTTGTTCGTTTTTAGACATTTTCGAAATTTTCAGAAAAAGCACTGGTTCAGTTTCAGTCGTTACTTCACGAAAACTATCCACCACAGATTAATCTGATTTTGTTCAAATTTGTTATGCATGATTGTTAAGACAGTATCCATAGAGTTTGCGACTGAAATCGAAATCTGTTCATAACCGAGTCTCCAGAGGACGCTTCGAATGACATAAGGCATAGTTTTATATAAAACGGATTATTAACATAGCTCGTCTATCCCTACAGAGCGGACCGGTCTAAACGAAAGAAAACCGTAGATGTAAAAAGATCAAACTGCTTGACTTTTTGTAAATAAAGATAAGAAAATTGTTAGGAATTGTCGTGACAAAGTTTCTAGGTCATTTGGGTCAAAGGTCAAGGTCAGAGTAGATCTATACAGAAACTATCAGTGTTTCATAAATTTTTTAAACATTATGACTTCTGAGAAAAAATGTTTTTTTTTTCAACCACGCGTTTGATGAACGACATTGAAGTATCCTCCTGTGAAACCGCATAATGTTTTGCGAATAAAAGAGACTCGTACCAAAAGGGGCTCCAAAAACAGCTAGAAGGCCCAAAACTTCTTGTAAATTCTTTTCCTGAACCGATTACCAGATTTTTTTCACATGTTTTTGCATGATTGAATAGTAAATATCTACAGTTTTCAAATAAAAACGAAATATGCTTCAAATAATATGTTTATACAAATGGTTTATTTACTAAAAGTGACTGGACGTTTTGTGTATTATGGTGCGAGTTGTCAGGCATTGTAAAATGATCATGGTGACAAAGTTGCAATGTCACGAGGACAAGGCGCCTAATTAAACAGCATCTATCAGTTTTTCATCAACTTTTAGACATTTGTGACGCCCTCTGAAAAAATATTGGTTCAATTTTAACCAATCCTGGTAGCAGAAACTATCCACATATGAAGCCGCATAATGCTTGCGAACAAAAAGGATATAGTACCCTTAGAGACTTCATGGGTAAAATGTCACCAAGGTGATGGATAGTTCCGTTTTGCGTATTGTTTATTGTTTCGTTGGTGTGCTTTGTCAAACTCAACAATTTTTCGGTTATATGGAGGCTGCTAGGTTTTTGATTGTTTTTAATTCAATTTACCCTGGAAGAGACGACTCACCTTCTGTAAGTAAACTGGCAAGCATTCTTACAAGATCCGTTAAGTTTCCAGCATTGACTCAGCCTGAGCAGATAAGAGGTGAGGTAAGTCAAGGTTTAAAGGCGTGGCTCTTACCTCTCGGTCACACATACACTAAATATCAGTAATGTGCAATACTTTATGCAGTACCATGACGGTACCATGTTGTAACTATATGCAGTACACAAGAATGACTAAAGTTATATAATATTATTATTGTTGTTGTTGCTGTTGTTTCTATACAACAAGCGATTAACGTTTACAATGTATCAAAATAATATCCCCTAATATTTACATAGCGACTGTAATTTCCTTCATTGCAGGTATACAGAACGATTGTATAGTTATATAAATAACACAAGCGGTAGGATGCCACGCGACCAAATGTGACCATGTTAGCCGCTTTACTTCTTGGTGTAGGAATACATGAATATTTAAGAAACTCATTCTATCTGTTTGCCGGACAAGTCTTCTCTGACATTTCAAGAGTGAATCAATAAACAATAGAACATCACATATTTAATTCTTATTCATTTAATCTTAAAAGCCATACATTACCACAAAACAAACAAAAATCACAGAAAGAAATCGAAAACACAAGACTTGTAGCACACTGTACAGGCCACAGAAATGAAAGTTTGCTTCGTAGTTACAATTGCTACTTGTCAGTTAAAAAAGGTTATTCATAGTGCAACTTTGTCCAGCATCTCTGATAAACAGGTCGCTTTGCCTTCACCAGCTATTCCTGCCAGAATCTCAGAAACAATTCGTCATTCACATCGTGTGAAATTAGCACCATCTCGCATTTCATATCCAATCCTTGCTTATAATGAAGCTCATCTTGTTTTCTCACAACTTGCATTGTAAATGCCGAGCATAAGTAGGCCTAATGTTCCTAGGATTTTTAGTAAACAGTAATGGAGTTATTGACGGGATACTCTATATAATCATCGTGTATATAATTTTTATTGTCATCGTTGACAATCATACATTTGGTTACCTATAAATGGCGACTTAAAACAAAGCAAGGTAGAGAGATCCACGGGATGTGAGAGTCCGTGCACACAAGAACACAAATAAAGAAGATCTTGACCACAAACTTTGTTGGTGTTTCACTACACATTAATAAAATATCAGAATTCAAACGGAAATTCGTTGTAAAATAGCGTGTAGCTCGACCTCGCCCCGCATGGGCACAGCCATTTTGATTTTTGAATTCTCTTCTGACATATTTAACCCTCCTCCATCCAGCGGTCGAATATTAATATTCACGAACCAAACATGAGAATAAGTATTCAAGATTGTCCATATCACTATTTTTATTAAAATGATATTGAAATAATAATAAACCTTAATTCCATGATTAGTATGTCCGGGCGGAAAAGGAAAGTACTTCTCGTCTCACACAGCTGTTCAGCTGTTCCATCATATGAAAACTACCTTTCTAAGTCAATTATTCTGGAATGAATTTAGTATCCAGTGGACTACAGTTTCACAGAAAAATGGAAATATATATAAATATAAGGATTGTTTTTTTTTATTATTTTGGAAAAAACATCGGGAAATAAAAGCAATTGCTAATTGAAAAAAAAATAGAAAAATAAAATCATGAGCATTTGTTTTTTTCATCCCGATGTTTTCTCCCAAAATGAAAAACAATCCTTAAATCTTCCGTGTGATTATGTATTGAAAATATGATAGACTTTATTTTATACTTTCATTACACAAAATGAATCTTATTATAGGGGGCATGTCTACACCAACGAACGACAAAGGGCTGGATATTACTTATGCATCCACAAGCATTAAAGAGGCTACATCGATGACGACAACCTCGTTCATTGAATCCACTAGCAACAATGAGGCTACATCTATGAGCACAACATCGTACATCGAATCCACTAGCAAAAACGAGGCTGTATCGATGAGCACATCGTTGTTCATTTACTCCATTAGTAACAACGAGGCTACATCAAAGAGCCCAACATCGTCCATTGACTCCACCAGCAACAACGAGGCTACATCAAAGAGCCCAACATCGTCCATTGACTCCACCAGCAACAACGAGGCTACATCAAAGAGCCCAACATCGTCCATTGACTCCACTAGCGATAATGAGGCTGCAGCGATGACGACAACCTCATCCAATGAATCCACTAGTTTTAATAAAGCTTCTTCGAAGAAGACAACATCGTCCATCGAATCTACTAGCAACAATGAGGCTGCATTAGTGAGTACAACATCGTCCATTGAATCCACTAGCAACAATGATTCCGAACTGCAGACGACAACCGCGACGTTTTCTGCTAAATATTCAACAGATTCCAGATTTAGTAGTGTTAATCGCTCTTTATCCGTATCTACTAACAGTACCGAAATCAGCACAAAAAAAGAATCTAATGCGTCATTCAATGACGTCACTGAAATAACAGAAAGTACAACTGAGAAATGGAACAAAACTCTTTCAACGAGCGTTCAAATCACAGAACAAAACGAAACTAATACAGCCACAAACAACAACACGACAGATAGTGACTGAGTGAATTGAGAAAATATTTGTAATCCCAATAACTATTTCTCGCTTCGGGGGTTGCCCAGTCCCTACAAACAACAGCAGTGGTAGGGGTCAGGTTGTTCATTCATCATACAAGTATCCAATAGTGAACTTTCGAGTTAGCCCAGATTACCATTATAATCTTGCTTTTATTATCGCCAGTTGCATGATTCTCAATTTTATTTCCGGTTTCGATAATATATAGATAGCTCCCATAACCGAACTGGTAAAAGCGTTCTGCAAGTGTTCGGAAGGTCCTGGGTTCGATTCCCGGTCCGTCAGCACATTTTTCTCTGCCTGATACATTTCAGTAATCTGGCGTTCAACTAAATAACACACTGTATTATGTTTTAAGAGCCTCTTGGGTTTCTTTAAACAAAATAAATTTAATGCGCTAAAAAGTAAAAATATTTCCATTTACTTTACATACGTTGCGAAGTTAAATATGAAAACCGGAAGAACATATGAGGAACAAAATCGAGAAGGTGCGAGTAATTGCAGAATCATAACGGTAATCCGGGCTCGAAACTTCCCTAATAGGCAGTTTTATGAGAGACATTTTACGTATAAACCATGCAATGAAATTTTTGCAAAGTGTATGCGATACTAACTGTTGACCGTTATACATGCTTGAGACTGAACAAAGTGTTTATGACCTGTTGTAAATAATCATAATGATATAGATGTATCATGACCTTGATATATATGCATTTTGGCCTTTGTAAACAAGCACCATTGTATACATGTATTATGGCCTTGTTGATATAGATGTATTTTGGCCTTTGTAAACAGGCACCATGATATACAGTTTCTAGATAAATTATTCCGCCATATCAAATGTGCTTCGTAATTGGGTCAAGGGGATCTCGGTACTTTACACGCTCGGTCTATCAGCAATCTCGGCTCTTCACAGAATCGGCGTATGTTACAGTCGGCCAATTTTTATGTTTTTTTTTTTTTTAATATTTACTTTTAAAATATAGGACGCATGTTTTTATTGGAAAGTATTTTGTAAAATATATGCTTTTTAACGCTATTTTAAATGCTTGAATATATGAATAAAAATACCAGGTCACTAAAAGAATTTTTCCAACCTTTAATGTTATCCTGAAATATCCTGACATTGCCAAAATCAAAATAACATAACTGTTAAGACTATGCGTAAATCATGGTTTACAATCGTTCCGCCATGTCCGGTGGAGTTCGGTAGTTCATAAGCGTCAAGAATGATACAGCCGAGAATGCGATGGGACGAGATAAAAATGGGACGACATCACCCGATATACCCGACACGTGGACAATTTCAGAAACGAATGCTTTAAAACGACAGAAAATACCAACTTTGCCTGACTTAGGTATGGAATGATGATGTACGAAAATAAACACAAAGGGTGATAAGAATAGAATATATATTAACTGCAAATCGTACGTGCTTATTGGAAACTCGGTACTCTTCGTAAAAATTACGAAAATTTTATTTGCAATGCTCAGACTAATGGCGTACAAAAAAAAACTGATATTACGGGTCACGTTTGGCAAGATTGTTGGAATTATATGCATACATTTGTAATTCTAACCACCAGATGGTCTCTTTGGGATATATATGAGATAAAATATTACATAAAATGGGCATGTAAAATTTTTCACCTGCGACAGCTCATATCGCTTTAAAGATATATCTATGATACAAAAAAATTGTGACTTTATTTATCCCAATTCATCGCCATAATTTCTGAATAACAATTGGTGTCGATTTATCGAGGATTGACTGCATATCAATGTATACAAAAGGTCTGTATTTTTCTTTTTTTTTTACAAATAAAAGTATTAATATAAGCTTCATTATGTGCGTCAATTAATGCCAAAAAAGTCTTTCATTTTCAATAGCACGGAAAACTGAGCGTGATGAAAGTATTATGTATCCGTGAAACTGAAATGTTTCTTTTCATTTATTCATGGTATCGTTTGCAGTCTGTTGTACCCATTTCACTTAAATGAACTTGTTGAAGAGCATGTGTTTATATTACATTACAAATTTGTAATTACATTCCGCACTTACATATTTACACATCATATTTTCCGAGATCGGGATATGCTACATAAATTCTGGGATAATTCCAGTATTTCTGTTTCACGTAATACTTCTGTATTGTAGACCGATTTATCACGTTAGCCATCAATGGAGTGCAATATAACTTATAAATATTCATGTTTACACGTCTGTGTGTCGTTTCACTATTTTCATTTTTACAATTACATTGTGTTCTCATGCATTTTTTAACAACTTTCCAATGTATGCATTTATTTGCACATGAATATTTTCTTGGAAAAAATATGTTTTCCGTTTACTAATCAAAGAACATGTTACCTTGACCTTTGACTATTTGACCTTTAACCTTTTTCACAATAATCCCCATAACATTTTAAACAACTCTCCTTTATAAACACACATACATGAGTTTTTGAAATATGAATGGTAGATATTTCTGTTAACTTTGGTGGTTGGCGATTTTAACTTTTTGTGCGGTCCCAACCTTTGACCACATGACTTTAAATATTTGTCACTTATTTTCATAACAGCTTTTTCGTACAACTCGATATACCAAAAAGCCAATCATTTTTCAATCCATAAGCCACGAGAATAAAGGCTGGTTTATAAACAATATTTATTTTCCTTACCAAACATTGCAGATATTGACTCAAAAATCATATATACCAAATTGAAACGAATTCTGATCATTGTTGCATGAGACGTGGCTTTTCAAATCTGTGTTATTTTTTATACTTCTTGTCCATCTTTGGATGCTCTATAATTCTAACATCTTTAGGTTGTTCTTGAAAAGAGCTGGAAAATGTATAAACAACGGAAGATTCATGACAACAGACAATATACTATTGCAATAAGTCAACATGCAAAAAATAAACAACAAACTTTTTTTATGTACGATTTCGAATATATCTGAGTAACCTGATCTCTCTCTCTCTGTCTCACACACACACACACAAACAAAGAAACACACAAATGCATATACGTGTGTATATCCGGATTACAAGAGCTGGGAAGATACTCGGAGGTAGACAAATAATATACAGCTTTATCATGTGTTGAAATTAGAAGTACAAGTTTCTAAGGTGTGATAGAACACATCAGGGATAGGAATAACATAAACATTTAGTACCGTTTCACGAATAGAAAAAGCTCACCAAAACAAAATACAGTACATTATATTTAACTTTCTTTGAGTACACTTGGTCCCATCCCGTTTGCGCCTCGCGGTTGTTCTTCATGTTGAGATCATTTGTATATCTGGTTTGTCGTATTGTAATGGACTTTGAGTTTCCAGTATCCATTTGTATTCCTTCATTATTATTATGTTTTTACTTTCTTCAGGGCATTGGTAATTAAATAATTACGACCTAGTAACAATTACATGTACTATGTAGTAATTCGTATGTATAAAAGGACTTAAAGGAATAAAAAAATCCTATCGATTCCTGGTTTTGTATATATCAGCTAATGTGATTGGACTAGACTCGGAATCGACCTATATGGTAAAGCTGCATCTATAGCTAAGATGTTGACTGCAATCAGAAAATATTGATCTGTTTAACGGGACAGGACTACAGGCTTAAGTTCAAACGGACCAAAATTTCAATGTGTCTATTCATTATCTATCATGATTTATATTATACAGTAGTATAATGTAATGCAGTGAAATACACTAGACCAACCAAAACTTCCGTAAGATATAGCGATATATACTTCACAACAATATACACAATATATAGTGCCAAATAAACAATGATTTTTAAAATGATGTTTAATGTGTGCATATCATAGTCATACAAACAAGAAGCATTAAATGTGATAATATAACTTGTTACACAATAGACGGGCATCAAATAACATCATATATATATATATAAATATAAAATATGCAATATCATACATTTAACATCTAATTACACAACAAATCATATATTATTTTTCAATTACCGTTGTTTTTGTATTGTTGTTTAACGACCCACTGAAGAATCTGTCACTCATATGGAGACGTCAACAAATGCCGGTGAAGGACTTCAAATTTTGGCCTATGTTCGACACTTACGGCCATTGAGCAGTAAGGTTTCTTTAACGTGCCGATACATGCCTACTGTGACACGGGACCTCGGTTTTTACTGTCTCATCCGAAGTGTTATTCAGTTATCATTAATATGATTATACAATACACGACAAACAATAAATCATCATTAAATTGCATAATATTGTATACAATACAATGCATATTAAAATATCAGATACCAAAATATAATATAAATATATATGTCCAGGATACATATACAAATCTAGTGAACTCTGAAATAACACGGATATCTGGGAATCTAGAGGTGGGATCAGGTGCTGACGGTCACACCTGTCGTGAGTCCACAGTCAAATTCAATTGAAATAAATGAGAAACAAACCCCCGTCACAAATGGCAACAACCGCTATCGAACGGGTAACTCAACATCTCACTTAGTGAAACAGAGTAATTGCAAACAAGTCTATTGTAAACAAGTACTGCCATACAGTACACCACGCAAATCTTCTTTAAAAAAAATCAAATGAATGATATTATTCGGGTCCTTGATTAATTTATGATATGAAAATAATAAATACAATTTTACGTAAAATGCAGTTGTATCACGTGACATACGAGATGAAAGAATAATTCCAGGGAGAAATACACTATAGAAAATAAAGCTAGATGCACTTAGATGAATTCCATCTGGATTTTTTTTATTTTGTTGACATTCGATGGGGATATCATTTGTCTATTTCAATGAATCTGTTACAAAGTACAATTTTGACAACGGTTTTAATTTACAATAATAAACTAAATGGATTTACGTTTTCCCTGATCTAATTGTCTTTTTCAAGTCGATCTTTAGCATGTTTATCCGATAAACTGCAACAAAAGGATAACAAATATTACCAGAAAACCTTCATTAGAACGAAATGTTTTACCGCGAATAGATTGTTGATAGATTTGACAGATTACAAATCTTTTGATACGAGATAAAACACGTGCTTATTTACAAAGACTAATGTACATTTGTAATGATTGTTCGAATAGAAGACAAAAAAGAATATATTTCCTGAAACAAACACTAACTAAAATTTCATCACTAAAAGATGAAAATATTTGCGATTGCCATTAAAATTGTGTAAATAATAAGAATGACGCGAGTTCGTTGGAATAGCATTAATATTTCCGGAAAAATTTTATATCAGACTTTTATGTCCCCCTTGAGAACAAATAAAACGTTTTATCAACACATGTGAATACCCTTTTGAAACTGGATTTATTTGCAAAGCTTGAAATAATATATACATGTATATAAATCATTGCTCGTCTTATATAAAATATTTCCCTTTCCAAACGTTTACTACCGGATTATCAACTTTAATGTATTTACAATGAATGTCAAATTGGCACCGAGTGATTTGTGTTTACAATGAATGACCAAACTAATGCACCGAAGTCATTTGCGTTATAAATGGGTATATAGCTCCTGTACATAATAACAGCATATCAAGTCGGCTTTTAAGCTTGTGTGGGCGAAAGAAACAGAATTAAGATGCTAGATATTAAAACAGGACTATACCAATACTATAAAATACATTATACTGTAAACGTGGAAATATGCACGTGGGGAGTAATTTACACTAAATACACGATTTATTCGCGTAAATTACTCCGCGTGCTAGTCTAGTCTCACAGTTGCACTAAGAATTATCGTTAATTACAGGGCTACTCACAGTATGTTGTGACATCGCGTAAAAAAAAGAACACGCGTATAGTTTGCATAAGAAAATCGCGCAGTTAACAAAACGCGGAAATACCCACGTTTACGGTAACCATTATTCCAGTGAAATTGTCGGGGCGAAAGTTAACAGAAACTATAAATTGCTTTTATGTGTCAAAGGAATTATTTTATGCAAATATAGACTTATGTTACATACCTAAGCAATTAAGAATTTCCTATTGTTTTAAAGTAATTTGGAGTTATCATTTCGAAATTTCAAGATAATATCTCGAAATATTTGGTTATCATCTATAACAAATCTGGGGAAATGTTAATCTGCCTCTGTTCATTGTATACAACAATTCTTTATATTTAGATATTGGAATAAATAATCTTAAAACCAGTGGTTTATTCCCCGTGAGAGTTATCTGCCCTTTCGTTTTTGTAAATAATACTGCGATTAGACGTGCTAAAAATACAGTGGAACATCACCAAAAGAACACTTTTTTAGGGGCAATCTATTGAAATTCCCTAATAGATATTTAGTAAGAACAGATTCTCACTAAAGAGTTCACCTCGCTTATCAGACAACTTTCAGTCAGTTAGTCTTGATAGCGATCTTCATCTCAATTTCAGAAAAAAAATAAGTTACTTCATAGTGTATATATAATGCATTGATACTTTCTTTAGATATTGGAATATTTGTTCAAATATTCATAAAATATCATTGACATATTTATGTTTCCGTGATAAAAAGCCTTTAAAATCTTCGAGATAACACCATTGAATTTAAGATGATATATTGAAATTTCGAGATAATAACTAAAAATTTAGAGATGATAATTCTTAATTTCCAGATGATAACTCTAAATGTCGAGATGATAACTAAATTTTGAGATAACTAAATTTCAAGATGATAACTCCAAATTTCGAGACAATAACTACGAAATTTAGAGATGATAACTTCAAATTTTCAAAGAAAAAATATAACACACACACACACACTTTAATAGACTACTAAAATCTGAATTCGAATTATTCATATGCATGTACTACACAATGCAGAATTATATAAATATTATCATAGTGTCAATAATAAAATTACTTGAAAGCAATTGCCGAGATTATTTGAGTACTAAATCACCATAATAAGACAATATAATATAGACCTATGAATTCTTTTTGTACCGATGTAACTAGCTATAGGTGTAAATATGCATAATCTCACTGAGGTGTCGGGAGAGCCGTCGTGGCTGCACGGTAAAGTGCTCATTTGCAACCGGAGGGTCACGGGTTTGGAATATCAGCGGAGGCGACTGGCTTTTCCTATCCTTTGGGTAAGGCATTAAAACCGAGGTCCCGTGTCACAGTAGCTGTTGTCACGTTAAATAACCCTCACTGCTCAATGGCCGTAAGTGCCGAGCATAGGCCAAAATTTGAAGCCCTTCACCGGTATTTGGTGACGTCTCCATATGACTGAAAGATTCTTGAGTGGGACGTTAAACAACAATACAACAAAAACAACAACTGAGGTGTCGAAGTCACTACTGTCCGTGCAGCTCACTTCGAAAATAGGAATACATAACTTCAATTTTAAATTTTGAATCATTGGGCTGAATAAAAGTCATATCTTACTAGAGTCGTTGAATAACTTCTACATAATACAAATTTCATGGAGATGGGCATTTTCAATGTTAAAAATGTTTCCAGCAGGACCGTGTTTTGTCCTGTGCTTACTATAAGGTCATTTATCAGCGGTTCCAAATATTCCCAGCCCTATCAAATGTACACGGGAAGTACTCTTGGATAAATAAAATGAAAATTACCGTTGTAGTAATTATATATAAACATATTCATTCACAACAAGTATCATTGAATTGAAGTATTATTAGTAGCACCAAAGTTATAGTTTTACTAAAAAGGCAACGTGCACACATGCTCAATACGACCGTTTATGTCAATAAGACTTCATCAATTCGACAGATCAGCTCGAATAACATGATAAATTTTGTGGTATCATACAAGGCGAAAATATGAACCTCAATGTATTTTTAACAGTACCCACCATTGAAAAATGACAATCTTAGCTTTTGAGAAATTTAGATAGAACAATCCTAGCGAAATATTACTTCAGTGTAAAATAACTCAATATGATGCATGTATATAATTGCTGCATACACATCCTCCACATTTTTTATCATGGAATGCCATCAATAGTATGACGTCAATGTTTTAAACCTGAATGATAATATCTTGACATACAAAAGCTTTTATGTGATATCAAAATATGGCAGTACAAAGGTATTCTTCTATGGTTTGTCATTCAGTCGGCCTAGGTCTTTGTCTTGGTACGATTCGTCTTGGGTGCGAGTTTTCCTTGTAAATTCACTCAACCAGCAAATCTCGTGCACATCTACGAAGATGATCGGAAAGTAATCAGATGTCCTGTATCAGTTTCCGTGTAACACAAAAATATTAATGATTTTTTGGCATCTGCACTCTGTTTTCGACGGTAAATCGTATTGTCGGGTGATTTTTTATGGTATACAATCGTTTCATGATTATTACACACTTTCCGAAAAAAAAATATTCCTAACTTAGCTAATGCTGCTTTAAAGGATATTTTTACAGAGAGTAATTAAATATTTCCTGAATTCATACTAGTAGATAAAACATAAAAATAGAAACTTATTATTTTGAAATACATTTAAATTTTACACCTATTGTCACAGTTATCTAAGAATGTAGAGACAATTGTTATTACCTCTTTTATTTGCTAAAAAAAATGTTTCCTGCATGAACTATATAATAATGTGAAATATATTGTTATGAACTCATTGATTTGTTAAAAAAAAATTATGTTTGCCATTGAAATTGTGAAACGTGAAAATTTAATTAGCAATTTTATATAAAAAAGTCAATGGTTTCTTTACATTGATTATAACGTTGAATAATTTACAAGAGAGATAAAAAAAAAGTATTTCATTCTGTCTCTTCGTATAGACGTATTGTAACAACTTTGTAAATAAAATGAATCCTAACGCGTGTCGTCCTGTGTATAACTTCAAAATAATATTTTCGCTCCGACTTATTATCGTATTTTTGTTATAACGTGATGTGCTTTAACCTTAAACCCTTACAACCCTACAGGTCATAATAGACTGCTCTGATACAATAGGATAAAGCATACCACTCAGATCATCAGGGTGGGGAGGGATAACAGTATAGATGACAATAAATTCTGCATATTGATATTTTACTGCGCATGTTCTATATAATATGTATAAGGAGCAATGCCTAAAACATTTAGCTTTTACTACCTCTTCTATCGCTTTAAATGTCACTTATTATGCCCCGTCCTGAAAGGTCCGCTTTGGGCATCTAGTGTTTGGATCGATCATCTGTCTGTTTGTGTGTCTATTTGTCTGTCTGTCTATAATTCCGTCCCAACTGTTTGTGTCTCTGTTTCTCTGTCTGTCTGTCTGTCCGTAATTCCGTTCCGCTGGAAATGTGTTGGGACCGGGGGCATTTGTGTTTCACAAACACCTCATGTTTTTCTGTTACTCTTTTAGTTAATAATTTTTAATTTACCAGTATATGAAGATGACATCAGATTTAGGTGAAATGCCACGGATTTTTACCAATGCTATCGAATACGTTGAATCTTTAGGTTCCATGCAGTGTGCACGGATCCTCGGTATTAAAGTTCCATATGAAAGGCCCATGACTTTCACTTCGCATGCCGTGCACTTGTCATTACCATTTTAACAGCCTTGGGCAAGACTCCGTACAGACCTTATCACCAGACTTGACCTTTTCACCGAGTTTGACCTTTTCATCGACATAGAAAAGTTTCCATGGAACATTTGCGGCGAGTGTGTCATGCCAGCAGGGGACGCTGACACCTTCCGGACACCTGGTCCTATCCCGTTTGGGATTCGCAACTGTTCTTCATGTTGATACCATTTATACATCTAATGGTCGTGTTCTAATGGACTTGTGTTTCGATTAACAATTGGTACTTCTTCATTTGTACTTTGAATCGAACCCAGAACCTTCCACTTGTGAGTCGACGGCTCTTCCACTAGGCCACTGCAAGCGGTCTTTTCGCTGGCATCAGGAATTCAAAAAGGTGTCCCGTTGGATCCGTTTTAATCTAGGAATCGATGCATTTGGAAGACGCAATGAATAGATTTCCGTTAACAGTAATATTGTGGGATCAAAATAGTTTATGGAATATATATATACTATAGTAATATTTCGTACAGATAAAACGATTTAAGTCTAAACCCATCAACACCTCAAGATAGTAATCTTTTTAAATTCGAGTTCAACCGATGAAATCTTCAGGACAGAAACGGTCATCTTGAACATTCGGTTTTTGCCTTTGTTTTGCACGACTACAATCTAATCAAAAACTACCTCTATAAACGCCTGACTCCATATCGGATTGCCTTAGAACCTCTACACGACAGACCAGAAAATGGGGGCGGTAGAGAGATCGGTTTTTATTAAGATTATTAAGATAGTTATTATGACTGCAGTATTGTCAATATTCTTTGAAAATTTTCAATCATAATACTTTTTTGATTACCCATATTCCACTACCATAATTAACCCTTTCAACCCTACAGACCATAACAGATTGGACTAAGCAATGGAATTAAGCATTTCCATTTAGATTTTGTTAGGGGTGAAAGTGTTACGTATGCAATCAATATGCGTATCAACTAATGACAGCATTGTATAATCATCCAAATATTGATGTTGGATACTTTTGAATAATGCAAAGCAGGATTTCTTTTCTTCTTCACTCAGTTTCTTTTGTGTGCGAAAAAAAACATTAAAATAAAATGAATACACAAGTAATTAAAGGAATTTACAACTTCAAAAGGTAACATTGTGCCTTTAGATAACAATGTTTTACTGGGTTTCACAATACCACCCTTTCTAAAGACGGCTATGTTTGTCTTTGAAACACTAATTTAAGGTTTCAGTTAGCAGTGTACTTGTTATTACATAATGAATCCATTTCGTAAGCCATCGTCACTTGCGCTGTCACACATGTATAAATAATCATATTTTGTATATCCAGAGAGGTCAGTCCTCGACCAAATGTATATAACACGTGTACTTGCTGATACTTGTTTCTAAAGCCCTGCTGTAATAACATTTCTTTTGTTTGTACACAAGTCTGAATTACAATAATGTACGTTTTGAACCAAAGTCACAAATGTTTACAAAAGAGGCCAAAATAAATGCTAAAGATTATAGTTACTGTCAACAAGACTTGTAAGACTCCAGTTGATTTAATGTAAATATATATTAAAGACATATATAAAGAGGTATCATACAAGGCCAACAAATAAATAAATATTAAATGTATTGCTAAATCCTTCCAAGAGTACCAGTGCCTACTGTAAAACTAAATATTTAGAATTTTGTAAAAATTGGCTGAAGCCCCTCGAGTCAAGAAATTGGATTTTAACTTCCTGTTATAAATTATTATTGTTTGTTGGGTACGGGAGCGTATTAGGGCCATCTTAATATTTTTTATTTCTCGTTTTGCCAACTTTAAAGTTGGCTTTGCCAACTTTTTTTTTTGGAATTTCCAACTTTTTCTTCTCGTTTTGCCAATTTTAAAGTTGGATTTTCCAACTTTTGTCTTGGAATTTCCAACTTTTTTCTCGTTTTGCCAACTAAAAGTTGGCTTTTCCAACTTTTTTCTCGTTTTGCCAACTTTACTGTTGGCTTTTCCACCCTTTTTCTTGTAATTTCCAACTTTTTTCTGGTAATTTCCAACTTTATAGTTGACTTTTCCAACTTTTTCTTGGCTTTTCATACTTTTTTCTGGACTTGTTAAGATTAATATAAATTGGCCTACGTTTATAAACAGGCACTCAGACAGTGTATTGACTAGATTTCAACATCTTTAACATAGTTTTCAATTTTAAGATACCGTGTAAAATATCACGAAACGGTACAATAACTGAATAGCAATCAGGCGATTCTTCGCTAAAATGGTGGAGTTAAAAGGAAAATGATGATACATCTACATCGAAACTAGCCTTAGAGGCTATGGTAGTGACTCATATTACCAGAAATTGTGCATATATTCGATGAAATGTAGATTTGATATAAATAAATTAAACATTTGGAACATAATGAATTGTTCAAAACCGTAGTTTATCAAATGGATGCATTTTAAGTTTCTTTTCGATATGATTCTTAAATTTTATATTGCTCAAAGCCTTATATAACTTCAGGGGACGACCTTTTTGGACAGCATTGCAAACTTTGTCAAGTCAGATTATTTATTTTCAGTACGCCACAAGACAGAATATTTATTTTTAATTTTTTTAGGGACAGATTTTTTTTCAGTTTCTTTTTCTTTGCGATCAAGATTATAGTATAACGTAGTGGCAGATCTAGACATGTTTAAAGTATTAACATAAATATGTACTAACTAAAAACTCGTTTAATGCGCATTAGATTAATTAACACGTATCTTTTAGTGGATTTATCTAAACCCAAAATATAAAAAGTCTCAGATACCAAAGTATAAATCATTAAGATGTCCAGGATATAATACAAATCTGGTAAAAAATGGACAAACACGGACCTCTTGAAATCAAGAGGTGGGTTCAGGTGCCATGGAGGAGTAAGCATACCCTGTCGACCGGTCACACCCGCCGTGAGTCCACAGTCAAATTAAAATGAAATACGCGAGGAACGAATCCTCGTCATAACTGGTACAGACGTCTCAACAACCGCCATCGAACAGGTAACTCAACATTTCACTTAGTGAAACAGAATAGTCGCAAATAAGACTACTATACCGACCGTAAAATTTGCGGAACGTTGTCATCAAACGTGGTTTTCGATATCCCTGTGTCAATAATTTGTCAGTGAGTAGCTTACCTCTGCATATGAAATGATCATATGTTGAACACGCCCTGGCATATCTGATAATATGTGAAATATAAACTCCATATGCGGGTGATTTTGGGATATTACTACTGAAATATGGAAAATTAACGATGGGAAAGCCGAAATCGTCCCGTTTGTTGTATAACTTAGTTGCTAATTTCCCGTCTGTGCCTATAGTTAGTAAAATGGCTAAGTATGAAGCGTGTGTGCTTGATTCTGTTGTATTTTTAATTTCTAGTTCGCCGGGATTTATCACATTGACATATGTATGAAAATTGTCATTATTAATTGACAAAACGTCGTCGATATATCTAAATGTTAAATTAAAGGACACCGCTAACTTTTTCTCCTTTTGATTCAGCAATTTCTGAATGAAGTCTGCTTCATATGAATAAAGGAACAGGTCAGCCAATAAAGGGGCACAATTGGTTCCCATAGGAATACCGACAGTTTGTTTAAAGACCACGTATCCGAACATTATAAATATATTGTCTATTAGAAATTCCAGCATCTTTTTTATATCAACTTCAATGATGTATGTGTAGAATCAGAGTGTTGTTGGACAAAATAAGTATCATGATAACCAATCACTAGGTATTTAAATTTCCGGGTACCACTTTTAGTGAAAAAACAGTTGTAAATGATGCTAAAACATCTCTCTTTTAATTTTCTATGTGGAACTGTTGTGTAAAGAGTAGAGAAATCGTATGTTTTGATGCTGTGAATCTGAGAAAAATCGTGTGCCTTCAAATTTTCTAAAAGTTGTTTAGAATATTTAAGTACCCACATCTGATTTACACCGTTTCTGGAATAAGCAACTGTACAGTACTGCTGAAGTTTCTTCTTAACGGTTGTTAGTATCTTTGTAAGGAGTAAAGATAAAGGTTTTGGTAGAACATTTGCTGGATCCTGTTATGTACCTCTGCTTATATATTTGGTTCCCACCTTGGATAGAACACCAAGATCATATTTCGTTTCAATGCACTCAACGTTTCTCCAGAAAATGATTTTGTATGTATTTCCAAATTTGGTTTATGTAATCTTAGTTCCTTACTGGCGGCCATATTAGATGACCATCACGGATCAGCACGAAAGTAATTACACTTGGTCATCACCTCATGAGGAACATTTATATCACGTTTGGTCTCAATCCATTTACCGATTCTCCAGAAGAAAAGTTCAGAAAGTGACTGCTTGCTTGAAATAACCCACTTTGAAGTAATTAATGTCAGTCTATCTGCTATTAAAAAGACTGGGTTTAATTCCGAAAGCAGGGCCGTAGAAAGTACCATATTTTCTGTCAAAAGTTTGTATTATCTATTTTTAAAATTGATATTAATTCTGAATGATATAATGCTCGTTTATAATTTGATATTTATGTTTATCAGTGTACGACAGTCTTGTCCAGGACATTAAATTACACGTCCTGTTCAGTTTCTACACATGTTCTGTTCATATTAAGATCTAGATGAATTGATTAGCTACTTGTAAATTACATAAGACCCTTTAGCACTGAATGGATCTTTTCAGTTTGCTAAAATTAGTAGGACATAGGACAATGATCCTGTATATTTTGACGGATGTTCGGATATGCAATATTTTGACAAATATTCATAGTTCATTGCGGTGTCGTATAATAATCGGCCCGGCCTCAAAATACGTCCGATCAGACCGAAGATGTTTTCGAGGCGAAAAGTCACTAATTAGCCAGTTTTCGCGACTAAAAGTCGAAAACTTCTAATTAACGAATTTTCCACTTTTCGTCTCGCCAAGCAAAAGTCGCTATTTATCTATTCGCCTCGCCAAGAGAAAACTTGCCAATTAGCAAGTTTTCGGATCGAAAAGTCGAGATGGCACAAATCAGCCACCATAATACTAGATTTATAAAAAGTAATAGTTCGTCATATGTATAAGTATCATATAAAGATTATTATATGATCATTTTGATATCATTCTCCTTCTCAGCTGATATCGGGACCGAGGGCGAGGCGAAAAATTAAAGTCGCAATGCGAAAAGTCGCCAAAACTGCACGCTAATTAGAGACCAATTGTTTTGGACTAAATCGCTAAATAGCTGGTTTTCGGGGCGAAAAGTCTCCAATTAGCGAGTTTTCGCTTTGCTAGGCGAAAAGTCGAGATGGCACAAATCAGACACCATATAGTATGTTTAAATTAATAAGACATTTAAATGTATAAAATGTTAAAAAAAATAAATGTACTTCATTTTGGGTAACTTTGTTTTATATCTAGCGACAAATGGCACAAAGAAAATTAATAAAGAACTTGGCTCTGTTTGACATGGCCAGAAGCTACAACTAGAGTGACATTAATAATAATGTAGTACCACGTGTCCAAAAGGTTGTGTCTTTGGTATGAAACACTGTTATTAACAATGATTAATACTCAGGAAAAAAAACATTCTGACCGTTTGACCGATCCAATCATTATAATGCACGGGGTATAGGGGATATAGGGGACTGTCGAAAAGCAAACCAATCGCCGCTGGTATCACGCGGTACACGTCGCTAAAACAATTCACGGATACTCAATATACATGTATATATAAAGGTATTTAACATCGCTTTCCTTTTTAATTTTTTGAATTATGAAAAGCGTTTTACGTCACACTCAACAATTTTTCAGTTATATGGAGGCGGACAGTTTTTATTGGTTGAGGAGAAAACCCGCTTACAATTTACCAGGGGAGGGACCACCGGCCTTCCGCAAGTAAACTGGCAAACTTTCAAACAACAATCAGCTTCGGTTCCAGCGGGCTCGGACCTGCGCTGACCAGAAGCAGCGATATATAAAGCTAATATTAGCTTTATATATCGCTGCCAGAAGTGAGAGACGTCGTAGGCGTTCCTTTTTAGAGTTGTATTACAGTTGGGTGTCTCTGTCTTTGCTGGGTATCTCATCGACTGCAAAGTTGAGGCTTTGTAACCTCTGTTACAAAGGTTAGTTTTCATGAGCTGGCTCTTTTCTTGGAAAAAAAAAACTGTAGATGAACGGATACGAAGAAGTCTGGTGACTCAACCTTTGGGTACTCCTTTAAAAGTGTGAGGTGGATGACAGTTTGATGGCATTTAGTACAGATGAGAATCTGTGGATATGGAATAGAGACTGAACTCAGTATCCCCATCAATCGGAGTGGATGTCGTGTCCAATAAGGTGTTTAAGAATCGGAAATATCCACGGTGAATTTGATGGATTGATGGAATTAGTGGGTAAATTTGACGACATTGTCAAGGTCATCCTGCCTTTTTTTAATAATGTCATGAAATGTTTTGAAACAATGTTATTTTTATATAAATGTTAAATTTTCTTCCCTTGCCTCATCTGTTTTCGGGCCCTAGTTTCGGCTCTGCAGCCCACTTCATCTTTTACCAAATGATCAATGAAACGCAACCACCTAAAGGCACTATAAATATCGATTGATTAAACAGTTAACGTTCATGTCTCCTCATGAAAATATTGGCATAAGAAGAGGCCAGTTTAGTTCCCATTGTAGTGCCACTTATTTGTAGGCAGTGTGCACTGTTAAACATGAAGTTGTTTAATTTCATTACATGTTCCAGAAGGTTGCCTAAGAATTCGGTAGGAGAGCGTTGGATTTCTCTCCTATTCCAGACATAGGAGCTGTCGGTACATTATATTAGGCTATATTGTTTGTTTGTTTATTGTTGTTTAACGTCCCACTCAAGAATCTTTCACTCATATGGAGACGTCACCAAATGTCGGTGAAGGGCTTCAGATTTTGGCCTATGCGTGGCACTTACGGCCATTGAGCAGTGAGGGTTCTTTAACGTGCCGACACCTACTGCGATACGGGACCTCAACTTTTACTGTCTCATCCGAAGGACAGGAAACCAACCTGCCGCCGGCTGGACTCGAACTCACGACCTCACGATCAAGAGTCGAGAGCTCTACCGACTGAGCCAGTGATGTAACATCCATCGTCACAAGAAGAGCATTTGTGGAAGGTTACTGAGATGACGGAGTTTTGTTACAATAGTCCGCGGTGTCCTTCAAATATGATGGTAAACTTTCTACATGCGGTCGGAGATATAAGTCCAGAAATTAAGATATTTTCTCCGGGATGCCCAATGGCACTAACAAAGGGATGACCAGGTATGTCTTTCTTTTGGATATGAGGAAGTAGATACAATTTTCCAGGTCTACAGTTGGTCAGTCAGGTCCGTAACTTGGGCCCGAAAGCAAATGAGGCAGGGGTTTGAGGCTCCCTAAGTTGGTGGGTACAGAGGAAGGGGAACGAAGCCCACCGGGGGGGGGGGGGGGGGGGGATTGAACATTTAGATAAAAATAACACTGTTTCCAACCATTTCCATGACAATATTTATAAAAAATGGCAATATATATATATATATATTTATATATATATATATATATATATATATATATATATATATATATATATATATATATATATATATATATATATATATATATGGATCAGGCAGTTGCCTCATCTGCCTCAAAGGTAGATACGGTCCTGTCGGTAGCAGTGTGTGGAAGCCGTAGTCACTTAAGTTCTCACTTTTCCTACATTTCAGTACAGTAAGAGTTTCGGTGATCTCAAAGGCTCACTTCTCAGTAAGATCAGAGTCAAGGTTTTTTATAAAATTTCTCATCTGATAATTGTCTCTGAGTTTCTGTCATATGTATCCGTTTGTCGAGGACCACTACTGTTGACCCATTTCCTCCTCTTTTACCTATATGTACAATGACATCACGATCTTAATCTAACCATCGATGATATCCAATTCATTTATTCAGAATGAAACAGAACGCTTCATTTTGCGTTTTGTCCAAAAATGTCTATGTACTCCGCTCCTTGAAAATCCCTGTAATCAGTCGCATCGAGAATATTTACAAACTGTAGTAAAAAAAGGAAAATAAAAGTTTCACAATTTCTTTTAAAAAAAAAAGAACAGAAATTGAATATCGAGTAAAATTAGTGACTTCGGGTCCTGGTGTTAATCAATTTACGAATCCAATTTGTTTCGATCTAGTAATTAACTACTTGCTACATTTATCATTCCTTTAGTTGAGTGCATATGTTCACAAGACAGAGTTTGGGTTTAATTGATATTTTTCTTGTCTTGTTTCACAAACCGTGGAGTTTCTATAAGAACAAAATTTCAGTTTTATTCCTATAACATACAAACTTTACAATGTCGTAACATTGATTTGCCACAGCGTTTTCAGCGATTTATAAATGAAAAAAAATCTTGCCTTTCAAGACTTCGTCCTTCAGTTTGTTTTTCCTTTTTTTTTAAACAATTTGGTTAAGTGTAAAAATGTTTTCTCATACACTCCGGTTTTGTTTTAACAAGTAAATATTTTGAAGACTCAGTCTTGTGCAGATCAAGTATGCAAGACTTTTTAGTATACTTTCAAGTGTATCGTTGGACCGGCATCAATTTTCATGCATATCAGTAAATTTTGCGTTTCTTTTCTCGGTATTTTTCATCATTATTGCTACTTCCAGGTGATTATCAAACTGAGCTAAATTGAACGATCTTTAATTATGGATTATTTTGTTATTAATTGTATGTTGTTAATTGCACAGTTTGGGTTTGTTTTGTTTACATGTGATATACACTGTACATGCACTTATTGTGTAAGAACTCTTAAAGTGAGCGAAAAATCCGTCTCGAGTGTAGGCTACTGTTGTATTCTAGCAGATGTTTTGTAGTTTTTGAATTTTGTTTTTATTTCTTTTTTTAAAATTGTATTTAAAGCCGGATAGGCCTAGGTCTATTATGCATTGTCATTGACTATAACTGTTCAGTTATAAGTGATGGGGATTTCATATTTCAAATATGAATACCTCTTGTCGAAACGCCCAGTTTTTACGCGGTGATTGGCATTGATCTGCAGGGGTCAACATTAACAAAATGTCCGCTTGTCCCCCAGACAAAGTAGTACTGAAATCTACTTGTCCGAATGCCAAAGTGACTTGTCCGGAAATCAAGTGTAACATTTTAAAGTTACTATTTTGTGTTTAAATAAGAATAATCTTTATTCAATTAATTTTTGTCGTCAACAATTTCACTTGTCCTTTGAGAAATAATATCTACTTGTCCGAACGCAAAATGTACTTGTCCCGGACAAACCTTAATGTTGAACCCTGACTGACTTATATAATCAGTAGCATACTAGCAAGTGTGATACATGAAAAATGATGCTTTTGAGACTCTTGCTGCTATACAAAATGAAGCAAGCCTAATCAGGACTGTTCGATTTCGAATATATACCCATAGGCTACTCGTAAAACCCGGGTCCGGAATCGCTATGCTAGAGCTCTCATAGCGGTTCCGGACCGTGGTTTTACAAAGATAATGTATACCATACCACTATAGTCCCCAATTTGTCGTTTGTTAAACTTCCGAATTTGAGTTAAAAAGAAACAAATCATTATTTTACATCATTCACATAAATGTTTGCATCGCACTTGTGATTTTCCTGTAAAAAATGAATGAATATGTTAAGTACGGTACTCAAAACTTGAGTACATATTCAACAGCGATATATAAAGCTAATATTTTATATATCGCTGATATTCAAATATCATTTTTGTTTTTAATATTTCTAAATTTTTCTTCAAATGAGCAAGAACTTTCATCTTTATTTACAACATGACCAGTTACAGATTAAATTTTGCGTGTTTTTACCTTAAAAGAATAAAAAAGTTAGATGAGTAGGAGATGCTATTTGATAGTTGGGTCGTGTGCAAGAACAAGAATTTACGAAACTGTGGCTTATTATGGAAGAGTCACTCTGAATGACTGCCATTGACTGTAGTTTGGAGGTAAGATACGAATTTGAAACACACAAATTCTTAAAACTTTGTATAGTGATAATGTTTAGACTTAATGTGTATTCTTATCTACAACCGATGGTTAAATCTATAGAAACGGTGATTATTAGAGTTGTATATATCGCTGACAGTAATAAAATTGAACCGATTTAATTTCCCCCATTTTGGCGCACAAACTGTCATTGTCATGCATCACATGGCTGTTTGACTATCTTCATGTTTGGGGTTTTCGACTGCATCTATTATACTGTTACTTAATTAAATAGAATTAATTTACAAATACCTAGACCAGATTATCAATAGGCCTAATGCATTGTAGTATTTATGAAAGTTTTCTTTCTTTTACAAAAAAAAAAAAAAAAAATCAAAATAGTAACAGTTTCAACATTTCGTCATTTGTTGATTTGACTTGTCCCAAGTCATGCAAGTTGTGGATTTCCCAATAGACCATTTTCGAGTTGTCCTGTTACGTCACGATTCGTCATTATATTCCGGATAAGCAGTTTATCCCCTCTATGACCAGGGATATTAATATTATGAAGTAGGCTAATAGCCTAATAGGTGCCAGATTTGAAAATTTGATTACAGGGAAGTGATGACACTTTCCATATTTACAAGAGAGGTAATTTAACAAAAACTAATTCTTCGCAGATGACATGAAATAAGATATCGCCGAATATCATCAATGAAAATATTACATAATCTGAATTGACCTTGCCTTACTTTCAGATGACGTCACATAGTCTAAGTACAAACTATTGTGATGAAACTGAACGGAATCAGAAAACTCGAAAATGGTCTGTTGATGTCAAAATTTACTCAAATGACAAGATTTTTTAAGAAATCTTCAAACCGTTTAGTGTATTTTTAGATTTCCAAATTTCAAGAAAATGTTGCTTGAATTCCCAATTCAAAAGGCCCAGGTCTCATAAAAGCCCAGGTTTCCGAAAGAGTGAAAAATCTCTGGGTCCTAACATCACAAGGACCTTTAAATGTACTTTTCTTTACTTGGGAAATGAAGAAATGTATAAAAATAACATAACTGGTACATTATTGATAATGGTAGATATGATAATGATAGTGATACTGCAGTAGAGACTGCGGAAGGAAGCAGTGTAAGTCTGAAAAGTGTAAGACCTAATATCTTTTTTGACATAAGTCACATAATAACATTGTGTTCCCTTGTTTCGTCTGACAGAATACTTAAATTAAAATGACATACAGTAACTAAATAAGAATTCAAGAATTCTGTAGTATGGATAATTTAATACTAATGATAGATAATAATTATCTATCATCATTAAGCCTCCATTTGGTTCATGAAAGACTTGTGGGTAGCAATATGTACATGTATCTACCAGAGCTTTCTAAAACAATCTACATCCATTTTATTACAGAATTGCATTGATATATAAGATTAGAACCTTATATTACTGTTTAATTGATAATTAAACATGTATGCAAGTCATTATTTTTGTGTTGCTTGAAGGTAATGAAATCGGTAAAAAGAACCACTAACATATTTTTATGTTTCAATAAATGCTGACAAATTCTGTTTGCTATTCTCATGAAAAGTAGTGCAATATGTTGGCTACTTTCTGATCTACTGTATTCGACCCATTAAGCGACCATGTCCCTATCAGCTCCCCTTTTCCACCCCTTTTTTAAATATGATCTAGAATCTTTTTTAGCTGGTTGACAAGGAGATGTGGACCTGAAAAATCATAAGTAACAGTTTATCTGTAGCCCCCCCCCAACAGAATTATGTTGATAGGCATCCTTGGTAATAACTACAACAACTTTACCACTGTGCCTTATAAAAAAATAAACAGTTTTACGTCAGTTTGACTGTTAATTGGTCCTATTAAGCACCCATCCTTATTTCCTGATTTTTTTAATGCCCTGGGCACTTCATGGGTTAAATATGGTATTCATTAAAAAAAAATGCCTATTTCTATCTACACACAAAGTGCACTTTAAATCTTTTTCTTGTTTACTTTCCATGCATCTAACTTACTAAAAAATTATTGATGGCCCGCGTGTAATAACTTCACCAGATCAAAGATATTTGTCAAGAGATTATAATTTACTAGAAAGAGGAATAACTCTTTTAGTCTTGTTTAAATAATATTTACTTCCTAGTAACTTGAGTCGACCTGGCTCAGTTGGTAGCGCACTCAACTCTTGATTGTGAGGTCGTGAGTTTGAGTCAAGCTGACAGCAGGTTGGTGACGTCTCCATATGAATGAAAGATTCTTGAGTGGGACGTTAAACAACAATAAACAAACAAACATCCTAGTAACTTAGTTTCAAATATTAATGCTTCTTCTTTACTGTGATATCATACATGTAAGTTCAAACTGAACTGAAATGAAAGATTGGATGCATATACACATGTACATTGTATATGTAAATATATTGTTTTTGGGCTGTCTGCATGACAGTTAGCAACAATTAACTTGAGGTGACCATTCTTTCCTGAAACGAATAAAATTTGGTATGTTGTTTTTTAATATTTAGATCCGGAATGATTTCGATTACGGCCAATATTAATTTTGGTGATATTTGCCAGAGTTATGGAAGTTTTAAACCTTTTTGAATGACAGCATATTATTTCAGTTAAAAAGGAAATGCTGATCCCTGATTTTATTAATGGATTTATTAAAGGACCTTGTATTATTACATTGTGACTTTACTATTTAGACAGTAAGCTTGTTTCTCTTATTTCATGTACATTAAAGTATTTAAATTGTATAAATGAGTATGTTTTAAACATTAAGATATCCATCGCAAATTCAAGAAATTCCAGAAAAAGTAAATTTCATCAAAATGTCATTAAAAAAATGAGTTTTCTTTAGAAGAAAGTCTTATAACAGGGTTCTTACGGGTCAGGGAATTTCTGGAAAGTCCGGGAATTTTACAAGTGCGTTTTTTAGTCATGGAAAGTCAGGGAATTTTAGTCTGAGTCAGGGAAAGTTGGAGAGAAATCAAATATTTTTTATCCTTGAAAAAATGATATTTTTCTGGCTTGAATTTCAAGTCAATCTTCACTAGGAAATGCACTTATGGGCACCAAATGACTTCGTATTATCAAAATTTTCTTGGGGGACATGCCCCCGGATCTCCCTTAAAGCACTTTACACTTGCCACACACTCTGTGCATCACAATAGATCAGGGAAAGGGCTGAGAATGTCTGTGAAAAGGTGGGGGGAAATCAAGGAATTTTGTTCTGTTAAAGATGTAGTTACCCAGTATAATTGATATCAAAATATTTTTAACTGATTATTGCATAAGAATCACCAGACAACTATGTACAACGGTCAACAAATATGTTTTTCATGTTCTATGTCATGAAATTAAACTCACAGATTAGATTTTTGCCAAATAATTCAAAATAACAAATTTGATGAGTAAGAGTTATTCCTCTTGATATTTGGTGCCTGAAAACCTAATATCTGTGTATGGAACATACACCTACAATGTATCTATCATAAAATAATATACAGTAAAACCTGCTTTAGCAACCACCTGTGTATAAAGACCACTTGATCATAAAGGCTGTTTTTTTGCTGTGACCAATACATGCAGTACCATTTGTGTACAAATAAACCTCTCTCTCTATATATAAAGACCACCTCCCTGTAAAGACCGATTTTGTTGTGTCCCTTAGGGGGTCTTTATATGTACAAGTTTCACTGTACTTATAGTACCTACTTGGCATCATTTTTTTTTACCTTTTAGATGATGTATACCTTAAGTTTGTTATTGATCTTCACATACCTATTGACAGGTATGTAATGTTCAGTTAATCAAGTGAGTAGAATTATAGCACGATTACGTGTCTTATCCTTCTGTACTTACAGGAAAACATCAGTGCTTAGCACTCACCTGCTTACCTTTCCCAGGTGAAGTGGATGTATGTTTCACTACAAATACAACTGTAAGTACACAATATATGTTACATGTATTTTGTTGTTGTTGTTGCGTTTGACATAGAAGTTTTAAGCTCCCATACATTAATGATGAATTGGGAGAGGGGGGGGAATTATATTTTTTGTCTGTTTGTTGGTGTGTCTGCACAGTTTCCAACATTTATGGTACATATAAATTCTTTCCTGTGATTTTGAAAAATTTAGTAAACTGCTTTATGAGATTGATACAATTTCTCTTTAGAAAAACTATTTAAAATTGTAGCTCAGCTGATGAAGTCTAATTCACAGAAACGATCGTCTTGAGCATTATAGTATACCTTTAGTATTATGTTTATAATACTACTAATAGGGAACTTACGAGTTAGCCTGGATTACTGTTATAATCCTGCTTTATCAATTACTTACATTAAGCAATGTTTGCCAGAGTTATGGGACTTAAAATTCTCTATCAATTGCTTACATTTTATATGTAACAATATCTTCCAGAGTTATGGGACTTTAAATTCTCTATCAATTGCTTACATTCTATATGTAACAATATCTTCCAGAGTTATGGGACTTTAAAATCTTTATCAATTGCTTACATTTTATATGTAACAATATCTTCCAGAGTTATGGGACTTTAAATTCTCTATCAATTGCTTACATTTTATATGTAACAATATCTTCCAGAGTTATGGGACTTTAAATTCTCTATCAATTGCTTACATTTTATATGTAACAATATCTTCCAGAGACTTTAAATTATGGGACTTTAAATTCCCTATCAATTGCTTACATTTTATATGTAACAATATCTTCCAGAGTTATGGGACTTTAAATTCTCTATCGATTGCTTACATTTTATATGTAACAATATCTTCCAAAGTTATGGAACTTTAAAATCTTTATCAATTGCTATAGGTAACAATGTCTGTGAGAATTATGGAACTTAATCATCTTTATTAATTGCTTACATTCAGCAGTGTTTGCCAGAGCTATGAGACTTGGAATGCAGATTTTAAAACAATGTTTATTCTCTTTTTTTTTTTTAGTTAGAAGTGCCTTTTCACCAAATTTCAAATTTTCCTTAAAATTCTATAAATTTACAGTTATGTATCAATCACAAGATGTTTCAACCAACAAGACAATATATCATTCAGAGCAAACTGCATTGTTTTCAAAATTTGAATTCTCAGTTACCATACACCTACATGTACATGTACCGTAGGCGGATGGTGGTAGTGGTTGTATACCTGCAGAATGTTCCATTCATGTGGAATTGTTTGGATTTAAGTATCAATATTTTTTTCTGCATTCTGGGTTTAATAAATTTCAGTGTTTTAAGTAATTAACCCTTTTCACTCAGCGGGGGTCTTGTAACTTTTGGTGGTAAAATAATACATATTCGTGCAAAATGACGTCAATAGACAATTAGTCTTTGTGACAGTGTTGCAAATTGAATGGTAAATATGTACCATAATTTTCTGTGTATATAATTAATGCACATCTGCATAAATTGTGCACTAAAATTTAGTGCACCAAAAAATTGAAATAACTTGATATAGCACATACGTATAACGTAATATGCACTTTATTTGGGGGCAAACACTTTGGCATTCTTTGCAGAAAATTGTGCTACTCGGACCTTGTAATCAATATAAGTATTAGTTTTTTATGCACAGCCCTCTGTGTGACTTGTTACACGTACCAGTTTTAAAAATACAATCAGATTCATGTCCATTCTCATTAATCAAACACTTATTTTCTGGAAAAAAAATGTCATTATAGAGTTCTTTGAAAACATTTAACAAGTTGTTTGTAACATCGTTGAAAATCAAATCTCTATAAGGGTTACAAAAATCTTAGTCTATTTACCACTGTTCAGATATTTTACTTTGAATAGGTTTACTTTAGTAGATCTATAACATTTAAAAAAAAAAGAGATTAAGAGTGAAACTGAAAACATTTAAATTTAGTAAATTGGCCGTATCGAGCACTGTTTTTTTTTTTTTTTATTATTATTTAAGTACATGTATGTGATTCGTATCAGTTTTGGACAATACTTTGTATGTTTTGGGTATAATAATTTGTGTTTAGAGTTTACATATGTGGGTTTTAAAAATGTCTTATTGGTGCCAGTGGTATTTACATGTTGAAATTTTAAAGTAATTTCTGATGTACCTCAAAAATGGTGCTTTTTGTGTTGAAAGATAAAATGCATCAGCAGATTCATGTAAACATGATCCAGCATGATGAGACCATCAACGGAAAAAAATAAACATGAACCAGCATGATGAGACCATCAACGGAAAAAAATAAACATGAACCAGCATTATGAGACCATCAACGGCAAAAAATAAACATGAACCAGCATGATGAGACCATCAACGGAAAAAATACACATGAACCAGCATGATGAGACCATCAACGGAAAAAAATAAACATGAACCAGCATGATGAGACCATCAACGGAAAAAAATACACATGAACCAGCATTATGAGACCATCAATGGCAAAAAATAAACATGAACCAGCATGATGAGACCATCAACGGAAAAAAATAAACATGAACCAGCATGATGAGATCATCAATGAAAAAAATAAACATGAACCAGCATGATGAACATTGACCATTAACGGAAAAAAAAATAAACATGAACCAGCATGATGAGACCATCAACGGAAAAAAATAAACATGAACCAGCATGATGAGACCATCAACGGCAAAAAATAAACATGAACCAGCATGATGAGACCATCAACGGAAAAAAATAAACATGAACCAGCATGATGAGATCATCAATGAAAAAAAATAAACATGAACCAGCATGATGAGACCATCAATGGAAAAATAAATAAACAAACATTAATTTGTCTGATGTGCTACAACCAAGCCTTTAAGAAATGAGTCATTCGCCATACATGCATGATACACATACATACACACATATTCATGCATAAAAAAATTGAACAATTAGTTAATTAATTAATTTTAGTATTTCCATCCCTGAAAAACTCATTCATGCAATCTGCCATACACACATACACACACACACCAATGCACACACACATACACACACACCAACACACATACACACACCAATGTGCGCACACACACACACACACACACACCAACACACACACAATTATATATATATATATCTTTATATAATGAAAATACCTAATATATATGTGTGTAAATTCTAACTTATCAGTTATGGCTTTATGCTATTGACTGAATGACATCTTAGTGAGTGTTTTAGAATATCACACCTATTGTATATCAGACTTTGAATTTAAGTTTTATTTTAAATAACTATCTTTTTTACTTAAATTTTGAAATGAAATGTGTCTACATGTATGTGAAGTAAAATGACAGAATGTTGTTAATTGTAAGGTAAGGAATATTAGATCAAAAGAAAAAGGTCCATTAGATATTGACCGAATTTCATGTATTTTCTTTTTTTAGCTCACCTGAGCGGAAGGCTTAAGTGAGCTATTGTGATCACTCCCCATCCTTTGTCAGGTGTCCGTCCGTAGACTACTTTTCATATTTTTGACTTCTTCTCTGAAACTACTGAAGGGATTTGACAAAAAGCAAGTGCTTAAAAGTCCTTAACCAAGTTTGTAGTTTTCAGCCAGATTGGCCCAGGGGTGGATCCGGGATGGGGCATAATAGGTCTAAGGTACCCCACTTTAAAAATCTTCTCCAGAACCACTGCATGAATTGAAAAACAAATGTTTTTGAATGATCTACATGAATGTATGATTTAAGTTTGTATTTTTCATAGAAATCAGAATATAAATTTTTGACTTGTTTTTTATGTCTTTTCAGAAATGACTTTCCCCTTGCATTCACTATGATGCATTCTTTTAATATGTTTTACTTGTATATAGGTTAAGAAATGTTTTTGTGCAAAAATTTTGCTGAATTGTAGATTTTAGATACATTTATGAATTTCTTAAAACAGCAATATTTATGTTTCTTGGCCATATCAGCCTACATGTACATGTTCTTCTTGGCCTTCTTTCCACATTTGTAGATGGTTCTCAGGTGAGCGATTGGGGCCCACATGGGCCTCTTGTTTTTCAGTTCTAAGGGCCTATATCTCAAGATCAACTCTTTCAATAGTTTTTGGAGAAGGCTCCCGACCAGTTATGTAATGATAGGGGGGACTAACCAGCAAAAAGATACATGTAAATTGTAATAGCTGTACTTTGAGTACCGGTAGATTAAAATCAGTAATTTTTTTCTGAATAAAAGAGGCAGTAGTCAATGACTTACATTGCATTTCGTTAAAAAAAGATGACAGAATTCATTGGCTGTTGGCCTCTATTAAAAGGGATGAAGATGAGTTTGTCATAATGACCAACAATGAATATGATTTTGACAATATTTCCCCAGGGTTTTGGGACTATAAACATCCTCATGTCTGACAGGGCTCTTGGCGGACATAGTCCTTCTCAAACACATTTCATTGTACAATGATTTGGGGATATAGGAAGATGGTGTTTAAAGTGAATCAGGGATTTTACCAAATGATCTTCAGGAGTGACTTTAATCTTATCATTGCCAAGAGGTGTGTCATGGAATTCCAGCTTTTACAATCAATATCATGTACAACTAATGTTATAATTCAAGCCTACATGTATACTGTTAAAATCGACTGATAGACTAAAGTCACTTTATTATACATATATTGTGACTCATCTATTGGTAGCAAAAACATTTCAACAATAAAAAAAATTACTAGTTAAAATTTACATTTTTTAGGTCATGTGAGTCAGTCATGTGACTTATTGCAATCTGTTGTCATCTGTCCTCATGTGGGTATGTGTTAAAGTCCTGGGTAAATTACGGTACCCAGTAATTAACATATTAGGGTTCTCTGTGATTTAAGCCCCAGAGGAAGTTTGCCAATTTACATGCAGAAGGATCAGATGGCCTCTTCATGGGTTTATTGTAACTGGGTTCTCTTTTCTACTACAGTAGAACCTATCATATGAGATCTCTGTCATAGAAGACCACCTGTCTTGTTAAACCATAATTCTGAAAACCCCTCAGTTAAATAATCCTTATAATAAATCATCCTTTGACAGACTACCTGTCTAAAATGTAACACCATATTTCATTGGCAGAAACCTGAGAAGGATGGTCTGTCAATTAATCAAGGCAGGTTCTGTCAGTACTAAAAACTGGCCCCACCATATAATTGAAAAATTATCGAGTGTTGCAGAAAACACCATAATTTATACAACCTAAAATTGAACATATTAAACTTCTTAAAATCAAACTTCAGGAGCAATTCCCTTCAGATTGGGTACAGATTCATGTCACTTGGGTGAGTGTTCTGTAGGTATGCTGTATGGGCGATGACCCTGATGAAGGATAACAGTCCCTTTTGAGTTTTTGCATATTTGCATAGTACATATTTTGCCAATTGTAAGATTTTGTATGTACTCAATACTTGTACATGTACATACATGTACATCGTAAATATGTGTTGTGTGTGGGTGTGTGTTTGTGTAGTACATTATATGTACATGTCAGTTTTCAATGTTAATGGACTGCAGCTGAGGTCTAGCTGATTGAGTGATGAGGCCAGCTGAATTATACAGAAAAAATGAATTTTTTGTATCAGAATTGATACTGAAAATTGAAGTTGGGCATGTGCTTTGTGAGATATGGGATATTTAACAAGATCTATCTAGAGCATAGAAATTTGCAGTCTCTTAAGGTCAGCACCTCATAAAGTATGACATGTAAAGAACTGTAAACATTTACTTCAGCTTTTGATTCCAGATCATGTGAATTAACTCAAAAGACTATGTTTTAACATGTAAAACTTAAAACACTCTTTAACCCTATCTTAAAATGGCTATCGAGTCATTACTGAAAACTGGCCTTAGTGACTTTGTTGTGACATATAGAAAAAAAAGTTTTTATTTGAGTAAACTGGCAAAAATGTCTTACTATTAATATCAGAATACATTAGAAACTGTTTGACCAGACACATTAACAACAGGAAAGTGAGTTGAAAGATAAAACCACTAGTGGATTTTTCATGTGTGTGTGTGTGTGGGGGTGTGTGTGAGGATGTGTGTGTGTGTGTGTGAAATGCACTCAAAGCATATAAACACTAGCATGCATGTACAAATAATAATAACAAATTGCAACTTTTCATGTATCCTGCACCCCTCCCTGAAAAAAAGACTTATTGGTTTATTAATTTCAAAAGTTTTCTCGGTACATTCCACTCACTGGTCAACCTGCCTCGGTATCGGTCCTTTGACACCATATTGTTATGTTTTATCGTGAAATATGTTTGTGTGCCTAATGGTATAATTGGTCGTTAACTCCACCCAATGTATACATTTACTGTTGATCAGAGTTCAATGCTACGTTGATCACCTGCATAATTTATAATTTAAGTTAACAGGTAAAAAAAAGAATGACATAGGATACTGCCGTTTCTGTCCCTAGAATATTTTTGAGTTTTTGTTAAATAGCAGTATTTTATTTCATGCTTATTGGACAGATGGTCAGTGATTAAGCCAACCCTGGTATTTTATGAAATGTCAAGAAAATTGAAATGAGTTTTCAGCTATATCATATGGCGTGAATTTAATCATTCAATGTTGATAGTGTTCTATATGAAATTTTGTGCTGAATTTATAACTGGTTTGAGAGTCGGTAGAGCTCTCTACTCTTGATCATGAGGTTGTGAGTTCGAGTCCAACCAGCGGCAGGTCGGTTTCCAGTCCTTCGAATGAGACAGTAAAATCCGAGGTCCCATGTCACACGTTAAAGAACCCTCACTGCTCAATGGCCGTAAGTGCCGAGCATAGGCCAAAATTTGAAGCCCTTCACTGGCATTTGGTGAGTGAAAGTTTCTTGAGTGGGATGTTTAACAACAATAAACAAACACACAAACATATTACTGGTTTGAGTCATTTCATATTGGTAAAGTTCAGTTTGATTTGTAGAGTTACTAATTCTGGCAGTTTCAGGACATTCAGTCTTCTATGATAAAACTTCTATTGATTTGTTCATGCAACTGTTAGATGCTGTCATGGTGAGATTTGAGTGCGTTCTAAGGTTTTCAATCTTGAATTCTTCAGATATCAACAAAGGAATTTACCCAACAAGACAATGAACTTAAGAACAACTTTTGTTTGCATCATCCAAAATTCTATTTTCTGAAGTTCTGTAGTTCTGAAATTATGCATGTATCTAAATAATCTTATGTACATGTACATACATGACACAAAGCTTGGTTCCTCAATTTTAGGAATGCCTGCAAAGCAAATGGAATCACTTTTAATTTGACATCAATATACAGCCGTAGGTAAAGTGTACAAGTTTTGACTGGTTCTATGTGAGGGTTTATTAAGCATTCCATGCCAGTGCCAATATGATACTGGACCTTACATGTAGTTTTAAGTCTCAACTTATAGATTCACTTCTTTCATAGGATACTGGAACTTAGTTTTAAGTCTCAATTGTCTGGACATGGAACAGATATTTCCTGTATCAATAGGCTGTACATTACAAATGTATGTACATTGTAAGTACTAACCTGAATTCCAGGGAATTGAACATGAAAACTCCCTCATGCTGGTGGAACATTCTACAACCAGCACAATACAAAGGAAGATTGTTCCAGTATCACTATCAACAAGGATGACTTGCCAGATTTACCCAATACTCCTGCAGGACATGTAGGAGTTTTCCTGCAACTGTCCACTTATTGATTTTGTGTAGCATACAGAATGTAAATATTAAAATAATAATAAAAATAGCGATCCTTTGAAATTGAAGAAAACTTCAGAAATGAAAAAATAATGATAATAATAATAGTTATGAGTATGTACTCAGATTTCAAGGTATTTTTCATTTTTTAAGCAAAAATCATGAACTTGACCCAAGGGTTTTATGTAATGAAGAATAATGACTTTCCTCTTCAGTAACATCCAGAAGTGTTAGTGTTATAATCAGCTAATGATGTACATGTACATATATTTTAACAATCATGAAACAAAAGTTGAACTTCTTGAGTGCAAAGTAAATTAGCTGACTTTGGTCCAGTTTTATTTGAAATAAAGTTTTGTAATTATCTGTGTGAGTCAGTGTTTTTTGTTGTTGTTGTTTTTTCCTTTTTGTTATTTTAGATATTGACTATCAGAAACATGATCCAAACTGACCAATGGTGTTAAACTTATCAACCGCTGTGGTCACATTTAGACTCGCCCAAATCAGTACCGTAAATAAATCAGCTATACATGTAATTCAGGAGTGAACAAGTTACCATTGCATGTAAAATTATTGTTGAGATTTAGATTTTAATTCATACACTTCTCAATTCTGACAGTGTTTGAAATGGACGAGTTCAAATGTGGCTACAGTGGCTGATGATTAAATAGTAATTAAAATAGTAACAGTAATAAGTATTCATGTAGTCAGTATTTCAGAAGATCCTTTGTACTTGTATAGTTGATTAATTTCATGGGGAGAAAATTTCACATTTTCCAGAATGGAACTTATTCAGGAATATTAAATTTCTCGCAAGACCGTTTCCAAAATTAAAAATTAGAGTAAAAGGAGTTAAAGTAAAACTTATATATAGACATTTTGTGATTCGTGTATATGATGTCTGGTTATATATGAATACATTTTGATTGGAAGTAACTTTTATTAAGTATATTAAGTATTTTATTCAATGATATTTAATTTTGCGGTGTTTTCTTTGACGGCAAATATAGTGAAATTAAATCCCCTCCTGCAAATTTATGTAAAAGCAACTATACAATACCAACATGTAGGCGAGTGCCATCTTGTATGTCATTTGCCATCTCTCTATTTTATTGTACTAAGATATTGAGTCACTGCTTTGACCAAGTTCCAATTATCTCTGATAACTCTGCAACAGATGCATATAATTGAGCCGTAAACTTTTGATTTGTTTTTACCTAGGTTTGATATTTGTTTTATTGGCTCTTGAGTTCCGGCATAGAGACTGGTGACAGATAAGGACTCGTAGATCTATCAATCTCTAATACAACAACTTGTACATGGCTGTGTATTGAAATTGATTTGTAATCATAAAACTTGTCCTCAAAATGAAAACTCTAGTCAACTCCAGTCTTGTACCTTTTGACACCAGCATATCACTTGACACATATCTATTTTGTCTTTCTGTGAAAACTTGGTTGTACATATATATATATATATATATATATATATATATATATATATATATATATATATATATATATTATATATATATATATATATATATATATATATATAGCCGCACTGTGTGTCCATCTAATTTAGTTGAAAAATGACTCTTTTTACAGTTATGATGTAAAGCCATGTATATAATCAGTTGTTGGGGAGGTTGACAGACTTTTGTCTGGTAAATCTCTACACTATACTCGCAGTCAGTAATTTGTCTTTTACGGTGTTGAAATCATCTGATTTATAAACACCTGAGGTTTTAAGATGTACAAGAACATATTTAGATATCTAAGAAAGGAATATGCACACTTATCCCAGCATTTGACAACAAGAACATTTTAAACTTGAAGCAATCAAGCTGACAGATTATATTGGTTTATAAGTGAATAGGCACGATTTAAATGATAGCTATTTATTTGGTAAATGAGGGGCAGCTCTCAATGTGTGTTGAAATAACTCTCGCCTGGATTTTGTTTTGTCAGATTTACAACCTATATTTAATTTAGACTCTCCATTAGATTAAATATTACTGCAGTCATATGACAAATTGATAGTATTGAAACTTTTTTTTATGGTGTCAAATTTTGCCAATGGTCCCCTGTGATCAAGAACTATCTCAATAGGATTTTGGTGTTAAGGTAGCATTTTACGTATTGTAGCAGTGGGTTCAGTATGGTTTAACCATGATTTCAGATTGTGCATGAACTGATTACCTAACCAGGGACCAATCTAGGGCCGTTTTACTACCGGTATTCGGTAGTTTCCCCCAAATCCACCGGTAGTATCCCCAAATAGTATCGGTAGTTTCCCCCGCCCACCTTGCTGAATTTTCCCCTCAAAAATAAAAATCATGTTGCCGTCGTACATGAATCAAGTGCTAGCACTAGTCAGACCAGATCGTCAGACCAGGGTCACGATAACGGGCTTCATGTAAGTCATGATCAAGGCTGTAGACCCAAATCACCGGTACCACAGCCAAATGAATCATCGGATATGCGCTTATTTTCGTCAAATAAATACGAAAGTAAATATACATGGCTGTATCATAATTACCCGGCAAAGGGTTACATGTGTAAAAAAGAAGTATAATTGAATAGCAATTTCCCTTTTTCAATTTAAATTGTCCAAAAATTACTGTTTTTGATGTTAAAATTTACTCCTGTTTTATCTGAAAGGTTTGCAGGTCTACAGTGACATAAGAGAATGAAGATGTATTTGATACATTAAAATTTTATTTGCAATTAAAATTTTAAAATGAAACAATGACTTGATTTCTTTCTTCTCTCTTCCTCACAAAATGCTGAGTAACACCCTTTCAAAGCTATCAGGAGAGCAAATCTAAGGGTGCTCAAAATGCTGAAAATCGTTTTCGGCCCCCACAGAAAAGGGTATATTCCCCGAAATCCTAGATTAATCCCTGCTAACAAATTTGGTTGTTTCTAATATACATAAAAACCAATGGCAATAGATACAATGTATATATACTGAAACTTGTAAATATATATATATCATAACTTGGGATATTTTGGCCTCGCTAAAATATGGCCACTTTGGTGATTAAAATGAAGGGTTATTTTTAGCTCACCTGAGCTGAAGGCTCAAATGAGCTATAGCTGTTGTTTGATCAGTTAAATTTTGGTCATTTATATATATATATATATATATATATATATATATATATATATATATATATATATATATATATATATATATCATATTTAAATTTGGCTTACCAACAGATCTCGGTCTTTTCATGTCGAACATTCCAGGTGTTTGAAATATCAAAATATTAAAAAGTACCGGTAGGATAATTAAAATAGATGCGTCACATGGTACTTAGTTAAGATTAACATCCACATAGTGTTATTTTAAAAACACCTTGTTTTTTAATCTAAAAAACACTAAAATATTTTAAAAAGTACCGATAGAAACATTGTGGACATATTTTGGATGGTTTAATTTTGGTCATTTAAATAGGGTGGCCAAATTGGACAAAATTAAACAATAACCAAAATATCCCAATTTACAGTATAAAGACGGTCTCTTGCGGACACAACAGAACCAGTCTTTATTGGGAGGTGCTCTTTATATAGAGATTTGTACACAAATGGTGCTATTGGGGACAGCAAAAGATGATCAGGTGGTCTTTATACACAGGTGGACGCTATAGCAAGTTTTACTGTATACTGTAATTTCTGCTCGCCTCCTGTTTAAATTTCACCATTTTCGCCCTAGAATGAGATGATGAATTTTAAATGAAAGCAGATTTTTAAGTAAATAATTGAAGAAAGGACATATATCTCCATGAGACAATGGTGATTTAGGGCTAATTTAAGAATTGGGGTGAATATGTTTTCTGTTGTAAAGGGCAAAAATAACCAGGAACAAAAATTTCCTTGCATACATTATTAGTTAAATAATTTAAAATCTGTAATTAAGTTAAACTGAAAAAGTAATTTGATTAAATTTGTTATTTCTATATGTCCATGATCATAATTAAATGTGATTTCTGCAAATATTTTCATGTATGTATATATAGTATATATATATATATATATATATATATATATATATATATATATATATATATATATATATATATGTATATATATATACACACAGGCCCCTTGACTGCATACTTCAACTAAATTGAATCTGTGTATAAGGGTCACCTGCACATAAAGGTCAGTAGTTTCTGGTCCCTTGGGTGGCCCCTATATACAGGTTTCACTGTACATGTTATTCTGTAGCCTACAGTTTGATGTGATATATTTTTATGTACCCTCTTAACTATAATTGCTTCAAATTCTTCCTTATCTAATAATGCAGTCCCTGTTACACTTGTAAAAACTGATTTAATTTTCTATTGAGGAAGAATTAGGATCACATTATTGCTGTAATGATAAATTTATTATATACCCATACATAAGGAACTAATCAATTAGATATGGATGGTAAAATATTGAGCTTAGTAACTTATGGTACTGTTGCTATGGGGAAGTGGGTCGCACAAGAAAACATCGAATTTACAAATATGGAGTATGTTCATCATTGATCATGGTAACTTTTGGTATTGTCACCATGGTAAAAGTAGTCCTGCTTTGTTTACTACGTCATCAGTTTCAGAGAGGGGTGATATGGATTCAGAAAACTACAGTGTGGTGATCCGGTATGTTGGATCACACAGTATCAAACTCAGAATATTAATAGGTATATAATAAAACCATTTATCGTTAAAAGGGTACATAAAAATATACATGTATCACACATCTAACAAGCTACACAATTAATTTAAATCAGTTTTACCCATGTAACTGGGAGTGGGTATGTCAAATCAGGTATATACATATGTAGTTCAATGGGTAGAGCAACTGTACAGATTGCAGGAGATCTGAGATTAAATCCCAGTCTGGCCCTGGCCCTGCTCTTTTTTTCCTCAGCTGTAACACCCCAGTTTAATGATCTGATTCTTGGCATAATCGCTGAGAATGAGAAAGCAACAAGTGATAACAATGACCGAAGTCTTGGAGAAAAAATGTGTTGTATATCAGTATATTTTGATAAAAGTAGGCACAATTGTATAGTTTTCTTTTTGTGTTAAATCTGTTAATACCATTGAAACAAGCCAGTTATCTGTTTCAAAATTCCACCCATAAAAACAAATTCTGATCTATCTCATTCTGATAAAAATAAAAATGGTAAGTTTGTTTTTTTAACATATTTGTCATTGATTGCAGAATCCCAGAGAAAAATATGCCAATTAATGTCCCTATTTTACGTTTCATTTAGAGTTCTGGCATTGTGTTTCGAATTTCTTCCTCATATAGTTTTTTTTCTGATATACCGCCTGTTACGTATTACATGCATGATCGCTAACACATTAAAACAAATTGCGACAGTTTGTTCACTAGAGAATCCAAACAATTTTTGGAAAAAAAGTTGTTGTTGTTGTTATTGTTGCTGAAATGATTTCAGTTTTAGAGGTTTTGAAGGCCTGATTGATTTTGCGATAAATAACTTAATTTCTGGAATATGCTCAATATACATGTAGGAATGTTTGTTGTTGTTGTTGTTGTTCTGTCCTGTAATTCCTACTTGCAAAATAACCAATTTAAATGGGGGAAAATATCTTAATGTTAAATTGAGAGATAATATCCAATACATGTACATGTATATTGAAACTTTAGGTAAATGAACAAATATTTATATCAGATAGAAATTTATGTTTTATGCATGTTTTCTAAAAAATCATGATATCATATGGTATATTGTGTTAAAAATTGTATCTTGGGGGAAATGCAATTTTTGTTGTTGAAATATTTCAAAATTGTAATCCTGGGTTATATTGAATTAAATTCTATAACCCAATTGGGCCCAAATATTTTCTTCTCTCTCTACATGTATCTATCTCTGTCTGTCTGTCTGTCTGTCTGTCTGTCTCTGTCTCTCTCTCTCTCTCTCTCTCTCTCTCTCTCTCTCTCTCTCTCTCTCTCTCTCTCTCTCTCTCTCTCTCTCTCTCTCTCTCAGAAATGATTTTAGTATTCAATAAAGTGATACATGTCACTGGTCCTTGATAATTAAGCTCAGTTGCTAATGAAATAAACTTAATTAATCAGATATGGTGTGTCACAATAGTATGCCCCACTTAATCGACAGCATACCAAATTAGTGTTACAATAAATGGCCTGTGTTATAGGGAGCAATTTCATGCATGCATATTGTAATTGGTTAGGTCATGGGTCAACAAGGAGTTCACCGCCAGAACATGGGACATCAAACCAAGTTGGTTACCACTAAATTTGTCCCATGAAGTTTTGATGTGCTACGCATGTTGTGTTACTATTGTTTACAATTTCATTTTGACATTTAATTGACACGGCTGTAGCAAGATTAATTGAAAAAATTATCAGAACATCTCATAGGAAGTACGGTGAAATTTATAACCAGGACTTTTATGGACTTATAAAGTTATATCTCTAATGACATGAACTTGACTTCATGTTAATTAAGATTGAGATATAGGGAAGGATACACATTGATGTACAGAAATCTGTAGAAGATCTCTTTTTGAACAATGTAATGGTTATGACAGTTATATTCTTTGATGTCTCAAAGTATTGCATTGAACTTTGTACATAAAATTCATTCAGTCTTTAATACAAGGTCTTTTATGTTGGGTTTTAGCTTTTATCTACAGATGGTTGTAGTTCTAATTGTTGGCAGGGGTTAATAGACCCTTTTTGGGACAGGGACCTGTACCCTTTCAATTGGGAATTTTATGTTGCAATGGGCCAAATTGGGAAAAAGGTAACTATGGTAATATAAGTCATAAGAATAAAGTACAAAACTTGTGATCCATTTAGTTTCGTGTTATTTAACTGACAACATGGATTTCATCTGAAGACTTCAAAGTGCAGTTCATACATGTACTAAATTCTCCTTTTTATTGTTTTATACTGAATGTGAATGACATGGTGAACATAAATGGGAAATTTTTACTCAAACTTGGGGGAAAAATAGTAGATTCTGCATTGGGAATGGGTCCTTTTACTTGACCCGCCTGTTGATGATATTAATCTCTGTCTCAGTAATGTAGCATCCAGTGTAATAGCTGTTACATGTATGATTTTCATTTTGTTAGTTTTAATGGTATTAAAGTTTAATGCCACAGACAACAATGTTACAGTTTTATATGATGGCCGTTGTATATAAGACATTTGTATTTGGCATTCCACAGATAGTTCTAATTAAGGGCCATTAGCTTTGTTTTCCACAAAAAATATGGCGTTTCAGATTAGATTTCTTAGATTGATGTGCAATAACAAATAAGAGATATACACAAACACACCTGTGTACATATATACATGTATGATGCTGACAAGATCTAAAAAGTATTTTGTTCCGTCACAATTGTCTCCCATTTTAGTTTCTCACTGCATACAGATTAATATAATTTGCTTGCATCATTTAGAGATAGCGTTTCACCTTTTTACACTTGACATACTATTATATATAACATGTACCTTCCATATTCTGACCTTGACTCACATAAAAAATTTCACCACTTGGAAGATATGTTCTACAGACACCTGTTGTTTAGTTTGTTCATTATATAAGTTTTTGTCTGGAACTTGAGCCTGCATTTACAGTAATTAGAATATAATAGATAAAGACTCCATACATGAGAAGGTCAATGTCATCGAGACTTAATGGGGCTTACAACATGAAATGAAAATAAATGTAGCAGAATTTTATTGAATAACCTTCCCTCTCTCCCCCCTCCCAAAAAAAATAAATTACAGTGTACATGTAGCACTTGTATAACAAAATATTATTTAGCTATAATAATTACTATCAGAAATATTTGTGTGTAAATAGCAAATAGGACTCAAGGGCATTCTATCTGAGTGCAGTATATATCTAGATCTGTACCATAAGAAAATAAAATGTGGTAGGTAGTGGTGGAGATACGGAGTGTAATTGAATGTTCAACAAAGAATTCTCCTGGGCCATTTTGGGGTTTGGTTACAGGGCCCATTCCTAAAGCATAAATGGCTTTTATTTTACTGGGGAAAAAAATATGCAGAAATTCCCAATTTTAAATTTCAAAGTAAAGAATAAAAAGTGACTCCACTCAAGAACTCTACTCAAATTCATATTTAATTATCCAGGAAGGAACCCGTCTTGATAGACTACTGTCATGAAAGACTGTGAGCTGTCTTTTGAGACCACATTTTGAAAAAAACACTTAGCTGAATTACTGCACCAGTACATAATTCCTCTTTTGAGAGACCACCTGTCTTGAGCGGCGACATTTCCATGGCTTAAAGGGTCAGGGCCCGAAGTCACCAAATTTACTCAATACTCAAGCTCAACTTTTATTTCCGACTATAAAACTGTTGATAAAACAGGAAACATATTATGATTTTTAATCATTTACATATAAATTTTTGCGACACACTTATGATTTTTCTGTAAAAAACGTCTACGTTGAGTACGGTAAGACAGTACGTACTCAAACATTTTTTTAATATTTCTGAAGTTTTCTTCAAATAAGCAATAATTTTTATCATTATTTACAATTGTATGCCATCAATATACAAACATGTTACAGAATGAAGTTTGCATGTTTTTACCTTAAAATTGTGAAAAGTTAGTTGAGCTTGAGTACTGAGTAAATTTGGTGACTTCGGGCCCAGGTCTCTCAAGACAGGTTCCATTGTGCCATGGCTAGTTGTACTGTTTGTTTTCATGTTGTTTTACACCTGGTGAAGAGATAAAACAATATTTTCACATAAAATCTCTAAGAATTATATATATATATATATATATATATATATATATATATATATATATATATATATATATATATATATATATATATATATATACATGTATATATATACACACATGTATATATATATATATCATACATATATAATTTTGATTAAAAAAAGAAAGCCTGAGCCTAAAGTTCTTTGTTAAATATCTTTATCAAGTAAAACTGAATTCTATGTATATAAATTTGACTACTCTTCATTGTTTACCAGGATTAAATTTGTAATCTTCACTTCTAATCTAAGAGCTGTAAGTGTGTAGAAATATAAAGCCACTTTAAAATTATCTCTTGGAGTTGACACAGACCAAGGCCTGGATGTGATGTATCTATTTATCTTTTTATTCAAGTCATCTCCGCATTCTTATCTAGTGGCATCCTGATAGACTCCACCTAAATTCAACAGAGGTGTTCCTGTCTGCTTTTCTATTTAAAATTCTTCACGATAGTATCAGCGAGGTGTATCTATTTTATAGTACAAAATGTATAGCAGAAGAAAATGTGATAAGGTCTAGATCTTCTGTAACATATTTATCTTCCTCGTACTGCTAATATAGCACTTATAGTTACATTGTACACAAAAGATATCTTGTTTATGAACAGACCAGCTACCAACTTGTGAATGTGTTTGCAAAGAGGCATCACTATCAAGTGAAATGGAGATCTGCATCGTTTATCAAAATTTCTATGGGCACATAGCCACACATGTATAAGTATATGTACATGTACACATTTAAAAAATACAGAAAAGAATTTTTAGGGACAAAATAAACCTTTTTCTTTATTATATGCCCGTCATAAGAAGGAACCAATTTATCTGCCATCCATGCACTTGTCTGACTGTCCGTTAGCCGTCCAATACCCTCTCCAACATGATGAAACTTGGTGTATCAATTCAGTACCAATATACATTTTACCTTAGATTAATTTTGACAAAAAAGACCTTTAACCTCAGACTACAACTTGCTTTTCCGGGCCCTTGTAAGTACATGTACGTCGATTTTGGGAGGGGAGAGATATGACAAGTGTAAATAAGTTTCTTATTTGTAAAGTTATTTGTAATGCTATTTGGTGGAAATTTGGTAACATTGTCTAAAAAGTAATCGTCTCTAACCTTTGTTACAGGATTTTCTGAAAACTTGGTCGTTTTCCGTGCCCTTGTAAACACAAAATACATGTACGTGTATGTGTATTTTGGGAGGGGAGAGGGGGTTCATATGACAAGTGTATTTTGTACCATTTGGGATACTCTTGTTATCTATATGGTATGGTGACAACTCACAAGGTAACAACATTAGTTTGGAATGTGTCAAGGTGTCTGTCAGTCATCACATTTGCTGTTATTGTGTAAATAAATAAGGTACTGCTAGATGGTTATTGCAACAATAGCTATTTATGCAAGGAAGTTGTACTCAAAAATCTTTTAAGTCTTACGTCAGATAGAAAATTTATACATGATATCCCTTTGTAAAATCATAGAGACCATTTCAGCTCTCCCCAAATTTAATGATATAGAAACCTTCCTCCTGACGCACGCACACATGTACACACATATCACACACTACACACACAACATTGCCGATCGGGCAATCTACCGATGTTGGGCCGATATCATGCACCTTACAGACCATATTAATTATCAAACAATGTGATGTTATTAGTTCATTCACCTACATTTTGTACATTTTATTCCAGTTAAGAAGATACAGTCAGGAGTTTTCGTTGTTGGGGTGTAGGCAAACTGAAGCTCTTGTGAAGGATCTTTCATATTTTGTGGCATGTACAAAAAAAAAATATACCCCATAATCCGGGGTTGTGCTTCATGTACCTAATTGATGAAATATTTATATATATATATATATATATATATAAACAAATTTCAATGCACGAAATTACACGTGTACACGTTTTCAGCTTATGTCAACTGGTTAAGAAGACTTTTTAAATGTTGCTTTAATGATTAAGTTCAAAAGTTTTTCAGATGTGTGGAGTAGCACTTGCTGTGATTATCACGTACCAAAGCTTTTATGTACAGGTCACTTTAGATCACTTTTTCTAACATTAAAGGTGAATTGAATTTAAAAGTGTTTAAAAATTAATGATGATTTATTAGCCAAAAATATCTATCAAACATGTCAAATGGATCTTAAGTGATAAAAATTATAGCACATAACAATTTGTAGAATTTCATTAAAAAATAGATAATTTACACCATTTTGCAATCCCTGTGACTGTTAATGTGACTGTATATACTTGACTAATTAAACTTGGAAGTTGATTTATAGTTGCTATTGAGAGCTAGGAAACATAAATAAGGTGAGATGATATCCTCAGCATACCCATGATCTGAAAAATGATTTGTACCCCCTTTGGATGCCTGTCAGATAATTTACTGCAACTAATATAATAATAAAGCCTCTATAGCTATTTAGTAAGGGTATTAAACTACTTTTTTTAAAACAAATGCCTAAATGGCTGCGAGATGAAAATTAATGAAGTTGTATTGACCAAAGTCAAAAATCTTTTATAACATGTAAATTGTCCCTGCAGTGTCTCTGTGTAAACTTTAGGTCATAGTTCAGCCTGCAAATGTAAATATCTGTGTATTCCTTCTCCCATTCGGGAGTTATCATTTTCATCAAGGTTCTAAAAAAGCCTACCTGACAGGAATTTGTCACTCCCTGTTCCTCTTTGTACACAGGGTCAAAACTGAAACTGGCAGCATGCAACGCGCCATTATCTCCCTACTGCAGTGTCTTGATTTTCCTAGTATGATAAATTTGTGAACTGGTCACTACATAGATTTTTGTATGTCATAAAGGTCAGCTCTCCCCATGTTCTTCATTTAATGATATAGAAACCCACTCCTCTTAAGTTACCCCATCCTATAACTGGGATTTATAAACATCTAAAACAATCGACTAGATCCACTATCTCACAACAGTAAATGTGCTCTTTTTGCCTGATTACTCTATATATGTGTACTTTACTCTATGGTCTGAGTCAACATGCAGGAAAGACGTCATGTGGTTGATGTCTCTATCTCTCTCCCTGTCTCTCATCTCTGAGCTCTGTTACTCTCTCCACCTCACAACAGTAAATGTGCTCTCTCTCTCTGTCTCTCTCTGTCTCTCTGTCTCTCTCTCTCTCTCTCTCTCTCCCTCTCTCTCTCTCTCTCTCTCTCTCTCTCTCTCTCTCTCTCTCTCTCTCTCTCTCTCAAAGATCTTATCTCTATCTGAGTCTCTCATGAGATAATGACGTGCTTATCCTTGATAATCCTCAAGGTTTATCATGCACCTCTGATGTGTACAGAATACATATGGATATTTATCTGTCAAACGACACTATTACCATTTAATGACCTCTGAACCATAATGTCATAAACTTACAAAAGTGTTGATTCAATTTTATCTGCTGTACCTTTGATTTGCTAGTGAGAAAGGGTATAAAATTTTACATTTACCAAACATAGAGGAAGAACTTTGTAATCAAGTTTTATGGTTCCCATTAAGGCACTCAACCAAATTTAGACATACATATCTCAGTCTTTATGCGGCCATAGTTTGAGAGTGAAGATCATGTTAAATAAATTTTATAACTTTTATTCAGAATGCGTGATCGGACCGGATGAAATATAATCGGTTTTTAAATTCTGTCAATTCTATCTACTGCAGCACATTAAGTGCACAACGAGGCAATAAGAAACGCTGATCAAAGGGGCTAGCTTGCATGACTTTTATCAAATTTTATGACAATTCTATCCAACTAGTATTAATGTAACCTATCAAAGTCACAAAGCATTTTAAAAGTCTGAACCATTTAGTGTTTTTACTCTTTATTTCGTTAATCTTCCTGTGGATCTCTTTACGATGAATCATTCTGCATCAAAGTATTAGTGTTCTACAAAATATGTTTTGACCAGTATTCAGGAAGTCATAAGCGAGTCTGTGCAAAGCTTTAGGTTGTGTTGTCAAAATTTCATTTCTGCTTCAACTTTTATGCTTTGGTTCATTACTTGCTTAACTTGAACATGAAAACGGTATCAGGAAATTACGAAAGTGACCTCTTAATTGAGGGTCTCAAATTGTCCAGAGTTATATTGTGTACATAAACTAAACATCATTTATTGCACATTTTGTGTAATACATGTAGATTGATGTATGTCAATATGCATATATACATATATATATATTCCCCCCAAGATATGCAAATATTTTCAAGTCAGAGTTTCAATAAAGAAGAATAAGTTATTTTCAATAGACCCAGAATTTAGGAGTAAGGAATAATTCTGTACATATTGTAGATGTACCTAAAACCCTAGTCACAATTGGATGCACAGGACTGTAAATCTTGCATTCTCTGCGTTTTTTGCAGGTGGGAGTCGGAAGAGGTCGTGGGGGCAGAAAAAAGCAGCAGTCATTTCGTAAGTCTTGATTATGAATTACATATATATATATTATTGTTATTGGGAAATTACAAGAGTTTGTTGGACATGTTCAAAATCCATCATACGTGCTTACGGGCAGTCTGTGTGCTCAAAATGGCTGTGCGAGGTCTGTGTGTTTCTTTTTGCGTATTGTTTTGTCGTATATTACTCGTAGAGTAGAAATACGGCCAGTTGTGACTTTAGTTTGTATTATATCAAGCTTTGCTTATAAATGTGTAGTCAATAGAACCTGTTCATGTTGTATGTTGAGTGATCAGTTGAGACTCATTACTTATATACTTGATGAGAAGAGTTTTAGATTCAGATATAGAACCTCTTTCTTGTGAGGCCAACACTGTCACGAGATCACTCAGTCTGTATTGTCAATAGTCTGTCTATTTCTTTTAATTGTTACATATTGCAACAGATATCCACTAATATGGGGATGTCACCATCTGTCAGTGAAGTGTTACAAAACTTTTAACCTGTGCTATGGACTAATGCCAATGCAGTTATCGTTCTTTAACATGTCATTTCTGCTGTTGTCACATAGGCCTTAGGTTGAAAGTTTCCTCCAGAAGACTCATGAAGTCTTTCATTTTTTATGCCAATGATAATCTAAAATTGCTCTCCAATTCTGGGGTGAGGTGTCTTTGAAAACTTGAAGTGTTACTTCCTCCCAGCTGTGTGACCCTCCCTTCTTCTGATTTGGTGCAGTTAGTCTTGTTGTCCATTGCCACCATATGTTGGTATGACAAATATATTACAGACCAGCCTGGTGATACAGACTCTTATCTCACTATACAGAGTTTATCACCTAGTTAATACACCTATAACTGTCTAATCAGACATCAGGAAGAAATAACACACAGTTGGTCATCTTTTGTAATACATTCATGTGATCTAAACTCTTCACTAACAGAGGAAGTAGATCAAACTTTTATCAGAGTTTGGAGAAATTTATGGTTGGATTACACGATGTGGCCAGAACAGGGAAGCAGTAAATTTTATAGACACCAAATAAATCTCTAGATCTATAACTTATCTGATTGCAGAACCAAGGTCAAGTCACTGTTGCATTTTTTCTGGAAATTCAAAATCATTTAAAGTTTGGAAATTGAAACAAATGGGTGAGGTGTTATTAGTTTTGGACAAACAAACTGATTGGGAGATATGTGAAAGGTTGTTGTTGTTGTTGTTTTTTTTTTTTTTTTTTTGAAATGTGAAAATGCAAAATGAGAGGGATATGGGATAAGGTGTTAAAAGTCTTGTTTTGTACACGCAGACTGATTGGGAAAGGATGTCATAAGTTTTGTTTTGTACACACAGACTGATTGGGAGAGGTTGCCATAAGTTATGTTTTGGACGGAAGAGGATGTCATAAATATTGCAGACTGATTGGGAGAGGATGTCCTAAGTTTTGTTTTGTATATATACTCATTAGGAGAGGATGTCCTAAGTTTTGTACCTTATATACTCAATAGGAGAGGATGTCATAAGTTTTGTTTTGTATATATACTCAATAGGAGAGGATGTCCTAAGTTTTGTTTTGTATATATACTCATTAGGAGAGGATGTCCTAAGTTTTGTACCTTATATACTCAATAGGAGAGGATGTCATAAGTTTTGTTTTGTATATATACTCAATAGGAGAGGATGTCATAAGTTTTGTTTTGTATATGCTCAATAGAAGAGGATGTTCTAAGTTTTGTTTTGGACACATACGGATTGTTAGAGGATGTCCTTTGACTTTATCAATCTTGATATTTCCACATTTGTTTCTAAGTTGTGAACCAGTTTAATCATGCAGTCCAAAGATGTTAATTCTTTCTGATAAGTTAGAATTGGTCAACAGCACCAATGATGTGATTAATGTCTTAACAATGACTCTTACATTAGTTTCAGATTTGAAGAAAAAGGACATGAATGTTAAGTTTCTCTACCTGGCTTTATAATCATAACAGACTTAAGTAACTAGAATAGGTAAATTTACATGGTTATAGTACACGTATTGTAGTGGAATGTGCAGGTCAACATGCCTTTAGTTTGTCAAACATACAAAAGTGGTCTATTTTAAGGGTTTTTAATATTCTAAGGATGTGTAATCTTGTGTAACAATCCTTTTCTTCATCTAAATCAAATCTTCTATTCCACTGCCCAGATAAGTTTAATCAGGTGGGAAGCAACACTGAGAGTAAAAGATAAAGTTATTGTGGATGAAAAGTAAAGCTTGATAAATCTGAAGTAGAGATTGAAAACTGCGTGTGGTATCATGCTGAAGTAGGTATGTACATTGTGTAAGTTGGGTACATCTATCAGAACAAGAAATCCATGTTTAAGAAAAGGGTGTTTGAGTGCTACAGTAAAAAAAAATCTGTATTTCTCAGAAAATGTGTATGCAATACTTGAAATTAACTCTTTTTCTTGGGTGGCCCATGGAGCCAGTGGCATAAAAAACCCACTGGTCTCATAACAAACCTACTGGCCCACAAAAGGGTTTGGTTTTTTTTTGTTATTTGTGTCAAGAAAGTCTATGGGTACCTAATAAAATCCATTCACTCCTACCCTTTCAGAAGTAGTCATACATGAGATCCCCATCTCTAACCATATATTTTCTTTATGAACTTGTAAGTTTTGAGAGATTTCTTCAAATTAAGCATTAAGATATTAAAATACTTGTAAATAATTGTGTCCCATGGATTTTCCACCCTATCATATGGGGGGGGGGATAAGGCCCCTGATTCTCAATGCAAGAACAAAGCATTTTTTCCAAATTTGCAATCAAAATCTTCCAACTGAAGTAAAAAATGACACTGAATTTGAAGAGATTCTTGTATTTTTAAATAGTTAGTGTATTTCTAGATTTCCCAATTCAAATAAAATGTTGCTAAAATTCCCAATTCAAAAAGGCCAAGGTTCCATTCCCAAAAGAGTGTGGGAAATCTCCAAAATAACCAGTTTGAATGAAATTTGACCTGAGTGGTCCTTGGGAAGTATTCTTTTCCAAATTATGTCCAACATCCCACTGATCACCCAAAATGGCTGCTATGGCTAATAATATAATTCATTTTTTGTTTGGGTTGTAGTGCCGACATACCAGCTATAAAATGATATAAATGTAGACAAGTGAAATTAGACCATTAGAAATAGTTCATGTTATGTTAAGCCAAATATTTTATATCAAATAATTCAAAACCACAAATGTGGCTGGGACCTATATGAAATATTTCCTCAATTTTCAGCTGCATTTAGGTTTGCCAGGTGAGCAGATTGGGCTCTTTAGAGTGTCAAACTCATTTTCATATTCAACCAAGGAAATTGGTCATAAATCTATTTTATACAATTTTTTTTTTAAAACTCCTGTAAATTTTCACTGCTTTCCTCTGTAATCTATGTGTAACACTTGCTATCAGATGTTGTTTTTTTTTTAGATAATTAGTAAATTTGTTGATATACATAAATGTTTGTGCACTTGTCACATGTAAGTGACAAATAACATGTGTCCAGGAGAGAAATATTTCAATTTTCAACTCCAAGCTATTCCAAAATCAGATGTTTCTTTAAACTTGACTCAGTAAATAAAGCTTCCATTTGTGATTAGACTCTTTTTGTGAAATTTTCAATACATCAAGTGTGACGTCCATCCATAAATCGTGTGCTATTTGCTGTAGCATATGCTATAATTTAGCTAATCGGAGCAGTTGTTGATGGGGATATCAATCTCTACTGATAACGGACATATGTTTTGTGTGAGAACAAAAATTCCTCATGATCAACTTTTAGAAAATATTGCAAAGATTGATTTCTCAATTAAATGAGAGAGAGAGAGAAAGAGAGAGAGAGGGGGGAGAGAGAGAGAGAGGTAGACTCAGATCAAGAGAGAGAATTAGACCATTAGAGAGAGAGTCAGTCAGTCTCAAATCTGAACTGGCGCCGAAAGATGTTGTGGTCATGTGTTATTTTAAAATTTTCCCTCAATCTTCAGACGAGATCTTGTTTTCAATGTATGAACTGGCATACTGGACTAGATATATTTTTCTGTGACAGTGATTTGGTGATTGTTTCACGTGTATGTTGTACATGTACACGCTTCTGAGCTAACTTTACATTGTGTCTAAATGTTGCATAGGTTATGACGGCTTATGGTAGTCTAACTTTGGTACAGCGTTTAAATCGCAAACTGAAGGTCCTGGGTTCGATTCCTGGACCGGGTCACACCAAAGACTTTAAAAATGGCAGTGATTGTTCCTTTGATCAAACACTTGTCAGACCAATAAGTAATAAATCTTTCGGATGAGACTAAAAACTGAAGTCCCGTGTCACACAAGGCATGGCACGTAAAACAACCCTCACTGCATTGGTGTCAGTCCATAGCACAGGCCAAAATTTGTAGCACTTCGCCATATAACTGGTGGCATCTGAATATAAGTTAAAAATTCTTGACGGGAAGTAAAACAACAAACCAACCTAGGCTATGAATTGCTGTTTTTTGTTTCTCATGGATCTGTTACCTGCAGAAATCTTAAAGATTTTAACATTTTAAACTTTTAAAAAATTGGGGGGGGGGGGGGGGGGGGGGGGGGGGGGGGATCAGTTTTCTTCAGACTGCGTACATGTATGTCATATAGTGTGGTACGGTATGTATAGGGTAAGGGAGATAACAATTGTGAAATTCCTGACCCCTGTGTTTACTCATCAAATTTACACTCACCATTATCGATTAATCATATGGTTTACTTTCCCAAAATAGAGGTAATTGACTAACGGTATTATTGCAAGTATAATTAATGTAAATTTTGTTTTTTACAAATACATCCCTGAATTTTGACAGTGGACATTTCCTTCAATTAAAATGGATTAGTCTAAATGTGGTTTAAGGGGTTTATAAGTTCAGGATTAGGCTATGTTGATAGAGTGAATGGATCTTGAGTAAGCCCTGATGCAAGCCTCTTGGCAGTTTTGTTATTAGTACTGTACATGTAGTTTACATTTTGTGACTTCCAGTCATTCTGTCTTTGTTTCCAATCTTTCACTTGTTTCAGAATTATCGTATAATTGACTGACATTATCCTGTTTATAAGGCAGACTTACTTGTAGGGTTAGATAAGACTTTTATTACAACCTACAAAATAGAGGATGCCTTTGTGGTTCAACTGATAGAACAAAAAACAAATTAATTTAGACAGTTGAACAGGTGCAATGAAAAAGAATATATATTGTCTAACATCATAGGTGTCTGTAGTGAGTGATCATCTGAAAGAAAAATCATCATCATCATTATCACAATGCCTCCCCCCAAAAAAAATTAAAAGTTTTAAAAAAATTGTGAAGATGTAATCACAAGAAGTGTTGTGGACTGGTGTTATCACAAGTAACATTGTGGACTGGTGTTATCACAGGTAATGTTGTGGACTAGTGTTATCACAAGTAGCATTGTGGACTGGTGTTATCACAAGTGGCATTGTGAACTGGTGTTATCATAAGTAGTGTTGTGAACTGATGTTATCATAAGTTGTGTTGTGGACTGGTGTTATCACAAGTAACATTGTGGACTGGTGTTATCTCAGGTAATGTTGTGGACTATTGTTATCACAAGTAGTGTTGTGAACTGGTGTCATCACAAGTAATGTTGTGAACTGGTGTTATCATAAGTTGTGTTGTGGACTGGTGTTATCACAGGTAATGTTGTGGACTGGTGTTATCACAAGTAGCATTGTGGACTGGTGTTATCACAAGTGGCATTGTGAACTGGTGTTATCATAAGTTGTGTTGTGGACTGGTGTTATAACAAGTAGCATTGAGGACTGGTGTTATCATAAGTAGTGTTGTGAACTGATGTTATCATAAGTTGTGTTGTGGACTGATGTTATCACATGTAGTGTTGTGGACTGTTGTTATCATGAGTAATATTGTGGACTGGTGTTATCATAAGTGGGAGTGGTTGTAGAAATAACAAACTAGGGTGTAAATAACTGGTGATACCATAAGTAACAGGACATGCTTTAGGCCTGTAATGTAAATAACATGGTAACTAGTATTGTCACAAGTAGTGAATGTATGTAGAAATAACAAGCTAGTGTGTAAAGAACAAAATAAATAGTATCATCACAAGTTAACAGAACATGTTAATAGTGTGAAAATAACAAAATAACTGGTATTAACACATTAGTAACAACATGCTAGTTTATAGATAACAAGTTAACTGGGTTATCATTACAGGTAACAGGTGTTTGCAGTGCTTTGATGGTTTTAAGTTTGTCATCTTTTTTTTTTATGACTGCCACATACCTCTGAAAGTGGTGTATCTCTGATGAAGTAAACCAGCCTCCTGTATATGATTGATCACCTGTATCTTCATACAAGCTACAAACATGTCGATGATAAATGAAGTGTGATGATTGATACAGGCTTTGTACAGAAACTTCTAAAGTATTTGATACCTCACCCAGTCAAATATATATGTATGAACATTTTTCCAAGATCTTTTGAGATTTGATAGTTTTGGAATTAAACTAGTGTTGAATGATGACGATCATTTCCTTTGGGTCTGTGAAATTCAGAACTTTTATGATTTATACATAAGATGAGGACACTGGAAAAAAATAAAAAAGAAATCAATTAAATGAAGTTTTTGATAAATTTTAAGAATTTGTTGTTCTGCCTTTAACAGATTTTCAAATAGGCGACTACATTACTGTTTGTTCCCGCTGTGTGAAGTAATTTCCAACATAGTCCAATATGTTTAAAGTTGAGAAGAAAAGATTATGAGTATCAAGTATGAAAATTTGGATCTTTGTAGCAGAAAATTGGGAAAATGTGGTCAATTTTGCAATATTGAATGTTTGGAATGGATCCTGTAGCCAAATCCAACTTTGTGGATCTGAGAGGAATATCCGTAGAATACCACTAGATTTGATATTTTATTATATTATGTACTGATGGTCTTAAGTCTTTCGTCATCACAGTTTGTCCAGACATCAAATGAAGATACCTGTTTTTATTTATATTGTCTACCAGTACAAACACACTCCTAACGCTTGAGTTGTCAAAGTTATTAGCCTCAATTTGGCTGTTACAGTGGTAATGTGGGCAATTTCTCACCTTACTTAAACTTGTCAAATATTTGGAGACCCCCTGCTCCTCTTTATATCACTTTTTTAAACCACTGAGCATCAGAATGTCTACTCTGAAAAAAGAAATTCAGACCAAGACAAATTTATTTCTGTTGTACAGCTTGTATATAGAAATATATTAAAGTTTAATCTATAAGCAATATTAGATTTGATAAAAATGCTATCTTAAAATAATTATAGTAATAATAGCAAATGTTTTAGCAAATGCTATGATGTATCATAATTTTACGATACCAGATTTACACCCGAGTGGTTTTATTTTAAAATGATTGTAGATCATATATCTTTGTTATATATTTGAATATGCATTTCTTTCTACACACACACACACAGACACACACATACATACATGTGCACACACATACATGTGCACACACATACATGCACACACACATATACACATGTACACACCTATGCAGGTGTTCATACATACATGCACACATACACATGTACACACATGCACATATGTTCATACATACATATACATACACACACATGTACACACACATACACATGTGTTCATACATACATGTACATGTATTACACACACTCATGTACACACACATTCACATGTGTTCATATGTAGTTATGTACATGTATACACACACACACACACACATGCACATGTATATATATATACACACACACACACATACATACATGTAGTACTGGGAAAATGATTCATCATCCAACCTTTATCAAACTTTTCCAGACTTGTATGAAATGCTTAAACAGTTTCTACTGAATGCAAGTTTTGGTGTCAAAAGAAAATGAAAATATTAACTTCCTAGGTATTCAGAGCTCATGAAAATGAACATTTTTCTCTTGTAAAATATATTTTACTAATGTACATTTATTTACATTGTTTGCAAAATGAAGTTCTTTAAAGGGGCATTAGCTTTGTCTACCAAAACAAATTATTTCAATTTTTATCTATTTTTACTACTTGTACTTGATGTACAATAACAAATAAGAGCTATACACTGGCATAAAAAAATCTTATATTTCTATATATTTTGTGAAAATAAGGTCAGGTCCAATGTGGTATCCATACATACAGATAGTAAGGTTGACTTAATCAATTGCAAGTGAAAAGGAATTTTCACAAACCATATAGGGATTTAAGAATGTGTATGCCTGTGTATACCTTTTTTTTTTTATATTGTCTATATTAATCTAAGTACAATGTATATAAAAAAGAAATTAAAAAAAAACCACACAGCTAATGACCCCTGTCATTGACTTTTGGTAGAGTCCAATATAGTTAGATTGGTCCACCTGTAACAAGAAATGTGATAGGTTTGGCCTGATGACCAATTACAGATACCCCCAGATACCCCACCATAAACACAGTCAGAGGTGTGATATAAATAAGATGTATCCTGCAATCTAATTTTCACCTCATCTCAATATGTCAAGCATCAGTGCCAGACCAATAACACTGTGGGACAACAATGACATTTAATTAACCAGGATTCATTAGTATTTCAAGTGTCTATACAACAAAGGTGGTCACATCGAAGTTCATGCTGTTTGAAAGGGATTGTATAGAAACAGCTCAGGTGTGTTAGTTTCTGATTGGCTACTTCATAAAATAGATCATGCTTGATAACAGAAAGTACTGGTAATGATCACTTTATATATATATATATATATATATATATATATATATATATATATCTAATCAGTTATAAATATCGGTAAACGGAAAGAAAGTCACAGGAAAAAAAGTCGGGAAAAAAGTCACAAGAAAAATAACTGAAAGAAAAATAAAATATACATGTAAAATAATTATGGTTTCATTCTTTCTTTCATAAAAGGTTAATCTCAAGGCTTGTCAAATAATGTGAGACTTTTCGCCCCAAAGGACTTGGAAAATGTGCCCTTTTCTTTGACCTTCTTTCCTACAGTATTACTCAAAGACTTAGCAAATATGATTTTGTCCGACAAATACGACCATGACTTTACTACAAACAGCCTTTTCAAATTGTGACTTTTCTTTAGATATGGTCAAATTCTTGTTTGTGATTTTATTTCTTGTGACTTTTATTCCTTTAGATATATTCTTATTCACCACTAATATCTCGTACATAGATTGTGACTTTTTTTCCTGTGACTTTATTTCCTGTGACTTTTTTTCCTGTGACTTTTTATCCGTGACTTTTTTTCCATGACTTTTTTTCCTGTGACTTTTTTTCCTACATTCTAAATATCACCTGATGTTGGTAGTCACAGACCTACATGGCTGGAGTTTGATTGTCATGATGATCAAGATGATCATGATGACCATAGTCATTCCTAGATACAAGACTTTTTGATACTTATATTGGACATTGTGTAAAGTTTCATAGTACATATATATGTATGTAAATGTTTGACATTAACCATATATTATACCTGCATACTTGCCATCTTTCCCGATTTCCGCGAGAGAGTCCCGATTTTGGCTGTTTCCCAACCTCCTGATCATTCTTTTAAAAACCCCTTCTTTCTCCTGATTTTTTAATATTTCCCTCCAAAAACGACAAATGTCCCGAAAGCATATATTACACCTGTCTTTGTGGTCACCTGTTTCTTCTTTTTGTACTTAGCCAGTTTAAGCACATATTACACCTGTCTTTGTGGTCACCTGTTTCTATTTTTTGTACTTAGCCAGGTTAAGCATATATTACACCTTTCTTCATGGTCACCTGTTTCTACTTTTTGTACTTAGCCAGTTTAAGCACATATTACACCTGTCTTTGTGGTCACCTGTTTCTACTTTTTGTACTTAGCCAGTTTAAGCACATATTACACCTGTCTTTGTGGTCACCTGTTTCTACTTTTTGTACTTAGCCAGTTTAAGCACATATTACACCTGTCTTTGTGGTCACCTGTTTCTACTTTTTGTACTTAGCCAGTTTAAGCACATATTACACCTGTCTTGGTGGTCACCTGTTTCTACCATTTTGTACTTAGACAGTTTAACTCAACAACCCTTGAAGTAAAATTTGGACTTTCCCATTTCAAAGAATGGTTATGTCCACTGTTAAAATTCAAGGATGTTTGATATAGAATAAAAAGGTTATAATATTTCTACAAATTATATGATCTTGTTCACCCCTGAAATGTGAAAGTAGACCATACTATTTATTGATCTGGGTGAGTCTAAATGTGACTATAGGGGTTAATGAGTGAAGCATGTATTACACCTGTCCTTGTGGTCACCTGTTTCTACCTGTCATTTGTATCATGATCAGCTCATATGTGGGTACAATATTATACATGTATATCTGAATAAATGTATTACCTGACTGTATCAGCAGTTCTTTTTCTTTTTTGTCAGGTAATATAACACTGAAATTGATTAATTCATGAACATGATATTATAAGGGTGATTATGATAGGTGTTTTTGATACATATATTCTTTATCGTGGGTCATTTTACACATTCAAACATTCCAATACATCATATAGAGACCTTTTAACTCATATACCCTCACTGATAATGATCAAACTATAATCTGATATGTGGAGTGTTACATAGGACGTAGTTTAGAGTATTCATTTCAGGGTCTCAACTGTCATTTAATGATCATTTTTCTCTCCCGGAGCCATCTGATTTATATTTTTGATCTTGGATACAAGCTGGGTCACCCCTTTATAAGGGAGGGTAGGTATGTAGCTACCTTGATATTGGAGACTATTTGCAATCTGCTAACAGAAAGAGGTAGTTCCTTCAGGACAATTCATCATTCCCTGTGACAGTAATTATCATTTTGTCAGGTTGTTTACAGATTTGTGTATAAAACATTGTCATTTCTAAGGAGATTGGATTGTATAGGAGACCTTGACATCTGATGAAGACAGAAATTGATTATATAGTAGCTTGTAGCCAAATGATTTTGTTTACAGATTTAGTTTGTGAAATATAAAAAATTCACTTGTGAGAAGAACCAAAGCTAGTCAAATTAAGAATACTTAAATGTTTATAAAGATTCAGATATTTGTGTTTTTTGATGTGTTTATAGAGATTCAGATGTCTGTATATTGATGTGTTTATAGAGATTCAGATGTCTGTATATTGATTCAGATGTCTGTATTGATATGTTTATAGTCATATAGAGATTCAGAATTAAGTTTGTGTTTATAGAGATTCAAATTTGTATATATTTAGGTGTGTATAATGATAAGTGTTTCTAAAGAATTGTCTTTCAAGTCTGGTTAAAATGGCCTCGGTTTACCCCAGCGAAATGATGCATGGCCAACCATGAATTAACATGGTTAACCATGTTTAAACATGGTTCTGGTCAACCATGGTTTTTTGTTAAATGAGACTAACATGGGGGTCGACCAAGGTTGAGGTCAACCATGGTTACTGAACACGGTCAACCATGGGGTCAACCATGGTTGACCATATAAATGAGACTAACATGGTTATCCATGCTACCCATACCATGGTCGATAGGTCAACCATGGTTACTGAACATGGTCAACCATGATTACAGAACATAACCATGATTACAGAACATGGTCGATCACCATGGTTAATGAACATGGTCGACCATGGAGTGGAATTTGTTCTAAAATATGATCTGTAATGGAAAACAACCATGGTCGATGAAACCATGAACAACCAGATCAAACATGTTTTACTTGTGCCATGGAAATTAGATCATGTTCATTGCAAGATATGTAGAAGACATAAATACATCAACTTTTAACTCTTCTATAACTGACCACTGTGATATCTTGCATATTTTTGTAAGGACCACATAATATAAACAAAAACATTAAAAGATATATCAGATTCATTATTGTACATAAACAAACAATAGTATCAACAGATTTTAAAAAAATAAAATGGAAATTTGATGTGTCTTTTCAGTGAAAAAAAGAACAAAAACTATTAAGCAAATTTCAATAATTTTAAATGTCACTGACAGTTCAAATAGTACTAAGATAGGACACTACACTATAGACCACATAGTATAAATGAAAACATTAACTCCTGAGAGATTCATCAGATTCATGATTTTAAAAAATCAACAACAATCAAGCAACACAGTTACAAATTTTAAAAATAAAACTAAAATGTGATACATCATAAATGAAGCAGATTCTAAAAATATTACCAATCCGATTTCCTTCCTAGTACCTATTTCTCCAGATATACATATTTTCAACTTTTGTATAAATTCATAAGTAAATAGTTTTACTTGTTTTCATTCAGGATATGAATCAACTACAACATGTATTTAATCTGTTCAAATAATGAGGAGAATGTTTAACCTTTGTTGGAACTGAAGCTGTTCAGATGACAGAAAAATTCCAAATGCTAAAAAGTTAACAATGTAAAAAGTATGCCTTTAATTGAAAGAAAAATAACTTTACTAAAAGTTAATATTGACTGGTATATTTAAAAACTGCATTTTATAAAATAAAGAAAAATAATTAAAATGTATTTACAGCTATTACTAAATATATCTACAACATCATTAAACCAAAACAAATTTCTGTTCAGAGTACTGTAGCAGTAATAAATATAACAATTCTTCATGATGGAACTAATAACTGACTGTGGCTTATGAGTATTCTTCTGAAATAACTTCAATGATAAAATCCGAACAGCCGTATAGAGGCTGTCTATATGGCTTATGCTGTCCGTAAGTCCGTCAAATGAATGGCCATTGTGTTTATTATTTAGTATATGTGATGGTGATGGTACAGATGGTCTGTTTGTTGGTGATGACAGTAGTGGTGAAAAGCTTCCAGGTCGTGAGGATGAGGCAGGTGTTTTTCTCTCCAAATCCCTGACATGTCTTTTCAACCTTCGTACCTCATCCCTCAGGCATGTTAAGAATACAAAGTTGTAGAAGTGACAATATGGAACTGAATATTTTCCTGGTGTATAAAAAAAAATATAGACCTGACATAAGTCATTGACTAGTGCAATGACTCAATAATGTAATTTATGTTGGTTGAATTATTAGTGTAATGCTGCAGATTATTATTCAGGGCCAGCTGGGCCCCTAAGAAAAAAAACATAGGGAGCCAGTTTTTAGGAGCCCAAGATAACAATTCTAATTGAGAAAACATGCTCAATTTCTAGATAAACATTAACAAGAATTGTTACTACAACAACTCATATATTGATGCCCTCATTTGTTTGTTCTATTGAGCTAAAATATTTTCTTTTTTCTGTGACAGTATCTTTTGCACGTGCATGGCTTTGAAAAACCATTCATGTATAACATTGTGATATCCGTACTAGTAGTTGTTTCATGCATCTGTAAAGGTCGATTGCCAATTATGTCACAGGTTTATAGTGACGAAGGGATCACTTTTACACTGTGATTTACATAGCCTCTCTAAGTCAATGCAAAGTATATTGAAGTGTATTGTTCAATGTCCAAACCATCAAATTCAGTTTGTTATAATATGATTCAATTTAAAACAATAATATAATCACAAGGAACATATAACCAATACAGTTGCCATGTGGGCAAATGAGGTACTACAATTTACTGAACTTTGATTTATATATGCAAACAAAAGAATTCAAGTAAAACCGACATCCCTTGACATTTGGATATGAATGCATTTAACTCACTATTTTAAAGTTGCTATAACATTGATGATGCAAACATAGTCCAGCATATGTTTAAGAAAGATTTATGTTTACTGTACATGCTCATTACCTTTTCCTGGACCTTTCACTGCATGCAGTCATCCAGCTCTTTCTTTGATTCTACAAAGGTTAGATTTGTAATATCAGTAAATTTTGCATAGAGCTATGTCTATTAATCCCCAATTACTACTTTGACAACCCCCCCAAAATTCAAAATCACATATTAAATACTTGCAACAGGTAACCTACAGGCCAAGTTTGAATTATGAACACATATCCATTACCCAGGACTTGCTTCAACTAAACTGTTGATCCCCACCCCAATATCCAACCCCCAAAATCCAACTGCAATTGCCATATGTAACCTACAGGCCAAGTATGAAGTCTGTATCTTTATCCATAGCTGATAATTTACTTAGTCAAAATTTTGACCAAAAAATTTATGGACAGACAGACGGTCATCGTCGATCTGGCTAGACAGGACTTGCTTTGCAACCCAGCAAATCTTTGTATAAAATAAGTTAAAAGTTTTCAACAGTATTGACAAATTGTTAACGCTTTCTCAGCCTGTAGAATATTAACTAGATCTACTTTTTAAAAAGGAGCAAATTACGAGTAGTGATTACACGTCCGGTACTTTTAAATTGGCGGACTTATATGAAATCTATTGCATATAACTTAGAATTATATATGAGATATCGAAATAAATTAAATAAATCTGACAATGAATGGTTTAGCTCTATAGCTATACTGGTAAAAGTTACCTGATTTTTGGATTATCCTTGCTGGGTACGATTTCTGACCATGGCATATCGTGCCTCCACTTCATATTCTTCATATTTTCGTTTTGGCTATATTATTGCCGATAGGGCGATCACGCTAAACAATCCTTCCAAAACCCACTCAACAAGTACATACATGGCGATATATCCCTTTGTCTCCGGCTTGTTTAAAAAGTAAACCAAGTTTTACCAAGTACAGAGTGCCACAGTTTGACTTTTGAGTGCTGAAACGGAAGCGTTTGCTCACAGCAGCATCCGGAAACGTGCTCGGGCCTTTCCGTCATTTTGTTGATGTAGACGTCAAAGGTAATTCCGAGTGTCTCAGATGCTGACCCGCTCAAAACTGTCACCAATCGCGATTCGTTTTTCGGAAAGACCGTTGGCGTCCGTACACAAATTTCGTTTCGGTAATTACAACAAAATGGCAGACATAAGAGAGAAAGATTACGATGTGACCAAGTGGGTAAGTAAACCAGTTATTTTCACATTATAAGAGACCTTTCTCAGTAATCACGGGACATATGATATGACAATTGAAAGGGTCAGCATTAAAGTAAAGATCCTTTTCAGTGCGATCTATACGTGCGTAAAGCAGTTTAAAAACATTCTGCAGTCAATCGACTGCCGAAGTTCAAGCCTCCGACAAAGAGGTTTTGTTTGTTGCATAACATGTAATTTGAAATATAGCAAGTTCTAACGTTAGACATTAGTCATTAATTATCGTAGTGTGTGAATTACATTTTTTGTGTCTTGTTTAGTTTTTGGTAACATCTCTTTCGTTGTTGTTGCTTTTATTTTTACGTTGTCAGATGAATATTCTCTTATTTAGTAGGCCATTCGGGGGAGGGGGGGGTGGGTTAAACTTTTACAAACTTTAAAACTTTATATAATCCTATCAGGCCTATGTCGTTTGGCCGATTTTGCTCAAAATTTTCAGCATTGAGAATTATGGAATGTTTTTGATTTGATTTTTAACCTAAAAAGGCTTCCTAAGGGCTAAAAGGGGGGGGGGGGGTGTCCTGTTAAAAGTCAGGTGTCAAAATATCTCGGAAAAGAATTTTTAAGATAGACATTTGCATGAGAAAGTTGTTCAGTCTGAAGACTTGCACAAGCTTAAAAAAAAAATTCAAGGTCACATGATTTAAGGTCAAGGTCACAGAGACATGAAAATTTTAAAATCTCAACATCTCCAAAACTATCAGGTTTTTGTATAGACATACATTTTAGATTTGTAGGAAATGTGCTAAAGAATACCCAAGTGAAGTTTCATGGTCATCAGGTCAAAGCTCAAGGTCATAGTTTAGTTTGAATGTTAATTCAAAATTTCAACTAAAAAAAAAACGAAAAAAATATATAGAACTTTCATGTATAGGTTATTGTGGATGATTTGTAGGCAATATACTGAATAATATTTGTGTGAAGTCAGATCAAAGGTCAGGGTCTGAGATAGAATGTTAATTCAAAATTTCAACTCTAAAATGTAAAAAAAAAACTATAGAATTTTTATATATAAGTAAGTGTAGAGGATTTGTAGAGAATGTGTTGCAAAATTTTTGTGTGAGATTTCAAGGCCATAAGATCAAAGGTCAAGGTCACAGCCCAATTTGAAAATTTTAACTCAAAATATCTTAAAAAACTATAGAACTATTGTATTTAAGTTAAGTAGAAGACTTGTTGCAAATATGCTGAAGGATTTCTGTGTGAAGTTTCAAGGTCAAAGGTCAAGGTCACAGCTTAGTTTGAATTTTTCAACTCAGATTACCTTTTGAAAAACTACGGAACTTTTATATATATGTTTATAGAAGACTTTGAGCTGAAGAATATTTGCCTGAAGTTTCAAGGTCATTCAATCAAAGGTCAAGGTCACCGTTCAATTTAAAAATTTCAACGCAAAAGAGCTAAAAACTTGAGAACTTTTATACATTTATTTATGTATGAGATATGTAGGCAATATTTGAAGAATATTTGAGGATAGTTTCAAGGACATCAGATCAAAGATCTGAAGATCAAAGATCGCAGCTTAGTTTGAACATTTCAGTTAAAATATAGCTTAAAATATCAAGATTGGTCTTCAAAGATTGGATTTTGGTATGAGGTTCATAGCTTCTGAGCTTTGCTGTATGCTCACCTGAAGCTGTAGCCTCTGCAATGGTTGGATGATCAAACTTTAAAATGTTTTATGACTAAAATCTGAAATTTAAGGTGCTAGGCTTAGCCAGTTTTTCAACTTTACCTCTCATGTACATTTGTAAAATAAGCTAGAATCGTAAAGTAAGTATTCTATATGAATGCGATCAACATTGCATTTTCTTTTCAGAATGTTACATTAAAGGCAGTATAACTTCCTCGAGTTCACTATGGTTGATTCATGATGGAAAGTTCTGTATTGTAGTGTTATCATTATGGAAATTATGAAAAGCGCAGTTGAATATTTTATGCTTTGTAATGAACAGGTTTATGGAGTTGTGAGAAAGTTTGTTAGGATTTCACAAGCTGGAGAACATATTAACACTTGATTGCTGTGAAGAAATCAAACACTTGGAAATTGGTAGATGTTTGAGAACTTCAAGACAGTTTTAGTGTTTTTAATATGATGTATCATGTACCAAGTACAGTGATAGGTACATTGTAGACTCCAAAACTGTATGGATATTGTCAGTGTGTCCAAAGACTAATCTATTTTTCATCATGAAAAATGTTGATAGTGGTCTACCTGATGGATGACACTTTTTTAAAGTTTTAAAATATTTACCATGGTCAACCATGGTATAGAAAAAATTGTGGTACCATGGTGGAGAGTACATGTCGACCATGGTAATAAAATGGTGACCATGGTCAACCACAGTATATTGACCATGGTCTACCATGTGGTGAGTTATGACCAGGACCATGGTCTGCTACTGTGACCATGGTCTGCAAAACATGGTCATTGATGGTTGACCATGAATGGTTGACCATCAAAAAACAACTGACCATGGTCAACCATGGATATATTTCGCCGGGGTTTGATGTTTTAAAAAAATACCAGATATTTATGTACATGTACATGTATGTATTGCGGAGTTTTTGAAATTCACTGGTTTTATCAGAAAAACCGGTAAATTTTACAAAAATCTGATGAAATCTATCTGATAACTGGTCCAAATGACCAGTAATTTTTTATTTCAATTGTGTATATATACAGACCAGTAAAAAAATTTCTTTGACCAGTGAAATTCCTTTATTCACTAGTTCCGGTTGACAAGTAATTTTTTTTATTTTCAAAATGCCTGGTATTGATCTATTATAGAGATATTAACATCTACTTTATCGATATGTTTTTAACGAGGTAGGTGTCCATGTACTAATGTGTTCATAGAAAAGGAATTGTGTCTGTACATAGATGTGGTGATAGAGATACATGTTGGTAATTCAGGATATGTGAGTGATCAGGAACTTTGTATATCTAAAAAAAAAAACAACAACAACCTTTGGTGTACAGGTCCTTTGACTCATGGCACCTTGTAGACCACCAATGGCAACCCATAAAATGAGTCACTGTTTTAACTTTAAATTTCAACACAGTAGGTCTGCCATCAGTCTTTAAAACTCAACAGACAAGCAACTATAGAAGGTATTTAACTATCAAATATAAAGTAAAGATCACTTTCACTGAAAGAATTATAAACTTAATCTATAGAATCCTCTTTTATAGTGGTAAACTGCGGGGTGCCAGGCAGTACAATGCGATGGTATTGTGGCATAAACATACAGCGATGATAAACAGTTAAAAAAAGAAACGATTTATGACAATAGATTTTATTTGTTTGTGTTTCTGGAAAGGGTCTAATATCGGAGGATGATCCAATACAGGATATTGAGTCAATATGAAGAAAGATCTGTGGATTTTGTAGACAGAATTAATGATCAGAATTTCCCTGAGGGCATAAATACATGATTTACACTTAGTGTGACAGAAAGAAATGGTAGAAAATAATTAAAAGTAAAATCTGAATTTTGTGAAAGTTGAACTCAATTGAACATTGGCTTAATAAATTGGTGAATGATACAGGAGATCATTAACATTTTTGCTGCAGGGCCTTGTGCACAGAACAATAGAATTAGCCAAGGTATCGCAGGCTGCATCAAGTCCACTGCGAAAGAATGAAAACAAATTAAATGCATAAGAGATAGATTTCATGGTGACTGCATTTTATTGACCAGCCCCTTCAAACAAGCTACAATAGGATGCAATAAAATCGTAGGATTATACTTCTCTGCTGGATCAGGTCGACTGTAAATAAATAGTAGTGTGTTTCACCTGTCTGTGTAACCGATTGTTAGTAATTTGTGAGGACAAATGTTAGTTTCTTTCTGTGTCAGACTGTGACATTATGTGTCATGTTCAATATGCCAAGAGTTAGAAAATCTATCGGGATTTGATATCTTTCTGACAGGGAAATGTATGACAGACTTGGGGGGTTTAACATGACTCTCTTGAACTGAAACCTTGTATAGGATAATGAACTGATGAAACATTCTTGAATATAGGATATATGTTGTGCTGTCAAGGTACAGGTGGAGATAGTTATATTTCACTGCCATCTTTTAAAGAATGTCATAATAATGGGTGGGACAAATAAATACCCTTCGAATGGTGAATATCACATTGCTGATATGACATTCTTAAATTCGCCTTCGGCTTCTTAGGGTATTAATACAAAATTTCAAAAAGTGAACCCAAAGTACCATTGCACATTTAAAGTTATCGTAATGTTTTTTTTCATGTGATTATGTTCATAATCTCTTTAATTGAAACAATTTGAGAAACACCCAAAAACACAAGAGTGAGCTTTTAAGCAAAAGAATATTATTTCATATACAAGGAAGACTTTCTCATATAAAACTGTTCTTTTCCAGTACATGTAAAAGCGTAAGTTTACTGTTGACACATCCCATATAGACTGATTTAACAACTACATTGTACATGTACTTGTATAGGTTCTATATGAAAACAACTTTTTACAACAAATTAATGTTTGGGCTAGGAATTCAATATGAATAACAACTTATTTTTAATATCAATGAAGAGAATCTATATTCCTTCCACCACATCAAATAACCCAATTTCTCCAATACAATTTTTCAATTGTTGACAATGATTAAATGTTTTCAACAAAAATTTCTTTATGGATCATTGGATTGCAGATATGATAACTAGCAAAGTTTATTTCTAGGTTAAAGGATACTGTACTCCTAAAAAAATGTTCATAAGATGAAATGGAATTACAAATATGGCTTTTTTAACTTTTTATCGTTAATTAATTCAGGTAGAAACTTTAAACTTGAGTAGTGTTAATTTGTATAAGTTATAATTGTTTTGTTTTTGGTGACTATTTTGGGCCCCTGATCAACATTTTATAAAAAACCAAGAAAAAGAGAAATCTTTCTTCAATTGTGAGTTGAATGTTCCATCACTAGACCACCTCAAGTCACTGTTCTAGAAATGTGTTTGTATTGGAGCAGGTGAGTGGAAAATGTGTGGCTAGATATGGAATTGAACTCAGGATATTCCAAACACAAGCAGGATGCTCTTACCAACTGAGCTATTTTGGCAAAAGTACTGAAATACCCATTCTACATGACAAACTTATTTATTGAGTTTTAGATTTTTACTCTATTGTTTGCTCTTTCAGTTGTTCCTTTTAGTAGCAATTCTTGAACTTGAACATTTAAATTTCAAATTTAAATTTTACTACCAAACTTAACTTTACATGAAAATTTCATTTTGAAAATGTTTTAAAATGAATTTGTATCTATACTGTTTACAGTAAAAGGTATGCAGAGTTAATGCATCAGTTTTTACAATTCCAAAATTCTCACATCAACTATATATAACTCATAATAATAAGAATAAACTTTCTCATATATTTTCTCAGAACATTCCTGTGACATTCGCAGTATCTCAACAGTACAATAATTTCTAGACAAAGTAAAATAAAGATTTGCCTGTATCTTCTGGATTATCATGTGGGAACGTGTTCAGCAACAAATACATGATTAACTCCAGTATTAATACCCTAAGAAGCCGAAGGCGAATGAATTCAGTCCCTAATCCAGAAGACAGGATCTTTCCTTGTGAGTTGAATGTTCCATCACTAGACCACCTCATGGAATTGGACTAAAAATGCTTTTTAATCTCACATCAACTATATGTAACATTCCTCGCAGTTGTATCTTCTGGATTACGCTAGAATACATGATTAAATCATTGATAAATCATTGATTTACAGAAGAGTCCATTGTCTTTCAGGGGCTGAGGAGTTAAATGATTCATACATATGGAATCTTTCCACTTCTACTGACATTTGCTCCATCTCTATCACATTTTATATTTGTCCTGGCAAATTTCTCCACAATAGGTCTTTTATCAAATTAATATCAGGTGTTAATTTCATGCCTGGCGACAAAGAGCTTAAAATTTGTTGTATCAAAAACAGAAGGAAAAAAACCCCAAAGGAAATGTATACTTGTACACACAATCTACAGTCACGATAGATGTCTTATTAGTTCTGTCTGTTAAGGTTTAAGGTCCATCAGCCTCTACATTTTATTATACCCAAGTACCATACTGTCGTCTCTTAACAATACAGACTGCATACCCTGAGTTGTAATGAAAGACCAAGGCACATAAAAACATACTTTAGGGTCATCTTTAATGTACTAAACTTCTTGCATTTCTCGTTAAAATCTTGTTCTTTTTAAAAAATATAAACAGATTCCAGTGCTCGTCATTGTACATATTAAACATATATGTCAGAAAGAAAAAAAAAGCCATATGAGCTTTGTGTGTGATGTATTTGTAATGGAGAACTTAATATTTCTTTGTCACGGATTCATGAAACATGAGTGCTTTTACTGAATCGTTTCCCTGTATATATCAAACCTTGCTGAAGGTGTGCTGTACAAATTAGTAGTATCACTTATATAATAATTTGTTTATAGTCATACTTATCAAGATTGAGACTTCAGAAATACTTAGATCGGATGTCTTTTATCCAAATGAAACTTTTGGATTTGATATTGCAAGAGACCTGTTATCTTTTAGCACATCTGTCTTATTTTGCTGAAAGCAACAATGTTTTTTATATAGTGAGGGAATTGAGATACAAACGTGATTTTCTTTTATCTACATGCGCATACAGAAATTCAAATGTGCTTGTACGAAACAAGTATTTTATACTTAAAATCACAAATTTAAAAGAATAGATTGATAAATCGGAATGATAAAGTAAAAAAAAAAAATAGGTAGAATGGTGTAGACCTCTAAAATGATTTCATATTTACAATATCGTATTCGACCCATTAAGCGCACAGGCACTATAAAAAACAGAAAAAATGAGTTGGTGCTTGATGGGATCAATTAATAGTCAAATTGATGTAAAACAGTTAATTTCTTATAAGGCACAGTGGTAAAGTTGTTGTGGTTATTACCGAGGGCACCTGTCAACATAATTCTGTTGATGGTGGGCTACAGATAAACTGTTACTTACAGTTTTTCAGGAACACATCTCATTGTCAACCAGCTAGAAAAGATTCTCAATCATATGTAAAAAAAAAAAAAAAAAAAAAAAAGGGAGGGCGCTTAAAGGGACATGGGCGTTTAATGGGTCAAATACAGTATACAGTGTAAAATTAAGTATGAAAGCTGATTCTATCTAAAAAGAAGGAAAGAATTTTGCATTTCAGAGGCTTAGTTGTTATATAAAAATCACAGATACCAAAGTATTAATCTTAAAGATGTTTAGGAGACAATATACAAATCTAGCTGAACATAGGAGAAACAAAGACATCTGGAAATCCAGAGGTGGGATCAGGTGCCATGGAGGAGTAAGCATCCCTCGTTGACCAGTCACACCCACTGCAAGTCCACTGTCAAGTTGAAATGAAATAAGTGAGGAATAAATCCTCGCCATAATTGGTACAGACGACTCAACAACTGTAATCAAATTGGTAACTCAACATTTCATTTAGTGGAACCGATTAAATGCAATCAAGGTCATTGAAATGTAGATAATTCACACATGATTTGAAAACATCATAAATTAGTGTCTTTTATAAATTAATTCCCAATATTGATTACTTTGCATATTTTACATTCACCTCCAAACTGATAATGAACACACCCATGCATTCGTATTTTACAGGCCTTCATGACCAAAGTGCCCCTATAGTTTCTTATTTTTCCAGTAAAATCCTTTTCTTTATAGAACAACCCTCATAAACCCTATATTTTAATTGGGAACAATTATTTCACCTTAATTATTAGATTTGTTCTTATTACAACTTTTGTTGATAAGTATATATACAAATTATCCAGTGTTATACATGTGTATTCACTTGTCTTTTGAAACGGGACTTCCATCATAGGTGGGCATGAAGGTTTCTTAAGAGATTTGGGTTAAAATTTACATCCAATCAACTTGAATTCATATTTCCCGCAGAATATGTATGTAAAGTAAAGTAACTAGCAGCTTCTTGAAATAAATGACCAGTATTTCTATAAAAACAAGTCTGTGGGACAGCAGATCAAAAAGAGAAGTTTGCTAGTCTACAAAAAAGAATTAAATCTGCAGTTTACATAAATAGAAATACTGCACACACTTAAATAGAATTCCAATCTTATCTCCTTTACAGGGATCTTGAACTTTATCTAGTGAAGTAAATTAAAACACATCTTCAAAGAAACTCGTCATTAAAGTGGGACCTAATTAAAAAGCATAATTATGTAAATGATCGTTTTCATTGCTATGTAAAATTGCTATCATCTTGATTTGCGAAGATGATCAGTTTCAAACTGAGAAATTGATTATTTTACTTATTGTTTATATTAACACTTAAGAGTTTTATCTAAAATCACTAGAGTTATATCAGATATAAGATTTTACAACTCTGAAACTCAATGATAGGTACATGGTATTTATAATAATTCAGACTCAAAAATAGGTCAATGACAAATTTAAATGTTCTTTAATCAGTTGATATTCAAGATGGTCTTCAACTTGATCTCATTCAAATTTCAAGGTGCTAGAAGAAAATGAGCTTTTAAGAAATGGTTAGATTAGCCGATAAAGTAATTCTACAGAAAATCTGAAATGTCACTTTAATTTTTTTTTATTGGCAATGTTTTTGACATTTCATAGTTGCGTGAAAGCTGTAATTGTAAGTCACTTGTGCAACAGTTTAAAATTGCTCTTTCATTTTGACGACTTTCTCATTGATCGTGTTCCTAGGTTAAATATTTAATATTCTTTATAGATATGATTAAATCTTCAGATATATTATCCTCTCAAAACAAATCTGCATGGATATTTTTCATGTGTGTGTGTGTGTAAGTGGGTATATATGTATGCCAGGGTTCGAAAATTTTGTATAAAAGTACTCGCCCTTCGGGCGAGTGATTACATAACTTCCACTCGCCCAAACTCATTTTGCACTCGCCCAAGTATAAAAACGTGATATTTCAAAGTAAATGTATTAAGAGCGTATAAAATCTTTTTTCAAAGTAAATAGATCTTATATGACTTAACAGATATGATACTCTTCATTTGACAAATTGTCTTTTTTTCTAATTAAGTACTTAATATGATGGAAAATGTGTGAAAATCTTACCACGCCTTTTGTATGCTCTCATTTTAAGATTTTAGAATTCAAATTCTTGACTGAAATTTTGGTTGCCCGCCATAAAAATCTGGTTACCCATAATGAAAAAAAATATTTTATTTAATTTGGTTTTTTTAAGTTATTGCTATTTTAATAGATAAATTTATATACAATATATTTATATATATTGTCTCTGAATGATGCATTTGCATCTAAATTAACTGTAAATGCATCATTATTATTACTACAATCAATGTGTTAGTATTACTATTTTATGATGTTACTACTATGTGTTATAACTAAATCAATATAAAATACAAAAGTAAGTTTTCACTATTGTTAGATGAAAAAATTGCTATCCATTTCTATATTTTCATTAAAACTTTTATTTATAGTATTGAGTAACAATTTTTACATTTATCATTCACTTACATTTAATTCAGATTTTACAACTTCTATACAAATTATAGTGTTTGATTATTTTACCAAATCCTTAAATTCAGGTCCGTTCGGTATTGGTTCTTTTATTTACACACATCAAACTTCCACTTCCTCAACAAACTGCAAGTATCATCTGTCAACACATGATGTGTTCTGTGACATTTTTGGCCATGAGGTAAAGACTAACATGTTTAATTGTCAATAAAATAATTATTTAAGTTTCTAATTGTTTATTGTAATGTATTTTGAACTGAAAATAGAAGGAAATGGACCAGTACGGGAAATTTAAAAGGGAAAACAGATTTTCAGTAGGGCGTCGGCACTCGCCACACGGGCGAGTTCATTATGGATATTTACTCGCCCGAAACAAATTTTTACTCGCCAATGCGAGTGGGCGAGTGGATTTTTCAAACCCTGTATGCATACAATTGTGTGTGCATAAATGCAATAAATGCAAATACATGCATAATTATGTGTTCATTTTTGCATCAATAAACAACAATATTATGAATATCTTAATGTCAATGAAATGGTTTTGTACATTTGTGTGTAAAAATTGCTTTTGATTTTGTAATACTAGTACAGAAAGGTTTGTTCATGTACTGATGTAGTGTTGTCAGAGACACTTTAGTGTGATTAAAGATACAGGGGAGAATCTAGTACAAAAAGGTTTGTAGTGTTGTCAGAGACACTTTAGTGTGATAAAAGATAAAAGGAAGAATCTAGTACAAAAAAATTTGTAGTGTTATCAAAGGCACTTAATTGTGATAAAAGATACAGGGGAGAATCTAGCACAAAAAGGTTTGTAGTGTTGTCAGAGACACTTTAGTGTGATTAAAGATACAGGGGAGAATCTAGTACAAAAAGGTTTGTAGTGTTGTCAGAGACACTTTAGTGTGATTAAAGATACAGGGGAGAATCTAGCTCATAAAGGTTTGTAGTGTTGTCAGAGACACTTTAGTGTGATAAAAGATACAGGGAAGAATCTAGTACAAAAAGGTTTGTAGTGTTATCTAAGACACTTTAGTGTGATAAAAGATAAAAGGAAGAATCTAGTACAAAAAGGTTTGTAGTGTTATCAAAGGCACTTTATTGTGATAAAAGATATAAGGGAGAATCTAGTACAAAAAGGTTTGTAGTGTTATCAAAGACACTTTATTGTGATCAAAGATAAAAGGAAGAATCTAGTACAAAAAGGTTTGTAGTGTTATCAAAGACACTTTAGTGTGATTAAAGATACAGGGGAGAATCTAGTACAAAAAGGTTTGTAGTGTTATCAAAGACACTTTATTGTGATCAAAGATACAGTGAAACCTGTCTTGTCCCATCTGTCACTGAAATTTGGTATCTCAATAGTCAAGACAGGTAGTCTCTCAAAAGGTGTTTTATTTTAAGGATTGTTTACCTGGTTTTCAGAATGTGGTCTCAGAAGACAGGTAGTCTTTCATAGGAGTGGTATTTCAAGACAGGTTCCATTGTCCTTGTTCTTTAGTGTGATCAAAGATGTACATACATGTATACAGATTTGATTTTTTTAGTGAATGAAATATGTGCAGTTGGTTTGTGAATCATGCTTAATCAGGTGTCAATGTGTAAAATTTCATTCTTAACTCATTAACCCCTGAGAAACAATGAACTCTTCTATAAATCAATGATTTAGGCCAGTCCAAATGTGTCTTTAAGGGTGAATGATAAGGTGTTCTTTATCACATCCTTAATTACATGTACATGTACATGTATCTAAGTCACACATTGAGAAAAAGAGCAATGGAGTCTGAAAAATGCGTTATCGATTTTATGCAGAAAAATGTTATATTATTTGATTTTTGTTAATTTGTAAAAATCTATTGCTTAAAGACGATTTGTGTATCAAATCAGACTACCTTAGGTGTCCATAATCCTCAGATTGTATATTTACATGAGCCCCCCTGATCTTTTATTGAAATGTATAGCAATCAATTTCAAGGTAAAAGAGTCATTAGCAGAACCAATTATGTACTGCAGTTGAGATCTCTGTCCTTGAGAACAAGTCAAATAAGAGACAAGTGGGTTTTTTTTAACACCTATGCCCTCAAACTTGGTGAAATTCATACATGCTCATGTGCTGTACTGTAATGGTCTTGACTTTTTGATCAAGATGATTAACTTTTCAATTTGTTCATATTTTTATTATTGGCCTGTTATTTAAGCCATATATAAAGATGAACATATATCCTTTCCCGGTTTAAGTGTTCGGACTAAATTGGCTCTTTAAGATGCTGTAGAGAGTTCCAGAATTCTGTTACCAGTGACCAAATTCCTCTTTTCCAAGAATAAATATCATACATGTATGGACATATTTTGTGTAATTATATAAGTTTTTATGGAAATCACTGATATTTAAGTGATATATACATGTATTTTAGTTCAATGAAATGTACTACACAATGTGGTTAAAGTGTTAGCAGTAAATTAACCAGGGTTTACCACGCACACAAAAAAATGGCTTCTTTTTCACGCTGGATTCTTTATTACACTTGCTATTTATCTGGCATATTGCCAATCTGAAGTAACGCAAATAGAATATCCGTGTTAAATCAAAGTATAATGGTTTAAATACCCAAAAATGATAAAATTTCTTCTGTCTGGGTACATTGGGTAGTCCGCACGGTTCATATGTATATATTTGTGTTCTTAAGATTTAATTTTCAAATGTCACCCTAATGTCATGCTCTCATGTTTTAACAAGGTACTAGCTACATCTCAATGGTGGGCGGTATTTTTCTTGTCATGTTTAATTGCTGATTTCGGAATATTTATATCAAATGAAAAAAAAGGTAAGAGCTTTGTAAGATAATGAAGTTTTAATTTTCTTTCAAAGAAATGAATTCATACAGCATGCGTTTGATTATTGCCATTTTTATTATCATCATTAAAGTTGTCTCCCCTTCATATTAGAAGGCCGACATAATGTTTTTGAACTTTTTCTTCTTTGCAGCGAAGCTCATCCTGGCCTTAATTTTTTTGTCTTTTTGGCCTAGGGTGTAGGTGTATGACCATGAGGTAGTATGCCCCATACCAACATGGCTTTCATTTGACCTTTAACTTCAAGGTCAAATTATGACTACAATAATAGAATTTCCTGTCCTGGTCGTAACTTTTTTGGTCTTTTGACCTAGGCATATACCTTTGGGCATGTAGGTGTATAACCATGAGTCAGCATGCAGCATACCATAACGTTCTCCATTTGATCTTGACTTTTGACCTCAAGGTCAACTTATGAAAATTATTGTATTTCCTTGTTAGGGTGGTAACTTTTTGGCTTATGTCAAATAGGCTTATACCGTTTGGTATATAGGTGTATCACCATGAGGCAATATGTGGCATACCATCATGACCTTCATATGACCTTGACCTTTGACTTCCAAGCCAGCAAAGCTTGTTTAGTTCATTATTGTATAGTCTTTTACATAGGCTTATGCATTTTGGTATATACATAATATAGGTGTATAACCTTGAGGAAGTGTGTTGCCTATCATCATGAACTCATGTGAGGTTGACCTTGATGTCAAGGTAAAGTTATGATTATTTATATTGATAGGAGAATTTTCTAATTATACAGTAGATTTATTTTTTTCTAAACAGCGTTCAGGATCAAGAATTGATCTTAGAAACAACAATTTAACTTTTCAGTCTTGACATCAAGATCAAGTTATGATTATTTATATTGATAAGTATATACCAAAATTATCCAGTGTTATACATGTGTGTTCACTTGTCTTTTGAAATGGGACTTCCATTATAGGCGGGCATGAAGGTCTCTTAAGAGATTTGGGTTAAGTTATGATTATTTACTTGTCCGAGTTTTACCTTTTTTTGTCTTTGACCTAGACCTATACAATTTGGTATGTAGGTGTATCACCATGAAGCAGTGTGCCACATTCCATCATGACTTCCATGTTACCTTGACCTTTGATGCAAGGTCAGTGTATACTAAAATAATAATTTCCTTGAATGGTTTTTACCGTTCTTGTCTTTTGTCTTAAGCTTATGCCCTCTGGTATAGGTGTATGTGAAATAACCAAGGAAGGAGGAGGACAGATATTTCTTGTATGAGTTAGGTTCATTACCATCTTAGGGGTAGACAGGATTAAACTAGGATAAAGTGAAGAGGAGACATGTTTTAGTTTACAAAAACAGTTCTTCCTAGTTATATTATGAAATGATTTCATATGTTTTACTTTGACAAAAATAAAAAAGTAAAAAAAAAAACATGGAAATATACATTTTGTATTAAGGACATCTTTATTACAGTTGAATACTTTGACTTCTATCATTTAAGAAATTTGAATTATCAAAGCAGTTAGTGGCCGAATGGGGTGATATTTCAGGACAGGTTCCATTGATAATATTTTCATATTTATAGGGTACAAAAATATCTAAAAATCTGGTTGAAATTTTATTCTGTGTTGAAATTTAATGGTTGTCATTCACCCCCAGTATTTGACATCTGTATAGAAGTGTGTAAATCCTCAATCTGACCCTACCTACAAAAATTTGACTTGGGAAATTGTGGTAGGCCGAAATAAACATTTAAATTTTTATTGAAGATTGAAAAGTTAAGTTGTTGTTTCTAGGATCAATTCTTGATCCTAAACGCTGATGAGAAAAAATAAATCTACTGTATAATTAGAAAATTCTCTAGACATTCTGCCAAAAAATTCAACTTTTTGTATAGTTTTGTCGCCAAAATGTACAAAAGTTTAAACAGATAAACACAAATTGTAGTGCTGTCTGCTTCCTCCTAGTCATACTAATATCTTTCATGCTTTGATTACAAAGTTTTCCCAAACAATTTATTTATTGTAGATTTGATAAAGAAGTTACAAATATAAAGGCTGTCACAGTATTTCACACTGATATCTTACTTCTGATAAACAAGTTCCCTGTACAGTTTGTAGAACATGTTATTATTTATAATTTAAGTCTAATTATGAATTTTCAAATGCAAACCTCTGACATTTCATACTGTTTTTGTGGTCAGGACATTGGCCACTAACATCATTACATGTTGCCACCAGGGATGTCAGTCACTCAATCTCCCCTTTCCCCAATGCCATCCCCATCCTCTTGGAGTCTGCCTCTAAATCACAGACTGATATCTGCCTCTAAGTCTCAGACTGATATCTGCCTCTAAATCTCAGACTGATATCTACCTCTAGGTCTCAGACTGATATCTGCTTGTAAATCGCAGACTGATATCTGCCTCTAAATCGCAGACTAATATCTGCCTCTAAATCGCAGACTGATATCTTTACTCTGTTGATAATGCTGAGAGAAATCCTAATATCTTCTTTTATTATTCTGATTAAGGAGTTTTATACTTAAGATGTTGACTGCAATAATATTTTGCACATAATCTTAACACTCCAATCCAAAAGACTTTACAGTGCTGACAATCTTGTCATGTCTTAATATTTATCTTAACACTCCTGAAGAGTTTACCATGAAAGACAGTACTGACAGTATGTCATGCTTTTTCTCTTAGTATTCATCAAGATTTGACAGTATGTCATGCTAAAATACTAACACTACTGAAGATTTTACTGAATAGATAAAAGTTCTGATAATAATAATAGTATCTGTATGTCATGCCCATTAGCAAAATCTGGTATAGATCTTTAGTAATATTTTAATTAATATTAAAGAAAATGATTTTTGAGGAAAGAAAATTTAAGAAAGTTATTCAATTGAGACTTTTAAAATGTTGCAGTCAGACATACAGACGGAGAGAAAACATTAACTTTTCCACCTCCAACACTCATCAATTTCAGTGGCAAAGCAATATTTTGGTCTATCTATCTGCAACTCAAAAACTAAGGAGCATATTGTTTTCTGTCTACCTCTCTGTAAATATGTACATGAGGCCAAAAACGTAGGGAAAATATTATTTTTATAAAAAAAAATCATCTGAAACATGATTCTGTCCACATTCTGTTTATCATTAGGAAATTTTCACACAGCATACTATTATGTTAAGGACAGTTTGCAGTAAATATTACAGATCATTATCTGAGAGCCAAATCAACTGATATGTACTATACGATAACTTGGTAATGACTGTTTACTGAAGCTTAAAACACGTCCTTTCTTTTTTTTAAATCGGTAGTTTAATGGACTTGATATTATATCCATATATATAACTGGTTTTGAATTGAAAGCGTATCCTTGCATGATTGTGCAGATTTACCAATTGTAAACAACTTATTTGATTTTGTGGGATATTCAGTGGATTTATTCCGCCCCTACCTTGTAGCAATGTAGACCAACAAGCGCATATGAGGACGATAACAACTCTAAAATAGGCCGTGGTTAGCTGTAATCTTTATTTACATAAATAGGAATCAAGAAACTGGAATAAATAGTGCATTGTTCCAGGTATAAAAAAAAACTGACATCTGAGGGAAATTGAACTCAGAATTAAATTCTATAAACCTCGCATATCAATATGGTAGTCATTAATGGATGGTGTCTGGTACATTTTTGTTGAAAGCCAGTTCAAGAGTTATACATGCATATGACATTTTTTTTTTTTAGAGTATTGAATCATATCGAGATTCAAATTTACTTGTGTTTGAAGTAAAACTGATTCATCAAGAAGTAATCTTAATCAGTTTGTTTAATTAAACATCTTTACAATGATGGTGTTTATCAGTTGACATCACTGAGTTAAAATGAAATACCATACATTTTTACCAGGGATTTTCCTACCTCCAAAATTCTGGCACCGGGGTCCAAAAAATTGGGTGGAAAATACAATATTTTAACTAAAATATAAAAACTTGATTTGAGACATTAGCTTGTCTTTATTTTGAAACTCTATATTTGGAATATTTGCATAAGTTTTGTGAAAATACAAGCCAATTTGCATTGGGAGTTGGTCCTGTAATTGGACCCAAAATGTCCTAGAAAAAATTCTAGTTGACTGATGCTTGAATCTGAGGGAAATTAAAAACTCTTCTACTATGACACGTACATGTGTGGTTAAACCATGAAAAATCGGGTGATTAAATGGAAACACAGTTGTGTAAAGTTTTTGAGTTAACCATGCGTGGTTAACACACTCTGAGCATTTTCTTTGGTCTAAATATGAACGTGAACTTTGACTCATTGGCTGAGCCTGCACTACTATTGTAATGAAAATGTTTGTACATGAAGTTGCATAAAGCCAGTTGTTGGTGATATAAGTAATTGGAGGGAAGGGACCCATTCTTGAAGTCTCTAACAATGTCTGGTTTCCTACAGGTCTCCATATTGATGTAATCTGGAGAAATTGTGATTGGAAGCGAGGTACAGGTTTGACGAGATCATGAGAGTCCAAGCCCGATGGTGTTTAGACGTGATGTAGGCTTATGTTCATGAATACTATGAAAGTTTTCAGTTTTGGTAGATATTCAACAACTCGTGTAATGATTATCATGTTTATCTAACTCTTGTTAGTTAATTTTTAAAATTTGAAAAGGCACTGGGTATACCTTGTGACTTTTCAAATTTTGAAAATTACCTAACTCAAGTTAGTTAAACATGATAATCAACCAACACTCGTTGTAGAATCTATATATCTTTGTTGTCAGAGGATCCGATAATTTTAGCTACCATATATCTTCAGGGATCACCTTATTCTATGTGAGCATGTTTGTATGCCATACTTGAATCTTCTCTGCCACCCCATGATTTTTCTGTACCACACTTAAATCTTCTGCCATGCTTAAAAAAATCAATTGCAGAGCTTTCCATCTTTCACACATACAAATGATTGCCTTGTTTTTGATGTTGATAAACTGTACATCATTTTACTACATTTTAAATCCATTCTAAAACACATTGCAGTCTCAAAACAGAACATCTTTGCTTTTCATCCTGTGGTGCTCTCTGAGCTTAGATATATGTTAGTGGCTTCAGTTCTTATCAGTTGTGGTGCTTGTAAATATTGAGTAACCTTAATCAACTGTGAAGAGAAATTAAAGACTAATTCCAACAATTGTTTTCACTGCCTGCCAGGAATACTTCAACAAGAAATTTGGTCTGTATTTTATGCCCAGTCTGTGTACCACTTTGACTCCACAGAAATCTTTTAGTTAATTTGATTTTTTTAATACTTTAGTATCAGACTACAAGGAACAACTGCTGTTTTTAATTTAGTATTTACTTATGTGTAATTTCTTTAATTGGAGCATTTCACACTCTTGTGTTTTGGTTTTTGTGCCAGTGTAATGTTTGAAGTGATGAAATACAGACGGACCCACCTACACACTATACACCCACTAAAAGTTTAGAATAACAGTAAAAAAAAAACAAGCACCTGTCTTGACTTAATTAATGCTCAGGTTGCCAATTTTAGTAAGGACTTGTTAGTAAGAGGAGGAAAAAATATGCATGATCTTGTGTCAAATTTTGCTGTTGTCAATCAAATATCAAAGTGTCATGTGAAATTGCTAATTCCCGTGAAATATTCTGGCATTAATTGTTCAGTTTTATGTAGTTGACTTCCTTAATTAAACCATAGGATTTTTTTTTTTACCTTGAGTGATATATGCTGCTTTACAGCATGGTGAAATAATATTTTTCTGTTTTCTGCCATACTGATGAATTCCTCAGGTGACTTAAATGGCTATTAACTCTTGCCATTTTCATTCACATATGAACTTTGCATTGGACTTAAGTTGTATAGCTTCAACTTCTTCTGAAAAGTTACTGGACCAATTCTCACACGTGCACCAAACTGGGAATGTACATCTCTGTGATAGGAGTAACAACAAGTTTTAATTTCATTTTCCCTAGGTGGAAGATTTTCTTGGTATTTCAGTTGCAGGTTTCTTATTTTTTTTTTCTTTCTGAAGTATTTGTGATAATGAAATGTTAGTGGTCCATCACAGACTCACTCACTCTCTCTCTCTCTCTCTCTCTCTCTCTCTCTCTCTCATCTCCTCTCTCTCTCTCTCTCTCTCTCTCTCTCTCTCTCTCTCTCTCTCTCTCTCTCTCTCTCTCTCTCTCTCTCTCTCTCTCTCTCTCTCTCTCTCTCTCTCTCTCTCTCTCTCTCTCTCTCTCTCTCTCTCTCTCTCTCTCTCTCTCTCTCTCTCTCTCTCTCTCTCTCTCTCTCTCTCTCTCTCTCTCTCTCTCTCTCTCTCTCTCTCTCTCTCTCTCTCTCTCTCTCTCTCTCTCTCTCTCTCTCTCTCTCTCTCTCTCTCTCATTTTGTAAGTGACTAACTAAGTTGCCTTCCCTCTGAGTGATCCTCACTGATATATTTTTTTTTCCTTGATAGCTTCTTTCACAAATATTTGTACAGATTTTAAACAGTTGATTTATTTTCTTTTTTTGTATAACTCGATCAAGAATCAGAGTTTATCTAAAAAAAAAAAAAAAGTCATTAAGACTTTGGGTTATCACATCTTGATTTTGATTATACATTCAACTGGAAATGATGTGTGGATTGTCGTTATACACAGATGGGTTTTACTTAGCTGTAAATTGACTGTTTTAGTTGGACTCCATCATGGCAGATCTTATAATTGTAGATGTACTTAAATAAACATTAGTATATATATATATCCACTACATAACTTCATAAGAGGTATAATTATCACTTCGACTTTCAACATTGCGAAGACTTCACAGGTATAGTGACAATATAGGTACTGCAGGTAATTGATGAAGCGGAAAATACCCAGGTGACAGGCCTAAAATAATCGTCAAGTGAACAACATTATTTATGTAAATTTTTTACCAGGTAATTCATACTGGAATTTATTCTATTCTTGTGCTTGGGTAATAGTATTTGTAAATGTATGCATCTGATGCGAATTTGAATAAAAAGTATTCACTGTCAAGTGAAGATGATGGGAAAAACTTTGTGATAATTAGCTGTGAAATGCTTAATACAGCATCGTAAGATACGTTAATGGAGCAGCCATTAAAAGTGAAAACGATAACTGGCCGCAGAGTTTATTACATATGAAAAGGGTAAAAGGTTTAAGGGAGTGGGATGTATTGAACGTGCCGTTTTTCTAGCTAACATTTTGATGGTGAAAGGAAATTAGGAAATTATAAACATTTTTAGATATTTATCTGATAAGTTTTGTCAATAGCAGAAATCTTTATCACTTTTTAAGATTATAGGCAATGATTATAAGTGCAGTTAGTCATTTGATTTATTCACAGGTTTCAGAGTACAGGCTAACTAGTGTGTACTATAGCAGACATTTTGAAATAAAAAAAAAAATACTGGTCAACTGGACCAGTAAATAAAGGAATTTCACTGGTCAAAGAAATTTTTTTACTGGTCGGTATCTATACACAATTGAAATGAAATGGAAAATTACTGGTCATTTGGACTAGTTATAAGATAGAATTCACCAGACTTTTGTAAAATTTACTGGTCTTTCTGGTAAAACCAGTGAATTTCAAAAACTCTGCAATACATACATGTACATGTACATAAACACCTGGTATTTTTTAAACATCTGTATTTCTCTAAACCGAGGCTATCTTAACCAGACTTGAAAGATAATACTTCAGATAAATTTCACCAGATTTTTGTAATATTTACCGGTTATTCTAGTAAGACCGGTGAATTTCAAAAACTCTGCTTTAGAAGTACACATGGACCCTTTACTATGGTAAGACCTGTATCAGGTGACCACTTAAAATTGAAAAATTGATTAATACAATATATTGCTTGTGATGGATTGGGATGGAAAAATTTCAACCATTAAGTGTTTAAAATGATTATAGTCCAGGGTGAAGCTTGTATATAAACACATAACTTGTAAGTCAAAGTGGTTGAGAATATTCTATCCCAAATCATAACCGATTTTGAGGATCTTAAATCTTTATTTAGATATGATATTGTCTACACAGCAACTAAACAACAACAAAATGGTGCAGTGTACTGCAGTTTGATTACATGTACATGGTGCCAGAGCAATTTTGTGAGGTGAGACTAGGAAATAATTGTAAAATTGCAGGAAAATTTTGCCTCACCCATGAATAAAGTGTACAGTATTACTGTGTGAAGAATATCGTAAATTAATAACGTAATTCGTAAATAACGTCCTGATAGCAAAAAACCTATTTCATCCAGGTGAATTAAACATGGCAGATCTAATTTTAATCTATTTGCTATACAGCTTGATAATGTTTTGTCAGAGACATTATGCAATGATATTGGTCTCCAATTTTTGTAATATTATTTGGTTTTATTTGATTTAGGTAATAAAGTAATTATTCTTTATTTCTGTGTAATTGATATTTTTTTTCTTTTTTTGAAAGCCACAATTAAGTGATTGTATTGAAAATGTGCCGATATCCTTCCAAAATAATTAAAAGAAAAATCTATGTTATTATCATCTATCTGTCCTTGGACTTTTATTATTTTTCATATTTTTGATGCTTTTGATACCTCAGTATAAGTTGTCTCCACCTCAAGTTTTGTTTTGCCAATTCATTGTCTAATTTTAGTATATCTTGATAGTTTAATAAGTTTTCAATATCTACATTTTCTAGGGAGCTATGTTTTGGCGAGTCTCAAGACATGACATTTCCAGTGAGTAAGATGCCACGAAAACTGATTTTAATGTAACTCACTCACTGTATCTCAAATTTACGGCCCATGCAGTCTTCACTGGAAAGGATAGTTCTTGCCTCTCTATGTCACATGTATAATGCATTGTAACTACATGTATTGGCTCTGTCAATACATTTTTAGATGTGTGAGTAACCAAGTCAAATTGTGCTAACAACAAAATGGTAGTCTGTAATCAAACCTCGCAAAAATTAATTTATGATTAAAAATGTGTTTACTTAAGTTGTATTTCAATTTTTAAGTAGAAATTTATTAGGGAAAAAATGAAAAAAACATTTTTCCTTAAAATTTGGCATTAACAAGTGTGCTGTATTCATTGGTTTTGAACAAAGGTTATCTTGTTCCTTTATAATATTGTCAACTTTTCGTACTGAAATATCAAATTAACTTGCATGACATTTTGTGTAACAATTTCCGATCTTACAAGCTGCAGATTTAATTTTATAAGGCATGTAATTTGTCGTTGCTGATCAGACATTGACGGAGCGTGTGTGCGTTAAGCAATTTTCACCTAACAGTATTAAATTCAAGTTAAATTAAAAGGTTTGACAATTTTGGCTGTGTGTTTAGTTCAATTAATGGACATTTTGTCATGTTCTTTTAAGGTGTGTAAATGTCAAAATTGCTATGAATTATGTCCCGCAAGTAATTATATAGCCACAAAATTGAAAGACGTTAAACATGCAAATATGGAGATTAAAAAAAAAATTAAGTGGAATTACATAACTTCCTTACTCAGCTTTGAATATCAATCAAGCAGTATGTACAATCTTTTACAAAAGTTGAATACATATAATTAGTGGCTTTTTGATAGATATACTTTAAATATCAGGACAGAAGCAATTCACTCATTTAATTTGGATAAACACAGATATCATTATCATAAATGATCTAATTCATTCCATTTTCTATTTCAATTATTAAGAGTTTATCGGTCTTTATTATGTTTAGAAAAAAAAAAAGCTCTGCTTACATTTGTATATAATCTTGAGTAATGATATACCTTTTTAGATATGAAACACAGTACATATATTTTTAAGTACCGTAATTAATTGCATTATTTAAATAAATGTATGTGAAGCAAGGGGTATAATTAAAATATGGATAAAAGGGGAAGACTTTGATCCTGAAAACATTATGTATAAATATACATAAAAGCCCTAGTGTTGGTGATTATGTACATATACAAATCGTTTGTGTACATGAGTACATAAACCATCAAACAGAAAATCTGGTGAGATGGAATGCACCGAGTATATTAATACTTTTAACCCTCATAGACCATTAGGGGCTGAACCAATATAATAGAAAAGAGGATAACGTATAGACACTTGGGGTGAAAGGGTTTTTTAGGGCTTTTTTTTTTCCAGATTTATAGCCGATATTACGCTATATTCCCAATTGCAATTCATGTTTTTTTCCTCAATTTCTGTGTACAAATTTCCCAATCAGGAACAAAATATGACATATTTTCATTATTTCTCATTTTTATGCTGATGTTTTCAATCATTGTATTTCTTGAAAGTTGAAATACAACAGGTTGACAATAAAATAAAATTTTTTTTTTAAAAAATAGCAAATTGCAAAATAAAAAAAGAGAGAGAGAGAGAGAAAAATTCCCCAAATGTCGCGGAATTCCCAATTCCAGCGACATGGACCATGTTCCCAAAAAGGTAATAAAAAGCCCTGGTTAAAAAATCATAGTTACATATATATGTCAGTGCTCGACAAAAAAAAAGAAAAAACTTGAAAGGTGTCACCTTTTCTAATACAAAAACTTTGGTATTGTTAATAATATTTGAATGAGATTTAAAAACTGAGTTCCTGTTTCATGGCTAATTACAGCATGATGAGGAAAATAGCACTGTTAAAAATGGCATAGTCCTCTGTACAAGTCAAAATTTGTGGCACTTCACCAAAAGCTCAGGTGATGTCTCCATTTGAGGAAAGAACTCAGTTTTCAAAATTTCAAGCAGGTACACATTTTCATAGGATGTGAATGGTATTTATCATTATCCAGTTGGCAGAATCTAGCACATGTATCTTATTTTTGTTTCATTTAAAAACCAAAATAATAATAATAATAATATGAACATGTAGGATATAAATCAACTGACCCTGTCTATGGTTGTGTGTGTGTGTGTGTGTGTGTTTGTTTGTGTGTGTGTTTTTTTTTTTAATTCTGTGTGAATAAAAATCATTGTACTGGTATGCACAAATTCAGTGGAGATTTCATGTTATCTGCAGTTTCCATACAACAGTTACTTTTTTTTTTATAAAGTATGAATGTAAATCAGGAGAATGAGTGGACTTTTGTTTTTATTTTGTCTGAGATGGTAAAATTAATTGAGCCTTTAATACACTACAAAGTATATTGTAAAATGCAAATGTCTTTATTCTAATGACAGATGACTTGGTTACACATGATTATTTGTAATTCTTTTGAGTGCTGACAGATGGAAGGGAATCGTGCCTTTACTGTCAGTAAAATTTGTGACTTTTAAGGTGCATTGGTCAGCTGTTTGGTTGTAATTTTTTCAGCCTCATGTGTTTTACAAAAACTGAATAATTAGCATTATCACACAGGTGTACTAAAAAAAACGGTCGGATGTCTCCATATGAGTGAAGTATTCTTGAGTGGGACGTTAAACAACAACAAACAAACAAAAAACTATCGTGTTAACACATACAAAAAGAAATACCAAAGTACTGATGTCATTAACAGTTTAACAAAAGGTATACAGTAAACCTGGCTTATAATGAATTTCAAGGGACCTTCTTTTTCAATTCGTTATAAGGACAGTTTGTTATATAGTTATAGCGAAGTGGGCTGAAAGTTTACAACACAATTCATTAAGAACAAAAATCACTATAAATTCATGCTAAACAGGGACTTTTTGGGAAATAAAGAGAAAACAGAAGCTTTTTGTTTCTTTTTATTTACAGAATTTTTTTAATCAGAGTGTATGTCACCTACTTATGCTTGGTGAAAAAGTCTAGAATTGACTTTTGTTGTAGTGATATTGATCACTTCGTTATAATACTATAAAAGATGTTGGGTGGGGCATCAAGGGACATAGAAAATGGTTTGTTATAGACAAAACTTTGTTATAGACAAAACTTTGTTATAAAATTGTTTTTCAACTAGGAATATATAGAGGTGAATGCAGTCAGGGAATATTTATTGATTCGTTAAGGAGGAATTAAACACTATCCAAATAATGCTGGATGTTCAGAATGCATTCGTTAAAAATGATGTAAGTTTATTGTACTTTCTGACACCATTGGATTGTGACGTCATAACCACACAAATGTTTGACGGGCTATATAATTGTGACATGTCGGCATTTGAGGAATGGTAAATACAATGATGTTTCTGCAAAGACACTTTTAAGGAAACTTTTACATTTTAGATGTCATAAGACTAATTTTAACATTTAATCAGTTAATTCATATTTAGTATTTACTTTATATCTATTTTTCAAATTTTAGTTGTGCAAAAAAATACTGAACCCGCTGTAACTAACATGTCACAATAACAATATTTTTTATTTCTGTGGATAAATTCTTTTCATTGTGACGTCATGGTTGAATATACAGAAAATTTCAATTTTTAAGCTGACTATTTGTTCTATAATTGCTATACTCATTAAAACCTTTATTATACAGATATTGAAAAACATACAATCAAAATTATTTTCCTTTGGTAATTTTATAAGTAAAATATTTCTTTTCCTGTATTGATTTATGTTTTTTTTTTATATATATATTCATATCTGGCACAGTAAACAAGAAATTAGATTGACCTATTTGCACTTTTCAAGGGAATCCTAGATATGCCTCAGTGAAGGATTATTCATTTTTTCTCAAAATTGAGTTTGCATTTCAATGGTGAAGTATTATTAAACAAAAAATGATGACTTTTGGGATCAGTTGTTTAAGTACCCGTGCAATGATATTCATGTTTTACTTAAATATCATCAGTTAGCGGTGTAATCACTGATAATCATGGTTTTATATTCTTGATACAATATATCGATATGAAAAAAGAGGATATAGATATTTCCTGAAGAAAACAAACCGAGAATCATATTGGCTCTTTTATTTGCAATGATTGAAGCACTTTTAAAAAAACAATAATCTATTTTGTCTAGAATAAGTTACCAATGTACAAATTGTAATGAATAATTAGTAGTCATTTATTGTTTCTGTGTTTCAGATGTCCTAACACAATATGATATATTGACTAATTTTAACATGATTAATCAGTTAATTAGCATGGCGCCGCGCCATGCCCTTTTTTGAAAACGCCATGCCCTTTTTTTCCAGCGCCATAACGAGCGCCCCCCCCCCCCCAAAAAAATAAATTGCTTGGGAAACCCCCATCCCTATTGTTTTACTCTTTAATCTGTTATCTCCAATTACCCGTGTCAAGACTATGTATATTTCACGGTTGATCAGTTTTAGCCTCAGGTAATCACCCGAGATTGCAGTTCAAAAAAATATCGGCAAACTCGCTGAATTTCCCAAATGGCTAGAAAAATTAAATGTATACTGTTTGTAAAAAAAAATATATGTACAAGCAAATAAAACATGTTTTATTTCAAAATATCCCATTTAAAAGGTTATGTGCTGCTACGTGGTTGATAGTTTGAAGCAGGGCTCTAGTTCGTGGGAAAATGACAATTGATTTTATTCACGCAAAAGGCTTGTAGTTGCCTGTCTACGTGGTAGGAATAACCAAGAACTTTTTTTCATATTCACTGTGAAAATACTGTAAATGGGAAAAAACGCCAAGTCTTCTGCCAAATAAAAGCAAATTTGTTCATCGACTTCGTGTCACACGACTCCCGGAATTCTCGGGACCTTTCCTTTCCTATGTGATATAGTGAGGAAATTCATTAGGCCTAAATTAACAAATTTGGAAATTATTTAGATAATTTAAGCATGACAATTCGATTACCAATTGGAATAATTTTTTTCACAGAAATTTTGTATCAAATATTTAACTTAAGTTTACTAAATTGACAAATTTCACAACTATTTTTGGGGGGATTCTTATATAATACATATATTTCTGGTTTGGCCAAAAAATAATAATAGTAAAAATAAAAATTTCAGGCCAGCGCTAGCCCTTGTGCCCCTTTTTTCATTGAAAAAATTATTAAATAATTCTTTTTCTAGAAAAACTATCTTTTGTTTTTTTAAATTCTATACATTCTAGTGCAGGTGCCTAAAACCAATTTTACGCATTTAAAAGTGCCCTTTCTAACTGAAATTGTGTGCCCTTTCACACTGATTTTGTGTGCCCTTTTCATATCCTAGATTCAACACTATGATACATAGTGATATGATTTTCATATATCATGATATATCGTGATATACTTTTGAGTCATATGATACACAACACTATCAACATTGTCACTACCTGATACTCAAAATTTAGTTTTCACTTCTCTTTTTGTATATAAATCAATTAGAGGAAATTTGGTGAAAGAAATTATTTTTTTTTAAATTTAAGAATGTACAGTACGGGCCACGCGGATTCCGCAAAAGTCACGTTCATCTGTAGTTGAGCATCATCCGCGATGAAATCGCGGCTATTTTCGCCGTCATCGCGGGTTTGAAATTATATATGAATTCAAATATCGCAAATTCGCGGCTGTTGAAAATCATCGCAAATCAGCGGCTAAAACAATCGCAAATAGCGGCTGCTAGATACTACTGGACCGGAATTCTGTTTTGTTTTGTTTTTTTTTTATGCACAATCTATTCAATAAATACATTACTATTCGCTTAAATGCGACATTATCCTATAGTACCCGAAAATATGTACCTTCAAATTGAGTGTTCTGTTATAAGCATCATCCCAAAGTTCAATGTTGATTACCCAAGCCGTTTCCTAAGTTATCTCAATCACATTTCTGCACAGAGTTGGACTGATAAAAGTATTCGCTTTTCAACTATCCGTAACCGTGATATTAGACATCGTTTCAATACACAAAATTTTGTGACATCAAAAAATATCGTGAACTTCGTATCCTATCGAGGTTTATTTTCTTTCGAACTACCTACTTCGTATTAATTTAGTTATCTACGTAGGTTTATAAAACAGATTTTCAAAACAACAACTTGTAATTTGTGGACGGCCCTTATAAAATTCGAAAGTTCTGAAATCTCTCTCTCTTTCTGTCTCTCTCTCTCTCTGTCTCTCTCTCTCTCTCTCTCTCTCTCTCTCTCCACACATGTATTTTTTCTCGTGTTTAATGTATTTCTCATTCCCAATCCGGTACTATGTCGTTTCATTGGTGGTTTAAAACAGTTCTTCGCCTGCTGCATATAATATCAAGGTTCATCATGACTTTAAAATCACAAAAAAGTTTACATCAATAGAATTATCATGTATGCATGTTAAAGGTATAGAATTTTCCTGGTCTCCTGATTCACTTTAACTACCGCGTGTTATGATTTACTAAAGCTAATGTAATTGACATCTACCCGACTTTACCAGTTAAAGTATTGTGCAACTCACTTTTTTAAAATTTAAGATTAAAAGTGGTTAAGTATTTGTATTAGCTGAAATCTGTACCCGATTTCGTTACGAAACATTACAATTCATATCTTTTTACAAAGTCTTTTTTAAAAAGTTTTTTTACCATGATGCTTTATAAAAGTAAAATTCCCAGGTTTCAAAAAACTTATTTTAACATCAACAAATGAACTTATACAGGTTTGGAGGAATATCGTTGGGATATTCTATTCATGCATATGTAAAAAACTCTAATGATATATCTTCAAAATGACTCGGGGAGAGACCAAGGCTCCCGCAAGTAAACCTTCGTTTGAAAATCGATTTCAACATCGATCAAACATGTACTGTAACAAGCTATAGCTGATCAAAATTGAACAAGTCGTGTCATTTTTCATATGCAAATTAATCTGGAATTATGTGGTCATCGGCACAGGGGTAAATAGTCTGACTCAACACGATTTAAGTATATTACAATTAATAATAAAAATCAGATTGACATTAATTAAATTAGTACAGTCCAAGACTGCTCAACCCCTCTTTGAAAACTCTTCAATCACAAGTCTCATTTTGCTCTAGAATACATATTCAAGATCAAAACTGATGAATTCCGTCAATCATATATCAGGTGACACGAATTGTAATGACAGCACAATACTGTCTGCATAATCAAATGATTGGATGGGAAGATGGCTGAAAGTATTGTCCTAAGAAAGGACACAGACATGCATTTTAACGGACTTTCTATTTACCAATTTTGCGTGTTTTTCCTTTCAGATATATCAAGAATAAAGTTACGGACTGGAATTTCCACTAAATTTACTTAATTTGGATATATATATATATATGGCTAAATGGATATATTGAATCTGTGCAAACATATTATCATTCATTAATTTATTTTATTGTACTAAATAATTGTATAAATGACGTTTTATGTCCCTTGTTTGTGACTAAGTTAAATGTCGGGGCGTCTGATAATCCAAAAATACAATTTAATAATTGATTTCGATGAAAATAAACTTTGAAATTAATGCAAGCTATACAGTTTAGAATGAAATTTTGTTCATAATCTGTGTATATCGTAGCGCATTCTTCCAGAACGTCAACTATATACATGTATTTTGTCCCCCGATGTGTTTTAATAATAGATTCCTTTTTTTTATTTAGCCGTATAACGCCACTTGCGCTGTGTACCTGAGTTTTATCTCTTGACCATTTATGACCCCGCGCTATGGATTCCCCATTTTTGTTTTGTCCCTGTTATAACTGCTTCAAGTCTTCAACGAGGAACCAATAAAGTTGTTCAAATAATGTGCTTGATTAAAGAAGATGGATCTTCGGGGGGGGGGGGGGGGGGGGGGTAGATTTTTTTTTTTTACAAACACACCAGATTTGGATCAGCCGTACTTTAAGATTTAGTCTTAATATTGGGAAAAATATAGGGGGCATCTAGCGTTCATATTTCGAATATAAAATTTGTGAATAATTGCCCTTTATTGTTGGAAATCATATCCCAAAGACCGTTGTTCATTTCCTAATAAAGATGATTCTGAATGATGGTTTAGATAAAATAAAAAAATACCCACTTGATCTTTTATTCTGTTCTACGTCTGTTCGCATAGTTGCTAAAATAAAACTCGACTAAAATAACCTACCGACTTTGAAAAGGAAAAGTCAATATTTACAGTCTAACAGGCATTTTTTTTTTTTTTTGGGGGGGGTGACTATTTCTTACCGTATTGATGATGACATAAACATGATAATCCAAACTCACAAAGGGAGTCATGATTGTTGCAAATCACGCCAATACATACATAAAGATATATCAGGTGACACGAAATCAATGACAGTAACTGCTTACACAATCAAATGAGGGTGTGGAAGATGGTTGAAAGTATTAACTACGTTATATATAATATCAACGTCGGAAGCAAAATGAATGTGGAAGTGGTTTAACCAACTTAAAAAAAAACACACACACACACACACACACAAACCAGACTGGGGGGGCTAAGCCCCCTATCCCCGGTTCCGATATGTATATGGAAATGATATATTGAATTTATGCAAATATATATTATACTTTATTAATTATTTTATTGTACAAATATATTTTACGCTCTTTAAAATAATTTAAAACCGTAAATGACGTTTAATGACCAAAAAGATAAATAGAAACAATTACAAATGCACAGTTTCCCTTGATTTGACAAAATGTCGGCGCGTAATGATCCAAAAATAGAATTTAAATTTCGTCTGAAAATAAAACGTAAAATTAATGTTCGCAAGCAAGGGATGAAAGTGGGGGGGGGGGGGGGGAAAAAATTTGCCGTGTTGAAAACACACACACGCGAGAGAAAAGTTTTTTGTTACACCTATGCCGATCTTTGCCAAAAAAAGGGGGGGGGGGGGGGGGTGGGCTTACAGCCTCGGGGAGTCCGACGCCTATGTAATGCATGCTAAAACGAAAATGTTTTATAATCTGTGTATATCTAAAATATTTCTCCAACGATTATACAAAAAATTGGTTAAAATATACATGTGCTGCTACGTGGATTCCATATTAATTTTTTAATAAGCAATATAATTAACAGATCGTTCTTGACTTACGCGGGGCTATAGAATGTGAGTTTTACCCGGGTCTCTAGTTCCCCGTCACTATGGATACCCTGTTCACCCAGACTTGGAAAATAGCTTGTCGTCAACGAGGAGCCCTCCACGTTGGTCACTCTGACGAAGATGATTCGATTTTTTAAAAACACACCAGATTTGGATCGTATTCACGCAAAAGACCTAGCCTTGTTTATTGCGATGCCTGTCTGTTACGAGATATATTTAGTACTTTTTTTTTGATATTTTGTTTTATTTTAAAGGTCTACATGGTAGTTCTTGCATTTTAAATACAAATGTAGGAATTCACCGTAACAGTTAATAATTACTTACGCTTAAACTTTATTTTCATTTTTTTTTTCAATTTGCCATATATCAAATCTGTGTCAAAACTGACTCACAAAAGGAGTAATACTAAAATGGGAAGGGTTCTTCATTGTGCCGAAATCTATTGTGACACCCAAGTCTTTTAAAATCTGATCCTTTTTTTTCAAATCTAAACAATAAACTCCACGCTCTCTCCTGAAATTCCTTGATTTGTACTTATAACTGTGTCTTTATCGACGAGTCGCAATGTGATAAGCAACTCTGTGTCTTTTTCTGGCGAAGCAAACACGGTTTTCAGTTGGATTCATGGATGGTTTCAGAAACGGAAATATTTGTCTACCCGGGCTCTCAACAAATATTTCGATTAAGAGACAATTTCTGGAGGTTTCCTAAAATGTGATATTCCGTCAATCACACATCAGGTGACACGAAATATGCTAATCATTAATGCCTGCACTATCAAAATGATTGGTTGAAAGATGACTGAAAGAATTGACTATTATGGCGTAAAGGATGTACGCCCCTACCTCATTTGAACTACCGGTCGAATAAAAGGAGTTTTTCATGCATTTTAACGCGTATTCAACCAATTTAAGCTATGCTATCAGTATATCAATTCTGAATCAGTACTTTTCTGCAACTTGTAAATAGTTTTTTAAATTGGAAAATAAATTTTCTTCAGAGAATCACGGAGAATTTTAGATTTTTATTATTATTATTTCATTTGTACTTAAAAATTTTTCGTGTGTAATATATTTCACACAGATGCTATTTGTTTATCGTTGTTTAAACTAAAGAATATTTCAGTCATATCGAGACGTTTTGCATAACTTACGACATTTAAAGGTTCTTTAACATGCTTACTGTGGACTGACATGATGGAAAAGAAAAATAATCAAATGCAAAAATGGAATCAATTTTCAGTCATACAAGATATTAATTGCATATATCCTTTTTAATTTTTAGCCAATAAATGTTTCTTTTTTTTCGATTTGCCCTCTGATAATGAAGGCCCCTTATATACACTCAAATCATTTATCTTTTGACAGTGATTTATGAATAAGGTTCAAGTTCAAGTAAGGATACCCCGTTCACTCAGAATCGATATTTTGTCCCTGTTATTAGCTTTTCTGCGGTCTTGAGAGGAGCCATATTTGTAACTATAATGTGTTTTGTTTAAATAGTGGATTTTAAAATTTTTTTTTCGAAAAGAAATGTTAAGCTTGGATCAGTCGTTCTTTAAGATTTAAAATATCAGAAAAAAATATTCTTGACACTCATGTTTTGGAGAATAAGTGTTAAGAATCTTTTTAACAATATTTGCCACAGTTTTCCTGAGTAGCATAAAATAATTAATTTAACAAAACGGGTGTCAGCGCGATCGTTTTCAAATATACTGCGAATATGACTCGTCAGAAAATACTTTAAAAGTTATAATTTTATTAAATATAAATCATGCCATTTTGTATTTACCTCCTCCAGTAAAGTAAAAATTTCCCATTTCAGCCGTTTACGGTTTGGATTGTGGGTATAGTTCCAATCCTTTGTTTTAATACCCGAGATCATTTTTGTCCTCGACTCCTTTGGGTGAATAATCTACAGTTCGTTTATCTAGTTTTAGTTTTGTTTACGGTGACATATCTTTTTTTTACTCCGAGAATTAATCAAGGTCATATATAATTAGATTACATGGGGATAAAGCAAAATTAATTTTTAAAACGAAAATTCCAAAAGGCAAACAATCTCACTCTCCAGAGTACAAATATAAAAACATCAATTAAATGAGGTTGGTCTGGAAATATATCATTTTTAGTTTCAATAGTTCCTCATAACTAACGATATATATATATATGACCCACAGAGCTTCATGAATTGATATGATTGACAGACAAACCGCCAAACTAAATTACGATACAGGTACTAAAATAATCACCTGAGGGTCGTGGACGAAAAGGCGGGGACTTCATGATTCACACAACATGTGCTATATAAAGCTATTACTTTATATGCTGTCATGTGTTAGAAGATTATTTTTTATAATCAAAAATAAGAACATGTCTGCACGAGGGGGGACAACAGGTCAAGTATGACAATGACTCAATATCGGTATTTCTCATTGTTATTTTTCTCAGCTTCGAGCTCGATGTTTGTATCTGTAAGCGTTTTTTTTTAAGAATCAGACTACTTATTTGTGCGATAAAGGAACAGTTTTTTGATAAATATTTAGAAAAACTGGTTGCGTAACTAAAAATAATTTAGTTGGCGAACTCCTTTTTTTAAATCAGGTTAAGGCGAACTTTAAGTCGCGTATCAAATTATGTGAGTAAATTCGATACAGTGCGCATTGTAGCCAAAGGTTAAAGAAATTAAACGTAGCTCCGTGATAACACGTTCAATTGATTTGAGTTGGCATCTCAGCGGAATAAATTGTTTTTAAGTCCAGTATAAAAACAAATGTTTGCTATCCACATTATACTAATTCAGAATGTTAACTTATGTGACAAAACAATAATACTTTAACAGACACGCTGGACTGGATTTTCCAAGTAGTTAACAAAAAGTAATGATCCTAATTAATGATATAATTTTAAGTTGCTCAATTAAATTTTTCCATCGCAAACTGGCGATGATTTTTTTCCATCGAAACTGCGGCGACCCCGCGTGAGCTCAAAACGCGGCGAATTTATTGAGCAAGATTTATATGACCACCGCGATGACGTGACTTTTGCGGAATCCGCGTGGCCCGTACTGTATTTAGTAGTAAATGATTCGTCAAAAGCCTATAGTAATTTTGCATCTTAAAAACCTCAAATTGCATAGCCAGCGAACAAGGAATGGGGGCGTGTCAAACGTCAAAACGCAAATACTTACTTAATGATAACCATTCTAAAAAAGTAAATCAAGTATTATAATGAAAACTTCAAAATACTCAATACTTAGTATATAGGAAATGTTAAACTAATCACATGAGTACTGAAGTTTTCAAGATTTTTCAAGTGCTTGTTACGAGGAAGTTTGCCATTTTATTGTACGTGGTTCAGGTGTTACATCTAACATATCATTTGTAGGTGGTTCTGTTCATACTAATTATTATTTGTCACTGACAGACAAGCTGACAGGGCCGACCAGAGAGAAGCCCACCAACAGCTTGTTGTAACTTTCATTGTATGTCTGTTTTTGTTGTACTGGTTTGATCTCAACTTTCATGTCAAATCACTCAATGATTTTCTCATCTGCCATATACTAAATGAGATTTAAAGTGTGAAATTAACAGTAGGGAACCTCGTTTATTTCCTATATATAAAGTTACTACATATAATATAAGTATACACAGGTTTGACAAACTCATTTTTTTTTATTGTCAAAAACATATAATTCATGTATGAATAGATATTAAGTCCATCCTTTGTTGCTTCTAAAGTAATTTTATTTAAATTACATAAGAAAGAATATTTATTTGCTGAATTTTCGAGTCCTCACTGCTTTTCTTCCCTGTCTGAACAACAGAATTTATTTCACAGAAAGATTAATTATGTATCATATGATACTGCAGTATCATGTGACTGGGGCATATTAAATGTGATATCTCTCCAATATATTTACAGTCAGAAGAAATGAAAAGAGTACTTGATATGAGTCAGCATGTTTCAGTATAATCTTCATCTTGGAAAGATAAACCCCAGCTGAATGTATACTTATAATATAGCTACAAACATACTGTTACATGCATGATAAGTTTGCCCCCCCCCCTCCCTCTGCCTCTCCTCTTGAAAGAAATCCCTTTCTCAGTCAAGTTCAATAGTTCAATACATTAATAAGTTAAGTACAGAAGACAGATGCCTTATACATGTGGTAATAAACATAAATTACAGAGGTCTTCTGTCTTACATTATCAGGACAGAACAGGTCTCATAACATAAAAGGGTCATCTGTCTTACAGTATCAGAACAAAATTCATAAGAAGGTCATGTGTCTTACATTATCAGGACAGAACACTTCTCATAACATAAAAAGGTTTTCTCTCTTACACTATCAGGGCACAATACATAAGTAGGTCTTCTGTCTTACAATATCAGGACAACATGTCTCATAACATAGAAAGGTCTTCTGTCTTACAGTATCAGGACAAAACAGGTCTCATAACATAAAAGGGTCATCTGTCTTACAGTATCAGAACAAAATTTAAAGAAGGTCATGTGTCTTACAATATCAGGATAGAACACTTCTCATAACATAAAAAGGTTTTCTCTCTTACACTATCAGGGCAGAATACATAAGAAGGTCTTCTGTCTTACAATGTTAGGACAACATGTCTCATAACATAGAAAGGCCTTCTGTCTTACAGTATCAGGACAGAACACATCTCATAACATAAGGTCTTCTGTCTTACAGTATCAGGACAGAACACATCTCATAACATAAGGTCTTCTGTCTTACAGTATCAGGACAGAACACATCTCATAACATAAGGTCTTCTGTCTTGCTGTATCAGGACAGAACACATCTAATAACATAAGGTCTTCTGTCTTACAGTATCAGGGCAGAATAAGTGTCATTAACATAAGCTCTTCTGTCTTGCAGTATCAGGACAGAACACATCTCATAACATAAGGTCTTCTGTCTTACAGTATCAGGACAGAACACATCTCCTAACATAAGGTCTTCTGTCTTACAGTATTAGGACAGAACACATCTCATAACATAAGGTCTTCTGTCTTACAGTATCAGGACAAAACACATCTAATAACATAAGGTCTTCTATCTTACAGTATCAGGGCAGAATAAGTGTCATTAACATAAGCTCTTCTGTCTTGCAGTATCAGGACAGAACACACCTCATAACATAAGGTCTTCTGTCTTACAGTATCAGGACAGAACATATCTCTTAACATAAGGTCTTCTGTCTTACAGCATCAGGACAGAACACATCTCACAACATAAGGTCTTCTGTCTTACAGCATCAGGACAGAACACATCTCACAACATAAGGTCTTCTGTCTTACAGCATCAGGACAGAACACATCTCACAACATAAGGTCTTCTGTCTTACAGCATCAGGACAGAACACATCTCACAACATAAGGTCTTCTGTCTTACAGTATCAGGACAGAACACATCTCATAACATAGAAACGTCTTCTGTCTTACAGTATCAGGACAGAACGCATCTCATAACATAAGGTCTTCTGTCTTACAGTATCAGGACAGAACATGTCTCATAACATAAGAGTGTATACTGTCTTGTGACTGTTTCCAACATGACACAAAAGTCACTGTACTATATATTGTCTGATTCACATAAGATGGCAGGGCGGAGTAACCCTATGATTATCATGCGGATGATTCTACTCACTAAAATTCCAGTTATGACAAGCTGCAGGAGAAAAACGTTTTATTCTTCACTGGATACTCTCTTATGTATGGTAATATTAGTAGGTACAATTACTCTAGTCGGTGTAATTTTAATATTTTGCTTTATTACCTCAAATTTAAACTTGTCCATTTCAAGAATGGATTCACAAGACTCCACCCACCAGGTTATATTGATTTTACTATATCACTTGTGAAAAAAAAGTCAGGATGCAATTCAGCAATTACAACTCTTTCTGACCCATTTTTTTTTTTTTCAGAATAAGTTGTATCATAAATTTTCGTTGAGGATTTAATTTCTTTCTTTTTTTTTTCGTTGGTAACCAAAAGCAACGAAAATAGATCCTTGATGAAAACTTTTACTTAACTGATGGATAAAACAATATCTCAAAATCAGCAAAAATTAATGTCATTAAATTCATTTTTCAAGGAATACCCATGAAAATAAATTATTTTACAGTATTTTTTTTCCTGATTTTTCCCTTAACACATAGATAGGCAATGTTGTAGCATAACCAAGATTAGGAGAATGCAACAACAATTAAAACTAACACCAAATAAAATTAATAACAGTTTTCATACTTTCATATTCAAAGATATTTACCAATTAAGAACAGGTATTTTGGTATCTCAAATGGGAATTTATCAAGAGAACCAAACAATCAGATAAATTAAATTAGGTAGCACATACTTGGGCGTCAAATTTTGTAGCACATATTATTTTCTTGAAAAACAAATTTCAATTTCGTTTCTGTCTACATGTACAAGAATATCTTCATATTAAACTAGGGCCAGTGATTAGATATCTCAAATGATTATGTTTTAGAAGATTTTTGGGGACTGGGATGTTTGTTTTATGGTTCGCCTCCACAATAATCGTCTGATTGGAACATGGTTTTTCTGCCGATTCAGTGCCTGCTGGTGTATCTGGCATCTTTAGTATTTCATGGGCAAGAACCAACGCAGCAAGAAGAGCGAAATTATCTATGATATATCTCCGACAAATGTTTACCTAACTACATTTTTATCTCGTATTTTTTTATAATTAATTCCTTTAAGTAGGGAAGTAAGATTTAATGTTTTTTACTTGGATCAGATGGAAATTTGTGCATATTTTTCTGAAAAATAAATTACAGTCAGGGACTGGATATAGATCACTTATTTGATAAGGAAAGCAGTTGTGGGTTTCACACAATTTTGTAGCAGTTTCTCTAGGTCTCTTGCGTGATAATTTTGTGAGAAAATATTCTCTTTGGTGAGTTCAGATATAAATTTGTAAAATTTGTGTACATGTATTTATTTCTGGAGATTAATTATCTAACAGATTATGAAGACTGAATATACTAGTATAGAATATTGTCATATGATTTTCATTGTTTTTAGTTTTAAGTTATATATGCCACTGAAACTTACGTTTGTCTTTATATGTACATATGTTTCCAATAATTATTTTAGAATCTACAGTATGTTTACAGTAGATAGTGGTTTTAGAATCTACAATAGAATCTACAATATGTATATAGTAGATAGTCATTTTAGAATCTACAATATGTATACAGTAGATAGTCATTTTAGAATCTACAATATGTATACAGTAGATAGTCATTTTAGAATCTACAATATGTATACAGTGGGATCTTGTTTTGTCACAATCTGATGAGTCAAAATTCACAATTTTTCAGTGATAGAAAAATACGTTACTGTAATTTAAAAATTAAGATATCTTGAATTCCCAATATCTCACTATAGTGCGGACAGTCCTAGAATTTTCACGATAATGAGGTTCCACTGACACTCCCTGTGTCAAAATTGGAGGAGTCAAAATTCTGGTTATATCGCAGATGAACAGCAGGTCCCGATGTTCATTGATAGATAAATAAATGTTAATTAAATTTCAAATTCCAGATATATCGAAGGACTAGGGTAATGGTCCCATGAATAGATAAATAAATGTTAATTAAATTTCAATTATCTCAAATTCCAGATATCTGGAAGGACTAGGGTAATGGTCCCATGAACTTTCAGACAAGGAGATTCTACTATATATATGCAGACATTATTGTCATTACATTTATGTTCGAAAAGGGATCACTTAATCTTCTCGGATTACAATTATTGATTATAAAATTTCATCATTGAAAATTGCGTACTAATTTTGAAAGTAAATATTACCATATAAAAGACACAGTTAATTGTAAAATGTATGATTTTTATGTGAAATTGGTTTTCTTTGTAGTATTGATGAAGAAGACAATGGCCACTGTTATTAATGAAATACCATTGTAAGATGAATATGTAATGGGGGAAATCTTTGTTGAATTAGGGAGAACATTGAAACAGTTATATAATTGAAAATTGATTTACTGTTCATGCTAACAAACTGATGAACAATTTTTATTTAAACTGATTACAGATGACTAAAATGGACGTACACATGTGTATATCTGTCTTGCGTGATATCTATAGAAAGACCCTTATAACTGTGGAAGAGCATTTGACTCCCAAGTGGATAATCCAAAGTTCAAATCCCAGTACTAGGTCATACATGTACTTTAAGCCATTTACCCCTAAAGACACATTTGGACTGGTCTAAGTTGTTGATTTACAGAAGAGTCTATGTTTTTCGGGGGTCGGTGAGTTAAAAAACTTTTTAAAAAGGAAGTGCATATTCAACTTCCTTGGCCAAGTGCTTGGCATTTGAAGCTCATCTTTTGGATGATATTTAAAACCGATGTCCTGTATCATTGTTGGTGTTAATTGTTAGAGTAGACACTGTAGTGACACAACGTTGAAGTCAGTCCAAAGCAAATGTGACCATTTGTGGCACTTCACCTAAAGTTGTTGATTATATCTCCATGTTAGTGATCAATTGTGAGTGAGATGTAAAACAGCAATTAAAACCAAAAACAAACAGAAAATGGTGATGCATTGATATGTTTCGGTTTAAACATGTCAATTTGCATTTACAGTGAAACTTGTATATAGCAACCTCCTCACAGACAGAAGAAAACCGGTCTTTATAGGGAGGTGGTCTTTTTATAGAGATGTTGATTTGTACACAAATAGCACTATTGGGGACAGCAAAAAATGGTCTTTGTAGCCAGGTGGTCTTTATACACAGGTGGTTGCTAAAGCATGTTTTGCTGTGTTTATAATAACAAAAATAAATATTCCTCTATCTCTTTTCAGATTTTGTTCAACTTCTCGTCAAGACAGAAGAGAGTAAGAGTTTGGTGAGTTCAGGACATGTATTTTTCTTTCCTGTCATCTTACATTCCTCCTGTTCTTTCTAAATCACATAGTGTTAGCTGACCCATGAATTCAGATCTGAAATAAATTGCCATTGCCCTCTCTAAGTATTGCATGGTGACCTTTCTTTATTTGACTAAGGTTCACTTTTTGCAGTTCAATGCTCACAGCCATGAATCTCTGATAATGTTGCAATCACAAAGAAAAAAAGGACACAAAAACGTGAATGTAAAAAAAAAAAACAACAAGAATTCTTGTAATTAGAAAAAAAAACAAAGCAACTAGATCTGAAGAAACAGGAAACGCAATGACGGACTGTCAAAATATTTTACTACCATTTGTCCGTGAAATTATTTATTTTGTAGATTTTTGTTTTTGATACGGCTGTCCGATTATCATACAGTTAATGAGATATGTACTACAACTGTTGCTCTGTAATAAAGTATTTAAGATGTCAGAAAAATAATAATGATGTCAAGACAAATGCAAGTATAAAAAATTAACTGATTTATAATAAAAATGAAGAAGTAAATGCAAATATGCTTTTTGGAGATAATCGTATTATAACTTGTTAACGTGTTTTTGTGAAGGACATTAGAACGTTTCAGTGATATTGTTTGCTTTTAATTACCTCCAAAATTAGGCTGTTTCTCATAGAGAAAATTTCCCAATTTGTCAACAAAAAAAACAAAACAAAATGGGTTAAAAATTATCCCAAATAAGATCTAAACTTTTCCCAATCAGTGAAAGTCTCAGTGCTAAAAGTATGTTTAAGATTGAAATGTTACTTATTATATCATTAATTCACATTTTAGATCTGGAAAACATAGCTTATATTATCTTCAGGTTCAAGTTTTAGTACAATTAATTCATTATTAGAAATTTCCCAATTTGGAAAAAAAGATGTATATACCCCCCCCCCCCCAAAAAAAAAAAAAAAGAAAGAAAGAAAAAAATGGGTGGTGATAGTTTTGAAAAAAAAAAATTCACTGCCTTTGATTTCAAACTAAATGTAAAAAAAATAAAATAGTTTGGTTTGATGTGACCTGGGCCGACCCCACCTAAAAGTCCATTTATTTTTCATCTTATCAAAAATCTGAAATTTTGTCCAATTTAGATATAAAAGTAAAAAAGAGAATAAAACAAATTGCATACCAAACGACTGACTCACTTCTGAAAGTTCTGTTTGGGCACATCAAACAAATTAATTTTTTATGATGTCCTCTTAGAAACAAATTTTATAAATTCTGGGAGACCAATAAATTTGTGATGGCTATGAATAATACTATATATTTCCACCTTGGATTTGACCCTTTTTAATTTCCCTTCTCTCCTTCTGGTTTATAGGACTAGATGTGCTAGGTGATGTGTGACCTTGACCTATAGCTTCAGAGGTCAAATTTACAAGACAACATGCATTTTATGCCCATGTAACATACTAAAATTCCGACTCGGATGTGGATTTCAAAATACATTTTGATATACATGTTGTATATGCATTGAACGTACCTATAGTTAGAAAATTTGCTGAATAGTGCTACTCTAATGATTTAACGAGTGGTATGACTACTTAAATTTAAGCCCTTGCCACTCATCCTCGTGAGGCAGGGATAGCGAGAGAGGTATAGTGAGTGTTAGTGTACCTCTTGAGTGGTCTGTATTTCCTAGGGCTTTTTAAGTGCCACTTCAATTGTACAATTCAACGAAGGTTTACAAACTGCACATCCTTGACTATTTACTCTCCATCTAAGTTTATAGTTTGAAAATTGTTGAATGCTGCGTGCTGTATACACACTTAAGTAAACAAAACAAATAACAAAAAAATAAACAAGCAAACAAATAAACCAAACATGTTTATATTTTGACAGATAAATGCCTTCAGATATGTAGCAGGTGACTGTGTACAAAGTTTAAAACTAAGAACTTAATGCATCACAGTACAGACAGGTTCTGTTGATTTAAGCTTTACTTTTACTCAGAAGTGTTTTTGATTGATTTTGTTTTATTTATCCTGATATATAAACCACTTGGGAACAATGGTCAAGTGGTCAAGTCTCTAGACTCTTTAAAATTGGTCACTCTTTTACAAATACTTTAATCGAATTGCTTGCTTTGTGGGTTTATTGACATTACTGGACAATTTTCATACAGGTATTGTTGTTTTTGTTACCTGTCCTAGGGTTCTGGCCAGGTTAGGTAAACAAGCCAGTACTTTAACACCAGCATGCTTGTTTGTTTATATTCAAAGATCAATAGGCACAAAAGTTCTCAAAAATTCACAGGATCACAGGGCTTCAATGAAAATGTAATTTTTACTGATTTTGTTAAATCATTTGGTCAAAGCATTTTGTTTGGACATGTAGATTTTTATGGAGCTGAGTAACATCTTATTACCTTTGTAAAGAGATGCTAACTCGGTGGGTTGTTAGCAAGCTTATCCATTGTAGTAAATGTTACATCATCTCAAAGGTACAAATTCTGGGTGTGAGAAAGTGTCAGTTTTCTAAATATTTTAGCAAATACCTGTGAGTGAACTTGATGTTTCTTACTCACTGTTTCAGGACTTGCCTTAATTGCTCTGACTTATACATGTATCAATATCAACAATGATCAGATCAGGGATTTGCGTAGGATATTTTTAGGTTCGGTTACAGGACCCATTCCCAGTGCAAAAATCACTGGTATTTTCCCAAAACATACATGTATGCAGAAATTCTCAATTTGGAATTTCAAATTTGATGATATACATATAGTAGTTCAAAACAAATGTCTCAAATTAATTAAGTCTTCTGTTTTAGTTAAAACATTATAGACCTTCCCAATTTTCCAGACCCTGGATCCAGAATTTAGGAGGTAGGAATATCCCTGAAGATTGATGATACATATGATACTTGTGATCTCCTGTATTGTGGCTCGTACTTCCTGGCTTGTATCAACATTACAGATTATCAGATTGATAAATATGATACTTGTGATCTCCTGTATCATAGCAGGATACTTCCTGGTTTATATCAACATTACAAATTATCAGATTGATATATGATACTTATGATCTCCTGTATTGTGGCTCGTACTTCCTGGTTTATATCGACATTACAAATTATCAGATAAATACATATGATACTTGTGATCTCCTGTAATGTGGCTCATACTTCCTGGTTTGTATCAACATTACAAATTATCAGATAGATACATGATACTTGTGATCTCCTGTAATGTGGCTCATACTTCCTGGCTTGTATGAACATTTCAGATTATCAGATAGATACATGATACTTGTGATCTCCTATATTGTGGCTTGTACTTCATGGTTTGTATCAACATTACAAATTATCAGGTAGATACATATGATACTTGTGATCTCCTGTATCGTGGCTCGTACTTCCTGGCTTTGTCAAATGTATGCAATGTACATTTATTGTGGATTTTATGTTATCCACTGCCAGGTCATCAGTAAAACGAATGTTGTTAATTATAAAATACCAAACTGTAATATATAATGTAAAATAATTCATTTTTGTGGCATTAAATTTTTTTTTGTTTTTCTTTCAAAATAAATTTGTTAACTTTAATGTTCGTTCATTTTAAAATGTCCTATTGCCCATCATTCAAGCACAAGATTTCGTCATGGTTTTTTATTTTCGACATCCACAAAAATAACAAAATTAAATCCTTAACGAATATTTATGATTTTACAGTACGGTTTATCGGATGTAATGTTGATGATTTTCTTTTCAAACTTTTCTTCATGGAAGCTAGCCAGGATTTTAGAATTCTCGTACATTCTTGTGTAATTGGGATTATACAGGGATTAGCTTGTGTCCACTGACAATGCATCAGATTTCATGATTATGTCCCCTGCTTTCTTTTATGCACATACTTTTTGAGTAGTTCAACTTTTTTCAAATTTTGCTCGGCAAGTTTTCTTAAAATCTGGTATATTGCATCCCTAAATAAGGTAAAGGTAAGGGTGAAAAAAAAAAAAATCATGAAGAACCTTATCAAAGTTTTTTTTTTCACAAGATAAGGTGTAAAATTATCTCCCTTTGCTATATCAAGTATATACACTGTACAATTGTACATGTACCGGTTTATAATTTTTACAATTTGAAGTTTGGACTCCTCATATCAATTAAATAAATGGTTACAATTACAAATATAAACAAGCAAACATTTGTAAATGTGTGTGTCCAGAGAAATTGTTTCAGTGGACTGATTGACATTTCAACAAGGTTATTTTTCATTTAGTACTAAGTAAAATCAAAGAAAAATGGTTGCGATTCACATTTCTGTTACTTAACATTACAAATGAGTTAGTCTTGCCATGCCAGGCTGTGAATCACAGGATCTCAGTTTTCTGAGTCTCATATGAAATACATTACTTTGTCTCTCTATGTATACCAATTACTGGAAGAGGGACAATTGAACACATCAATAGCCAATGGTCATTGTATCAAGTCAGGTAGATGTGATGTTATAGAAGTTTTTTGATGTGGTCTAGTATGTTTAGATCTGATGTAACCATTACAATTGTTTTATGTATTTATGTTATATGTGTTAGAATTTCTTTATGCCAAAGTGAGATATACCAAGTGAATAAACATTCTAAATGAATATCAATGTTTTTTTTTTTTTAAAGTTTTACTTGTTAAAGTCTAGGTATTTATCTTAAGACTGTTGTATATGCAGAAAAGACTTTAACTGTATAAAGATGATTTTGTTTTCACTCTAAAACCACATCTGAGGCATATTTCTAGAATTAATCAGATTTGCATTGTAGAAAGTGATTTCAATGGTCTACCTCAGAATTAAATCCCCAAAAGTTACAAAATATTTCACTTAATGAAATTGATCTGAAAGGGACAGTATTGACCAAAAGAGGAAAGCTGTTTACCCATGTTGTTGACTTTTCACAGCAGTTCCTTTGTCCATGGAATGTGAATACAGACAACCTTAAACACATGATATTTTCTTTAAATGTTTTATAAATATTTATGTAAATTTCATAACAATGTACACAGGAATTGATTGTAGGAAATTAACATTAGATTTTTGACCACCTTGTCATAAATTGGGCTTTGATCAGTGTAAGATTTGTCTAGCATTGTAACGATAGGGATACTTCAAGGTAAGAAAGATATATATTTTTATCATTTTTTTTTTTTTTTTTAGGAAAATGGGGGTACATACATAAGGTTGGCTGCTCATAATCACTGATGTAGGTTTTCCTCTTATTCAATCTTATTGTTAATTGTTGAAGTAAATATTTCTTAAGTGTACTCAATGGCCACGTTATTTAGGTATGTGTATCTTTCTGAAAGGTTATTTCTTGTAACATATATAGTTACACGTACGGTCATATTTGCACTAAAGGTCACCTCTGTACAAAGGGCACCTGCCTATGATAGCCAATGGACCATAATCTTTGTTATTTTTTTTATTAAATTATTAATCCTACAAAGACCACCTATCTATTATAAATGGCTATACTTTTGCCTGTTCTCATGAGTGGCCTTTGTTGCAAAGTTAGACTGTATACCGATACACCAAAAAAAAAACCCAGAGATACTAAAGATGCCACATGTATGCAGGTAATCTGTTTAGTTGAAGATAATTTACAGCTACTGGTATTTTGATAGATTTCAGTGTTTCCAAATCTCTACAAATTGATCATTGAACCATTGAACCTGAGATAAAAAAAAAATGTTGCCAAATGAAGCTGACAAATTATTCAAGCTACAAAGTCGTGAGCTAAATTGTTTATGGGTTCAGAAATGAACAGGATAAAAAAAAAGGAAGAAATTTAGAGATTACAGTGAAACATTGTAATTGAGATAGCGTAAATTTATGACTGACCCTAAGTAGTCTGGTTACCAAGGTGGTCTGACTATTTGATATTTAAATTCAGAATTATTCAAGAGAATTTTAAATATTTATGGCCTTAAATATGAGGTGGTCTTCTAAGTGAGGTAGTCTTTAGGTGTGATTCCACTGAATGTATGTATGTAGAAATCTGTCCCTTTCTTGCAGTTTTTTGTTTGAAATTTAATAAAAAAATTCTGGCGTATACACATTATGACTTTGCAGTGCCTTTATGAATATCGTCTGTGTGATGAGTATTTGTAATAGCTATATTATACATACCGGTACATACATATATATATATATATATATATACATACATATATATATATATATATAAACAGCGCTCTACAATGCGACCAAATCACTCGCAAATGCGACCATTTTTTAGATTTTGGCGAGTGTTTATCCTCATTCAGTCGCCACATTGCGACCAGTTTTTCCCCGAACCGGAAATCAAAAGTTTGTCCGTTCTCACTGTGAAATTACATGATCGAAATCATGGTCTGTTATGCGCTTTACAACAACAAATTTGGTTAACTAGAGCATCTAACTCACATGCATTACTGTATAAAAACACGTTGTATTGCTCTCATGTTTTCGACTTGAAATTTTCCTAACAGCACACGATGACATTTTCTTCTCTCGGTCGATTTCAACAGAAGCATCATTAGACACTACTAAATTTAAACGATCTTGGTTAAAGGAATACTGGAACTAAGTTATGGCTAGTGTTCGACTAGGCCGAACTTTCTGCCCCGATTTCGATTTTAATTTAAGCGATTTTTAAATTTAAGTGGTAAAATCGGGGCAGAAAGTTCGGCATAGTGTTCGACGAGGAGGGCAGGCAGACCACACCTAATTCCTTTGAGGATTATATCGTGGCCGTTTTATCGTGGGGCAACACAATAAAACGGCCGCGACAGAATCCCCAAAGGGGATTAACCACAGTCGGAACTGGGAATTTTAAGTAAATTAAAATCGAGAGTCGGACAAACACCTATAAATAAAGAATTCATAGTGTTTTGTCTGACGATCAAGTCATGGGTTTGGACTCTAGATTTTAACTTACAGGCAAAATTTCAATTCTAGTGGGCAGTCTCTGTTTTGTAAATTCTGTCGAAAAGAAACTGGCGTTAAATATGTAAAAACAGTTTAAGGTTGCCTCAATATTAGAGCAACAAATGAAAAATATAGGCATATAAACACTACTGGATTGATAAAAAATGCACAAAAGGTCAACATGCAGTTAATAACCTTGTTTTAAATGGACTGAAACAATAAAATGTTACATAAACTTAGAAAATTAATATTTTATTTCATTTCTATATTTTCATCCAGTGGATTTTTTTATGAACACACACACACACACACACACACACACACACATATATATCAATATATTGGCGAGTAAAAGTTCCTGGCTGGCTAGTAAAATTTCTGGTTCACACCCAAATGAAGAGTGAATTTTTTTACTGTTGTAGAGCCCTGATATATATATATATATATATATATATATATATATACATATATACATGTACATTCAGCTAAACCAGAATATGAGTTTAGAGTATATTGAAGGAAATGATGAAACTGAAAGGTTTTTTAGAATAAAAAAAAAGAAATGAAATGATTTTCTTAATCATTTCTTTTTGTTTATATGTTAAAAATGTATCAGTAACTGAAACATTTTGATTTTTCTTATAAAAAACACAAAGCCTCATCATAGAATTTTAAATTTATAATTATTATCAGGTGTTGAGGTATGTAGGAAATACATTAAATAGCTGTGATATTGATTACACCTGTCTATCTTTGTCACATTCACCTTGGTCTTCATCTAATGGCGTCCAGTGGGTCAGCTGTCGTTCCCCACACAGCAGTATATCTTATCAATAGATGTTTGATTCATATTGTCGTTCACCAGACACACCCTGTGTTAGCGATGTGGACTTTCCAACATTAAAGACAAAATTGTGGTCAAGAAAAGGTGTGATGATTGGCTAGCCTCCTGTTGATTCTGGGTAGAGTTGTATGTATTTAAAATATGTTGGCCATTTTCTATGTTTGCTACTTCGAAAATCAAGGTTTATTACATATACAAACTGAGTCATTATTTACTTTATAAAGTGGGTGTACTGTTTTATGTAGAAATCCTTCGGTCCTTGTCACTTCTGGTCAGTGCAGGTTCGAGCCCAGCTGGAACCTGCACTGACCTTTATGAGAAAGTTTGCCAGTTTATTTGTGGAAGGCCATGTAGTGGTCTCTTCCTAGGTAACCAGGTTCTCTCCTCCACCATTAAAAACTGACCACCACCGTATAACTGAAAAATTGTTGTGTGACCTAAAACACAAATCAAAGTGAAATAAAATCAGTTTTTGATCCGTTCTGTATCTTGGAGAAGAATTTATTGTTAATTTTTTAAGTTTTCAGGGGTGAACGACTTTAAAGACATGTTTATCATCAGTATAAATATTGTGATAGCTGATATTGGTTTTATGTTTTAGATAAATTGAGACGTACTTGTATGATAATCTTTGTTTAAGGGTGTAGAAGTCGTTTTTGATTTCTTTATGTTTACAATACTCTAGAATAAACAACATGAACCCATTTTATTTTTGATAAACGATAGGAATGAAAACAGACACTTCTGTAATAAGGAGTGTCCACAGCAAATGGCAAGGATTATAATATAAAACATAAACACAGACATTGTACCAACAAAAATTGGAAGATGTTACCTTGAGTGAACTTGAATTGTCCTTCCAACGTCAAAAGTAATTTCTGATGTTCTAGATAAGGTAATAAGCTTAGGATATGTAGGTATACATCAAAGTTAGTTGCTCAATTTGATTTTCATGTATAGTGTTATATTTGTGCATGTGTTTATACAGTGGAACTTTGCTATTAACTCATTCACCCCTAGAGACACATTTAGACTGGTCCAAGTCATTGATTTATGGGTGAGTCCATTGTTTTTCAGGGGATGATGGGTTAAGACCACCTATCTTAGACTTACTGACAAAGAGTGGTGTAATTTAGCAAGGTGGTATAGTCTTGTGAGATCACTGTGGTAAAAGACCACCTGTCTTGTGAGACTTAACTGTCATAAAAGACTACTTGTCTTTTGAGACTGCTTATATAAAAGACCACATATCCTGTGAGAACATCGTCAAAAAAGACCACATGTCTTATTTGACCAGTTATAGAAAACCGCCTGTCTTGTGAGACCACTGTCATAAAACACCACCTGTCTTGTGAGACCACTGTCATAAAAGACCACCTGTCTTGTGAGACCACTGTCATAAAAGACCACCATCTTGTGAGACCACTGTCATAAAACACCATCTGTCTTGTGAGAACAATTTAGAGATGTCTCTTTTAAGCAAATCCCCCAAAAATTTAATTTTGGGAAAAACAAGAATTATTGTTTTCACCTTAAACTCACTGGATGTACATGTACATGGTAAATTTACAATGTATAAGGTATACACTAAAGCTAGACCAATAAGGGGAAGTCAGCTTTGATCAGAGTATGATAGTTACTGCATGGTGCAATATGATTCATCATTGCAAACGCCCACTGCAGGAGCCAATATATTTTTATGATGTAATTTAATCAAACATATTTATAATGCAGGGCAAGTATATATATATATCTTGATCATAAAAATAATCTACAAAATGTACCTTGAATATTTCATAAAGATAAGATTTGTGACACTGAGTATAAAAAACATCAGCATATATATAAAAATTATCTTGAATAAAAACATTATTGCACAGCAATAGGGGGAAAATGTATTGGCATGTGTTTTGATGTAAGCAGGTACAATTCGCTACACACATTTCAAAGTTGTCACTTGTTTTTGCACGACTGAGATAATTCTGTCTACTTTGAACAATTTGAGGATTAACAAATGTACGAAAAATGATTTTGGAATGATTATTCGATGTGTGTAAGGTCTTGACCTTCGGGTGTTAAAGTCAACGAAAGATTTAAAAATACTGAGATCTCCTAACTGCTCTGGTATTCAACGGAATTAACTTGAAGTGTTTTTCGATTAGCAGAGAGATATATTTTGAAACAAATCTTTTTCCTCCTTTTCCTGGCCATTGAAGAGCCAAAAGAAAATGCCGGTTTGTTCAGTCGGAGATACACCAAGGTAAACTGTTTACCTGTCATAAATTAACTGTATGTATCAACCACCTAGCAAGGTTACAATGAAGGCTCGAGTTTAAGACACATGTTTGACAATGTTAAAAGACGAGGACTTTCTGTGATAAATAGTATCAGAGCAAGTGATAGGGATATATTTTAAGCTTCACTTAAGTGTGATGTTGTAAATTTCTGATCCTGAAATTTAAAATATATACCACAATTTCTCATATGTAATTGGTACTTATACATCTGTTATACACATTGTCTACTGGTGGCTGTTGAAATGATTGCAAGCAATGACTTCTGTCTAGACAATATATTGTATAGGAGAATCATCTTAGCTTTGAACACAATTTCTGATACAGTGGTCAATAAGTCATACCTTTATATATTACTTTAATTAGTGAAAAGTACAGTGAAACTTGTATATAAAGAACCCCTTAGGGACACAACAAAACCAGTCTTTATAGGAAGGTTGTACACAATTGGTACTATTGGGGACAGCAAAAAAGTCTTTATGACCAGGTGGTCTTTTTACACAGGTCATTGCTAAAGCAGGTTTTACCATATCAATAATTTTTCTCCATACATTTAGATAAAATACAAGTTTATATGATATATACCTGGAAATTTTCGCTCCTGTTTAATTTGCGCCATTGTCATCCTAAATAGCCTAGATGTGAGGCAAAATTGAAAATGTAAGCGATATTTTCAAGATTATGGTGATTGAGGGCAAATTTAAGATGGGCGATGTAAAAGGGCGAAAATAACCTAGGTATACAGTAGCCATTTAGTCATTGAAGGATTCAGCAATCATTAGGATTGAAGTTCATCTCTTTATCCATTATTTTTCTGTGATATGCTTTGCCATTTTAGTGCCTTTTCAAGCATCATTTGCAGGTTGAAATGTCTCTTCGGTCAAATACTTCCTGGTCCAGTCAAATGCTTCCTGGATCAGTCAAACAGTTGCTATCCTCCGATTTTACCCAGATTTGGTATCTTGCTGTTTGAGACTTGGCTGCTCAATTAGACCTTTAAAAATAGAACTGTTCTATTTAATGCCAACTGTAATACTTTTCATACCAAGCAAAATGGAACTGGAGGTAGGGAGAGAAGCTCATATACGTGAACATGTAGTCTAGATTAAAGATGTTGAACAGTTAGGATCACATGCAGCTAATCATAGGACATTAATGCACCTGCACATGTAATATATCAGAATTATATCTGTACTTCAAAATTTGCACACCCTCAAATACTTGCAAGAAAACATTTCATGGGATTTTTTATAGATGTACATGTATTTGATACGTGCGTAGCTCAATATAAAGTGAAATTTGATTTATCATAAAGTGTACAAAAACATAACCCCACTCATTTGAAATACTTTCCACAATTCTGAAGCATAATATTTACAGAGAAATGATGTTTTTGTCAGGAAATTCAAATTGTTTGGACTTCACAAACTTTCAGACTTGTTTCTGTGTTATCTTTTCCGAGGTAAAAGTATAGCAGAGTTAGTTTTATCTGAAATTGAAAGTTTTAGATACAACAGTGGTATCCCAGAGATAAAACATTTGCAAAGTATGTTACAGTGGACTAACCTAGAAGAAACTACCCCTGTAATCATCATATACTAAAAATAACCAGGTACATTCTGTCAGGCTTAAGCTTTCTATTTTGTCCTCCGTTTGAAAATATGCAAGGCAACATTTAAAGGGGCATTAGCTGTGTTGACCAAAGAAAAAAAAGAATACGTTGATTTTTTTCTAATTTTAATACTTGTACATGATGTACAATAACAAATAAGAGCTATACCGAGACATACAATTTTTTATATTCCTATATATTTTGTGAAAATAAGGTCAGCTCCAGTGTGGTATTAATATACAAATAGTAAGGTTGAGTTAGTCATTTGCAAGTGAAAAGATGCTAAACCTCATTAAGTACCATATATTTTTTGGGGGGCTTGTGTATATATCTCTTTTTTTTTGTTATTGTTTTTGTTTTGTTTGTTTGTTTGTTTTTTATTGTTGTTGTTTTTTTTTTTGTTAAAATACTTATTGCTTATATACATTGGTAACTATCTTGAAGGACCACTGTAATGAAAGTCTTCAGTGACCTCAGTCTGAAAACCACTTGGCTGAGTAATCCTTTAAATAAAACCACTACTGAGAAAAACCACCTGTCTTGAGAGACCACATATCAGTGGCAGTTGGGGTGTTATCTCAAGACAGGTTCCACTATACTGTTAAATTTGGCCTAAAACATAGATGAACAGATTTGTGTTTTCATGAAAAACAAGCACTGGTTGTAGACTGATGTGACCCTTCGTTTACTTAACCTACTTATAGGAAGATAGTTTTACTTAACTGGACCAAATCCATATATATATATATATACAGTAAAACCTTGTTATACTGCTACCATTTGTTAAGCCCAAATTTGGCATTGTAAAAGGGGTTTGGCAATGGGTTATTGGAAACATAGGGAAAATTGGAAAAGTGGACTTTCAAAGAAAATTTGGCATAAAGTGAGGTGGCAAATGAAATGAGGAGCATTATATAGAGGTTTTACTGTATGTACTTTAAGGACATTTGGCAGGAGTTTTGGTTATTAAGGTTGAATGATATGACCTTAAGTTTTGGATACATGTACATGGTCATTTTTTCAAACTTATAAGATATATTGCACATCAGTCAAGCAATTCCTTTTCTCATAGGAGTTTTGCTATGGAGGTGAATATGTTTGTGGATAATCAGACTTTCTGACTGATCTAGACATGTCTACAGAGAACATACTCTTGATGAGGTCAATATGTGATCAGCCAATCTTGAAGGCAACGTGCTGACATCAGGCTTCTAAATTTTAAGTTTTCAAGATATCAATATGGAAAACATTTGGTGAATTTTCATCATTATCTTTTTTTCATTTGAAGACCAGTAGCAACTGCAGCTAAATGCATTTCCTGTTCCTCTCCCTGATCAAATATTTTGACAACCCTAGATGTGCTTGATTTGCAAGACAAACAAATGAAGCCTGTTGTGTTTGTTCTGTACATTCACTTTTGATATACTGGGAGTAATCTGTCTTGAATATAAGTGATTTACGGCACATCATAATGACATGTGGGAAAATGATCAAAATGATACAAATTTCCAGGATTTGAAGAAGGTGTGAAATTGCAATGTTTTCTAAGATTGCTAATGGATTTTGTTAAGAGGCAGTAAATGCATCATCTCTTTGAAACTGTCATAAGTGAAAATCTGCTGCAGTGGTCGACTGCAAAAGCTGCAATTTCTTCCTATGATTTTTGTCAGATATATATATATATATATATATATATATATATATATATATATATATGAAATGAAATCTGATGCTGATATGTGGAAGGTGTGTTTTTTATGTACATAAATAACTCATTTAACGAAATAAATTGTCTGCCTATACTCTTCGTAAGCAGTAAGAAAATTTCTATTGGACACATAATAACTAGGAGTGGTATGAGCCGTGGCTTGGTTTAATCTTGAAGATATTCCATAACTCTTTGCCATGGTCCTTCACTAGTTTAGGCTAATTTTCTTTAGAATTCATGATGACTTTGCAATCTGTTTATTTTTCTGAAATTCCTTCTCTGATGTTGAAGTGCCCTTGGCTGTCACTCTAATTAAACTGCTTAGATTTTGTCTAATTAAGAAGGAAATAGGATCATTTCCTTCATCAGCATTGCTAACTTAATATGAATTTCTCAGTGTTTTCATCTAAGTATGTTTTTACAACAGTCTGTGTCTTCAAGGATAACTTTGCAGTACAGACTTTATTAGAAACAGTAACAAGTTGGCGAAACTGAAAGTGGTTGCTAACAGTGTTGATGCTGTTTTTACAGTAGCACATTGGTCAAAGTACTTGTTCACTGGTGGTAGCACATTGGAGTGCTTGCTCACTCACAGTAATACATTGGTTAAAATGCTTACTCACTCACAGTAGCACATTGGTTAAAGAGCATGCTCACTTTGGTTAAGTGCTTATGTTTATAAGTATGAGAAAGACGATAGATTTAACTGGGAAAAAAATTAAACTTCAACAGAAGAAAGTCTTGCTTGCTTTATTTTAAACATAAAACCACAGGTCTGGAAATACCACCTATAAATACTTATATCTCTCTATGTAGACTCAAATACAGTATTATATGGATAATGGCCAGTGTTTAGTATTGAATACAATCTCAGCTTTACACTATAACATACCAACTTATTTAAACTCAAATACTGTAATCCTAGTAATAGTAAAATGTTCCCTTACAAACAGGTATTTTATTTCAACAAAATTAAATGTTAATAACAAATTTGTTTTATTTTTTTAAACAACAAACTTTTGACACCATGAAATTGTCTAATTCTGCAGTATATGCCAAGTAATAAACTGTACAAGTACTTAGATATACATGTATATAAAAATATAACAGAATAAAACCATATTTACATAATTTCAAAATATGTTATAATAAGAAACACACATTTATTAATTAGACCATAAGGCTTTTATGTACCAAGTGTTCATTTCATTTTGCTAAGTGTAGGTAATATTCAGATTCTGTGTTTTAATGTCGTAACATATGCAGGTTAGACATATCTGAAATATACCACTTTTTGCCTTTGGCTATGATTCAATCTACTGGTGTTTGGTCCAAGAAAATCGTTTGTAACTAGGATTTGTTTAGCAGGTAATTTTTTTCATACCTGTTGCAATTCAGACACACCTGTATTTTTCAGTTTAGTATATATAGATTGTATGGACGAGATGCCCTCTATTATATAATATCTGCAGTGATTCTTTCAATGCTTATTCTGTGTAAGATCTGATGTGCTTTAGATAAATTTCGCTCTGTGTACTGCGAACAGGTAAAATTATTGTCAAATCGAAATACTTGATAAAACCATTGATTATATTGAACTAGAACGTGATGCTTGAGTTGAGATGGTGAAAAAAAAAAAGAAATTATGATTGAGAAAAAAATGGGATATCATGAACGAAATCAAACATGGTACAATCTACTTAAATGTCTCTTTCTCCTCTTACTAAAGAAAATTTGCTCGAATTAATTTGATACTCGGTGCTGTGTTGTTAAGTTGTTTATTAATTTCTTGATGGATTAACAAAACTTGTCTATGATAATTGCATATTGACTGAAGAGGTTATTGGTATATATGACAAGTTAAAGCAGGTGAAATTGACACAGGTAAAAATAAAAGCAATTTCATGTATTTACCTGCGATGTTAAACAATAAAATTCTTGGTCCAGTTTTGTGTAATGAAATAAATCATTAGATTGATATGTAGAATTAAAGTCCACGCTTCTTATCAAATGTTTGGTGACTTCTGTGAGAGTACCGTATCGTTAGTTATTAGAGACATGTCCTATAGACACAAGACATTATGATTTGTAGCCCCCTAGTGTTTTATACCACACACGACAATTTTTTAAATTATGTGGTGGCAGCCAGTTTTTAATGGTGGAGGAGAGAACCCGATTACAATGTACCCAGGAAGAAACCACCTGAGCTTTCCGCAAGTAAACTGGCAAACCTTCTCACTAAGATCAGCCTAGCTTCCAGCAGGGGTCGAACCTGCGCTGATCAGAAGTTAGAGACTTCACGGTTTAAAGTATGAAGCTCTGACCACTCGACCACGGTATTAAAAGCAAATACCTCAAGTTATAATCAGCTTTACATAGATACACCAAATTCAACATGCCCAAGCAGTTTCCATGTTTTGTCAGTACATTACAGTTTGCATAAAATTCAATGTCTACCAAAGGGAAGTATCATTATGCAAAAAAAGTGGTTCCTTTTGGAGGACATTGAATTTTATTGGTTCGCATAACGATACTTCCCTTTGGAGGACGTTGAATTTTATTGGTTCGCATAACGATACTTCCCTTTGGAGGACATTGAATTTTATTGGTTTGCATAACGATACTTCCCTTTGGAGGACATTGAATTTTATTGGTTTGCATAACAATACTTTCCTTTGGAGGACATTGAATTTTATTGGGTGAATATTGAGTGTTTTACTGTTTTTTCACATTACAGTTTGGTTTAGATTTTATATGTATACATGTATATTGAGATAAATAGTATATATACTCCCTCACTTTAAAACAGCAGATGAAAATACGTAGACTAAAAATTCAAGTGTGTCTAGGTGTTGTGTGTCAGTTTATAGCAGTGATATGTTTTAACTCATACTCACCTAATGACACTTTTGGACTGGACTATGTCATTGGTTTTCAGTTTCAGTGAGACTCAACTTTTTCTATTTTGAAATGAAACCAGCTCAACATTACACAAGAACAGTATTCATGTATTTCAAAACTTATTCAGTTTTATAAAATTGGTAATATGATTTGAGTGTCTTTGCATGTTATAAGAAAGTCTAGGATTTTTTGGTTACTGGTTGTTATCAAGTCTGTATGTGCCAGTCACACGAATAGACATTAGCAGGGACCCAGTAGCCCATGGCAAGTAAAAACTGAGCTGGAAAGTAGATTTCACAGTCTGTTAGCCCAGGTGGCTACTGATAATTTGGGATTATATCTTGCACTTTCACAAATTTCAACTGATATCCTTGTAAACTGAGTATACCTTGCTACATGTAGCTAGTGTATGAACTACTTTAAAATATATTTTTGATGTAAGATTGTTTTAAATAGCATGTTATAGGAAGAGCAAGTTTCTGGGCTTCCAGAAATGAACTGGGCTACAAAAAATCCTGACATACAAGCCTAGATGGCTCCTAAGATGATAGCAGAGTTTAATTTCTATCCCTGAGTCATGATTCATTGGAACCAGATATTATGTGATAGGACTCAAATCTTAAATAAGGTATTTTAAACTGCCAGGAAAAAAGGAATGTCAGTTTTTGTTAAACTCAATTTCCATTTTAATCAGGAACCGTCTTGATATTAAAATTTGAGCTCAACCGCAGTGCCCCATAACTGCAATAGAACTGTAGCGTTATCATCAGAGTCGAGAAATAATCATATGTATATATTGGACCATATTTCAAACAGAGTTTTTTTTTTTAATCATTTATCCCCAACTTGTCTTTAAAGCACTTTAAAATGTGCTGTCACATAGATAATATCTCGTTAAATATTTAAATAGACTTGCTTGAAATATTTCCTTTGAAAGTCTTTTTTTATTGGATTTCTAATTTAAAGTGCATATCACAAGAGACAGAGTTCCTGAACACAATCCATGCTGTTTTTCCTGACTGATATATACAGATAAAATGTTAAAATTCTACCCGCAGTTTTAATTCGTTCAAATTTATAACTGAAATTATTTGCTCCAGTGACTTATTCTGATAGCCTAGGAAATTACAGATATAAGTTAAAAGTTTTATGAGGTTCATGGACTTGATTTTAATGGTTGAAGAGATGTAAAATTTTGACAGCGTATAGACGACATTATGAAGGTGTAAGGCTCGCAAATAATCAGAGATCTATGTCATTATGTTGGAGAAATTAGTATACATATATTTGTATCAAACTGTATTTAATGGTAAATTAAATTTATGATAATGTAGTAGATATACATATAATTGGCAATAATAGCAACAACATTTTAGTACATGCATTTGAGTGTGTACGTGTTTTAATATTTTGGACAGAATGTACATACAATATGTATATAGACATGTACACAAACGCACACATGTGCACAAAAACACGCGATAAAACACACACAGATATAGTATAAACACGTAAATTGTGGATTCATGAAATAGTGATTGCAATACAACTTTCTGTCTTTCCTTGAATGTGATGCTCAATTATTTGATCAGATCTAAAATGATGTAGAAAATGTATTGAGATTTCTGTCACTTTCCAAAAAGAAAAAAAAAAAAAGGGGGGGGGGTAACAGACATTTTGAAATAAAAAAAAATTACTGGTCAACCGGACCAGTGAATAAAGGAATTTCACTGGTCAAAGAAAATCTTTTACTGGTCTGTATATATACACAATTGAATTGAAATGGAAAATTACTGGTCAATTGGACCAGTTATCAGATAGATTTCACCGGACTTCTGTAAAGTTTTTCTTGTAAGACCAGTGAATTTCAAAAACTCTGGGGTTAAGCGTCAACTGACTCCATTCTGATTTAGGCCTACTACAGAAATGTACTAACTTTGGAAGATCTACAGAACACTTTAAAGATCAGGTCACAGATGGCCTTGTGTTGGACAGATATCCTTATATACCAAGTAAATATGTTCCTGCATGTACTAAATATAAAGCAACATACTGCAGGCATTCGATTACCAAACATTGTTTAGGACTAAACATTGCTTTGAAATACATGTATCCATGTTGAAATAGAATTGTACAAATTTTGAACACATACCCACAATTACACAAATATTGTCTGATGATATTTGTGTCAAAACAGCTCATGTTTTCTTTTTTAAATAGTTAAATCCCACAATGTAATGATTTTTAAATTTAAACTGAATTTTGTAAACAGCTGTTGTCAAATGTTTCATATTACTTTAGGAATTCAAAATGCAGATCAAATTGGTGATTTTTAGGTACATTTTACAGCCGTAAAATATGTCGGATTTCTCTTCAAATTTAAGCAAACAGTATTCAACCCATTAAGCACCCAGGATGCTACAAAAATCAGGAAAAAGAGGTGGGTGCTTAATGAGACCAATTGATAGTCAAACTGACGTAAAAACGGTTAATTTTTTATAAGACACATTGATAAGGTTGTTGTAGTTTTTACCAAGGACGTCTATTGACATTCTTCTATTGCTTGGGGGAGGGAGAGGGGCTTACAAATAAACTGTTACTTATGGTTTTTCAGGTCCACATCTCTTTGTCAACCAGCTACATTGTAGAAAAGATTCCTTGATTGTATGTTAAAAGAAGGGGGAGGGGTGCTTATAGGGATATGGGCACTTAATGGGTTGAATACGGTAAACCTATTTCCCTAATTATGCCGAAAATGTATATCTTGAGATTTTGAAGTTGTCTCTATTTAGAGGGTACAGACATATCTGGATATGGGTAAGATAAATTCCTGCAAGTAGGCCATAGTCAAACTTGCATCAAGGGCCACCTTTGTTTAATGGGCACCTGCCTACAGAGGCCATTCAGACATAACCTTTGTTAATGTTTAATAATAAATTAACCTGTTTATAAAAGTCACCTGTCTATAACAGCTACTTTTGCATGTTCCCTTGGGTGGCCTTTATAGACAAGTTCTACTGTATATAACATGGTGTTGAACAATTTCTATGTCATGCATGTATTGATGTAGAGCTTGGTAATGGTTCTGCAACTCACAAGTTTTAGATCAGTTACATATATGGATGCCATTTGAATCCAGATACAGTGCATACATATCTTGATGGCCTTTATTTTTACCCTCAGACTCTAAAGATCTGTGTGGAGATATATTTTAGATAAGTCAGAAAGCTTCTCAATCCCTTAGAATCAAGGAAGTATAGATAACAAGAGACTTTGATTTACAGAAATACTGAAAGGAAGGTCCCATAGTGACTTAATGCTAGTTTGAAGTACTGACTGGCATGGATATAAGACTTTGATTATTGTCAGGAAATTAAACAGATCACAAATTGCACATGATGCTGATAAACTGGTAAAGATGAGGAAACGGAACTGAATCCTTTAAGGTATCACGTGTACACCATATAGTAACAGACTCAAACAGGTGTCACAGATTACAAAATAAAACTATAAATATTTGCTTTGGTTTAAAATTGTTTTATGTCCTGTCAGGAATGAATAACTTATCTGGAAAGGTCAATAGTTTTAGAGAAGATGCCCAAACACTTTGACTGTGCAATGGACATATAATTGTAGTGTATCTTGAATTGGGGTGTATGAATTTCTGGTCATACTTTGTGTACTGAAGCATGGCTTGTATACCTTATAGATTTTGGATAGTTCTCCTTTGAAGATTTTGTGTCCTGCAGTAATTATTTTCGAAACCACCTTCTTTGTCTACTGCCCATGTTATCTTTGTCTATTACCCATGTCTCCTTTGTCTATTGCCCATGTTATCTTTATCTACTGTCCATATCTTAATTGTCTACTGTCAATGTTATCTTTGTCTACTGTCCATGTTATCTTTATCTACTGTCCATATCTTAATTGTCTACTGTCCATGTTATCTTTGTCTACTGTCCATGTTATCTTTATCTACTGTCCATATCTTAATTGTCTACTGTCAATGTTATCTTTGTCTACTGTCCATGTTAATTGTTTACTGTCAATGTTATCTTTGTCTACTGTCCATGTTATCTTTGTCTATTGTCCATGTTATCTTTATCTACTGTCCATATCTTAATTGTCTACTGTCAATGTTATCTTTGTCTACTGTCCATGTTATCTTTATCTACTGTCCATATCTTAATTGTCTACTGTCCATGTTATCTTTGTCTACTGTCCATGTTATCTTTATCTACTGTCCATATCTTAATTGTCTACTGTCCATGTTATCTTTGTCTACTGTCCATGTTATCTTTATCTACTGTCCATATCTTAATTGTCTACTGTCCATGTTATCTTTGTCTACTGTCCATGTTATCTTTATCTACTGTCCATATCTTAATTGTCTACTGTCCATGTTATCTTTGTTCACTGACAATGTCTCCTTTTGTCTATTGATCATGTTTTATTTGTCTACTGCCCATGTCTTCTTTTGTCTATTATCCATGTCCTCTCTGTCTGCTGTCCATGTCTCCTTTGTCTACTGTCTGTCTTCTTTGTCTTCCACCTATGTCTCTGTTTAACACCCATGTCTACTTACATGTATGTATTGTTACCATCTACCCATGCTATCTTTCCCTAGTTATTTATAGTCACATTCTTATTAACATTTACAAATTGGTACTTCTCTGTTATATGCACATATGACTTATGTAGTTATGCACTGTGCATATAATATACAAGTCTTGGAGCTTTGATCCATAATGGTGTTTCAGATGAGGTTCTCAATATTTCAATATTTTTTGTTGAAGTCTTGTCAAATTAAAATGATATATACATGTACTGTATACTGTATAGCATTTTTCATAACCATATATATATATATATATATATATATATCTGAAAGCCAATTTGTGGAAATACCTTTTAAAAATTGGATGTTAAGTTTTTTATCATATGATTTGAACAAAGAATATACATTCACAAGCGAGATTACCTTGAGGATAAAGGTAGAGAGAAAAAAAATCAATTTCAGATCATAGTTGTACATTGTATATGACGTCCTCTGTGACATCTTTAGACGTTTGTTGAAAGATGATCGAGTCTGGTTCTTGATAAACAGTTATCTTGTATAACTCTCATTGTACACTTGTCAACTTCTCCCTTACTCAAATCAGACAACAGCTTAAAACTATTATGTCATAAACATGTTGGTTTTTTTTTCTGAGCCAAATTTAGAGGTGGTCCAACCTTCTAAATTGAGAACATTTCCATTCACACAAATACTTGGATAGATACATTACATCAGATTTGGGGAAATGTACAGTAGAACCTCGCCTAAAGACCACCTTGTTTAGGAGACCTGCTCGCATTACAGACAATAAATCTGAATAATATTTAATAATTACAGAATCACAGTCAAGAGATCACCTCTCTAAACAGACTACTTTTAGTAAGTCAGTTGGGTGGTCTTATTTGTCAGGTTCCACTGTACTTGCATTTGGAGGAAGATGAGACTGAATTTTGAGGGGCTGGGAGATAGCCTTAAATGACTCTAAATGCCATCTCAGAAAGTCCATGACATTTAATACCATTTTGCAAAGGAGGAACATGTATTGTATCAGCATTTGAACAGAGAAATCATTATTACAAAGTGATACAGTAAAATTTTCTATGCAGTATGTACAGTGATGCCTCTATAATCAGACCATGTTTGTTTCCTTTAAGAGACGTTGTTTGAATATGATCTTATCAAGAAACACATCGACAACAGCAGATTAACTGACTGGCAAAAAAAAAAAAGAGATTGGACTGTTGTTAGTTATAGACAGCAGATAGATCAGATAAAATTTATTTGTATTCTGCATAATTTTGGCTCCTTTTATCATTTCCATTGTAAACACATTCTTTAAATATAAACTCTTGTTATTATTTTCACGGGGATATGTTTTTGTTATATCACAAGATTTTTTTTCTCGCCCAAATGCACATTTTTTCTTAATTTTCACTGTCGATGTCAGTTTTCTCCCATATTGAGTGGTGACGTATTAGGTCATTTATTTACCATATCAACTGGTGAAACCGGTCAGTTTTCTCTCATATTGATTGATGACATTGGTCAGTTATCTCCCATATTAAGTGGTGACATATTAGGTCATTTATTTACCATATCAACTGGTGAAACCGGTCAGTTTTCTCTCATATTGATTGATGACATTGGTCAGTTATCTCCCATATTAAGTGGTGACATATTAGGTCATTTATTTACCATATTGATTGGTGAAATCGGTTAGTTTTCTCTCATACTGATTGGTGACATTAGTTAGTTATCTCCCATATTGAGTGGTGACATTAATCAATTATCTACCATATTAAGTGGTGACATTGGTCAGTTTTCCATTATATTGATGGTTGACATTGGTGAGTTATCTCCCATATTGATGGTTGACATTAGTCAGGTATTTCCAATATTGATGGGCGACATTAGGCAGTTATCTCTTATATTGATGGGCAACATTGGTCAGTTATCTCCCATAAAATGTTACATTCTCTCCGATATTGATATGGGATATGTTGGTAAATTACTTCCCATATTGATGGTTGACATTGGTCAGCTATCTTTTATGTTGATGGGCAACTTCAGTCAGTTTTCTCCCATATTGATGGGCAACATTGGTCAGTTATCTCCCACAAAATCTCCCATATCAATTGGTACATTCTGTCCAATATTGATGGGATACATTGTAAAATTATTTGCCATATTGATGTTTGTCATTGGTCAGTTATCTCCCGTATTGATGGGAGATATTGGTCAATTATCTCTTATAATGATGGCCAACATTAGTCATTTATCTCCCATATTAGTGTTTATTTACATTGGTCAGTTCTCTCCAATAATTATAGGAGACATTGCTAAGTTATCTCCAAATTGTCTGCTGCTGCTAAATTTAGTTAACTTTATCAGTGGACATTTTAAATTTTTTTTTTAATAATTATTGCATGATGCTAGTGTGCTGTTTTTTGGTATACAAGTTCCGCTGCAGGGTACAAAGAGCCCTATTGAATTTGGGTCAGATCCGCCAAAGTTCAAGGTCACAGTTGTGTTAGATACTCTTCCTTTATGCTTTCTCATTATTGCATGATCACAGTATTGCATGCAACAATCCAACAGAAATACCACTTTAACTTTTTTTTTTTTTGGTGGGGGGGGGGGAGAGGTATGCTGCCCCTGGCGGCTCTCTCGTCCTTCTAGATTTTGATCATATTAATTTATAATCTCAAAAACTTTGCATTAACATGACACTTTTAAAATCCTTTATTGCCATTTTGATTAATTATAAGTCCTGTTTTAAAGTATTTCACAGAAATCAAAGAATAGATAGTCTTAATGATTCCATTAAAGTTTATGAAGAGAAATTAGGACAAACCGAAAGTGTCTAGTAAGGAGTGATTTTCAAAATCACTCATCCCATAGGTTGAGTAGTTTTTCAATTTTTTTTCTTATCTGTTTTTGAACAGGAAGTTAAAACATGTTGATCAGCAAGTGTTCCCACATTATGATTAGGTATCTCTTAGTAGTTATATATATATATATATTATGTATTATTGTTCTCTATTCTATGTGTACAACTAATCTTTTATTTAGAATTCCAATCAATATGTACATGTATAGGTAATATTTGTTGATAATAAGATATATCCATGTCTTCCTTTGTTATTCAGCTTTTGTATTTTTTTTTCCTTTTTACAAAAAATATACACAATATTTTCCTCTATTCATACATAATTCATTAATGTATATCAGCCTTTTTTTTCGAAGTGTGAATAATATTTGTTTACTGATGATGATACCGACAGATAATTGAATATTTGTAATCTATTAACAGTTTAAAGTGCAAAAGGACAAGTAAACTTTAAATAGATCAAGTGAAATTGATCCCCATGATTGATTGTGATGCTGTTATTGGATTCTAATTTGCATGGTACAGTGTAGTAATCTATGATAATGTATGGATGTATTCATATGGGTTCTGTTAACTTATAGATTCAAAGTAATTGATATTGGCCTTTCAATGAGGGCCATACAACCAGGAGGTCCATTACTTTGGCTGATGGGAAATTGTTGAGCAGGGCCAAAATGAAAAATATACTCATGCTGCATCTTAAAATGTATATATGCCATACTACATAAGGTAGTACATAAAAACCAAAGAACATTTACTCTGAAAATTCCTCTTCATAATTTATGTATAGTTAAGAGAATTAAATTATTACATGAAAATATGCATGAAAACTGATAGGCTTTTATGGATGAATACTACCGGTAGCTGTTATGTCTGTATTAGTTATTATGTAGTTGCATAATGATCCTTGAAAAAGTTTAAAATGCCAATTAGCGCCAATTTGAATTGAAGCTTCAAAACATATAACACCAGTAACCTGATATTTTTTTTTTTTTTTTTTATTTTCAGTTGAATTAAATTTGTAGTTATGGGTAACTTGAAGATGTCCTCTTTCAAGTGGACTGTTTTGTTGTTTATCGTTGTTTAACGTCCCACTCAAGAATCTTTCACTCATGGAGACGGGCTTCAAATTTTGGCCTATGCTCAGCACTTACCGCCATTGAGCAGTGAGGTTTCTTTAATGTGCCAGCACCTACTGTGACACGGAACCTTGGTTTATACTGTCTCATCTGAAGGACAGGAAACCAACCTGCCGTCGGCTGGACCCGAACTCACGACCTCACGCTCAAGAGTCAAGCGCGCTACCGACTGAGCCAGGCCGTGTCATCCCAAGGATCCATGAGTTAAAACTTCTTATGCTTAGCACTGTTGGTAAAAAAAATAATCACCTGTATATGAAGTTGTGGTACTTTATATAGGTGCTGAATCTGTACCACACTGAAAAATGCTGGAATAGTGCAACAGAAAACAGGTGGTGAAGCAATATACCATCTTAATCAGGTGTTGATGCAAGTTGCCATTCCAAACATATGATGAAGCACTAACACCTAAAGAGCAAAATGCCACTCTAAACAGGTGCTAAATTGGTGCCACTCTATACAGGTGCTGAATTGGTGGTACTCTATACAGGTGCTGAATTGGTGCCACTCTAAACAGGTGCTGAATTGTTGCTGTCTAAACAGGTGCTGAATTGGTGCCACTCTAAACACATGCTGAATTGGTGCCAACTTTAAACAGGTGCTAAAATGGTGCCACTCTATACAGGTGCTGAATTGGTGCCATTCTATACAGGTGCTGAATTGTTGCTGTCTAAACAGGTGCTGAATTGGTGCCACTCTAAACACATGCTGAATTGGTGCCAACTTTAAACAGGTGCTAAAATGGTGCCACTCTATACAGGTGCTGAATTGGTGCCACTCCAAACAGGTGTTGAATTGGTGCCACTATAAAGTTTTGGAATTTGTGCCACTCAGTATATGTGCTGTAGCAGTGCAGGTGCTGAAGCAGTGTCACACTAGTTAATCAGTCATCAAATTATTTGTATAAGTGTGTTTGTGATAGCTGTCACTGCTATCGTCATATTTGGCAGATGAAAAGGAAATTTATGTTTATTTATGAGTGTCCAGTTTATAAACAGTCGATAAGCAGGGTACACAACAGAATTGACCATTGTGATGGTCAAACAAAGGACAGATAAATCAGTTCTCTCAAAACAAACAAACACTGGAGGGTTGTTAGTGTATTCAAATAGAAAATCCCACAACATTAGAAGTTAAAGATCAACCCTGAAGTCTAAAATTGAAAACTGAAAATGCATTTGAACTTTGACAGATTACAAATTTGCTTCCCATTTGATATAAATTCTTATTCAAGGTATTGAATGAAACATATTACAATACATGTCACAGAATTTCTCTAAAATTTTTAATTTGTTAACATTTTTATGTAAAAAATAACAATGCAATAGACAAATACCAGAAAATAAATACATGTACATATAAATAGAAATCATACAAACAAACTGAAACCAAGAAGAAGTTAGCCTTATACATTGTACTGATTTTCTTTCCGGAGATCTGAATGATTTCCAAATATTGAATATGATGGTATGTGTAACTGAAGTGTGCATATTATGTTGTACTGTGCAGTTACTCTGAAAATACCCTTTTTCGTGAAAAAGAAGAAAATTGTATTAATAGAGTGCCACCAGTAACAATATATGATGTGAGTGAAATGTATCTGGGTTTAAATCTGTTCGGTCCTGCAAACCCAGGCCATTATATATTATACATATACATATATATGATTTTATAAAACATAACAAATATTACTGTTTTTTAAATTAATGGATTTATCAAGACCACAAATTTAGTAAGGACAAGTATTAACACCACAAGTGATTTGCCCTATACAGTAATTGATTTATCAGTGATAATTTATCCGGATATTATTATCAAATTTATAATTCAATATGAAGTATTCTATATTTATTTTTGTTTAGATAGCTTGACACAGTTTTAGATTATTGTTACTATGTGTTTGCTCATGTTATCACTTCAGGTCTACAGGATTTGGGATAAGCTGTGAATTGGTCCCCTTATCAAAATGAGCACACTGTTTGTGTATAGATAATGGTTCAGAAGTAGATAAGCTATCTGTACTTAAAGGGAAAAGGTGTCCAGTTAACTTAAGGGGGCCCATTTAAAACATGGTTTGAACAATTCTGCAAACCTTCAAATCTGTTATTGCAGACAGTTTTGATAAAGAGTTCATTTATATAGTCTAAATTCATGCTTGATTGAATTTAAGGAGTGTCTGATTTGAGTACAACCATTGCAGATATTATTTAGGTAAGCAAGCAATATACAGAGGCAATGTTCAACTGAAAGAAAAAATTTAACCTTCGTTTATTTCCCTACCCCTAATGCTCATGTGACATGGGGCAAAAAAAAAGAATTAAACATACTTTCAATTCTCTATCCTTATGGCTCATCTCTCTGGCCACCTCACACAAGAACAAAGAATTGAACATACTTTTTTCTACCCCTAAGCACTCACTACCCCAGGGTTGAAAAATCAGAATTAAACATACTTTTCTCTTCCCTTGAGGTCTAGTTGTGCATATTACATTTTCAGAGAAATTGGAATCCAACATGGCAGACAGGGGGCCATCTTGGATTTTGACCAAAGGATGTTTGTTACCGCTATTTCTCAGAAAGATCCAATGGGAACTCCTTTAAATTTGACATGAAGGTTCCCCTAGAGGTTCAGTTGTGCATATAACAATTTTCGAGAGATCAGAATCCAACATGGCCGACACGTGGCCATCTGGGATTTTGACCAAAGGAAGTTTGTTACCACTATTTCTCAGAAAAATGACTGAAGGGATCTCCTTGAAATTTGACATGAAGGCTCCCCTTGAGGTCTTATTGTGCATATTATATTTTTAGAGAGATTGGAATTCAGCATGGCTAATAGGTGGCCATCATGGATTTTGACCAATGGAAGTTTGTTACCTCTACTTCTCAGAAAGGACTGTAGGGATCTCCTTGAAATTTGACATGAAGGTTTCCCTAGAGGTCTTATTGTGCATATTACAGTTTTAGAGATATCAGAATCCAACATGGCCAACAGGTGGCCATCTTATATTTTGACCAAAGGAAGTTTGTTACCAATACTTCTCAGAAAGGACTGAAGCCATCTCCTTGAAATTTGACATAAACGTTCCCCTTGAGGTCTAGTTGTGCATGTCACTATTTCAGAGAGATTTGAATCCAACATGGCTGACAGGTGGCCATCTTGGACTTTGACCAAAGGATGTTTGTTACCACTATTTCTCAGAAAGATGTGATGAGATCTCATTGAAATTTGACATGAAGGTTCCCCTTAAGATCTAGTTGTGCATATTGCATTTTCAAAGAGATTGGAATCCAATATGGCCGACAGGTGTCCATCTTGAATTTTGACCATAGGAAGATTGTTATTGCTATTTCTCAGAAAGAACTTAAAGGATTTCCTTGAAATTGGACATGAAGGTTCCCTGTGAGGTGTAGTTGTTCATACGACATTTTCAGATAGATTGGATTCCAACATGGCCGACAGGTGGCCATCTTGGTCTTTGACAACGGAAGTATGTATTTCTCAGAATGTACTGAAAGGAATCTTTTAGAACTTGATTATGGAGGTTCCCCCTGAGGTCTAGATGTGAACATTACATTTTCCGAGAGATCAAAATCCAAGATGGACACCTGTCGGCCATGCTGAATTCCATTTTCTCTTAAAATGTAATATGTTCAGTTTTGCTATAATCTTGTGACAAAAGTATTTCACAGAAATATTGATTTAAGTTCAAATTCAGTGTTGAGACACAAAATAAGAGAAAAGAAGAGTCTGTCATAGATCAGACATAGAACCCCTACTCCTCTCCACACCAAACCATAACAAAAGGAATTATTTTAACGGGGTCTCCCCCCCCCCCCCCACACACCCCCCTCCCCCCCCCCCCCCCCCCCCCCTCCCCCCCCTCCCCCCCCCCCCCCCCCCCTCCCCCCCCCCCCCCACACACACACACACACACACACACACACTGAACATTGTACAAAGATTCCACCAGTTTAAAAATGGTTAGGGATGAAATTGAAGTGTGTCACTTGATGATTAAACTTGTACATACGTTATTTAGAATCACCAGCAAACACAGATTAATTTTCTCTGCTATTGATGACAACAATTGTAAAATTTTCATCTTCTGAATTCCTGAGAGTATATCTTATTTTAATGGTCATGTATTTGTCAGTGTAGATAACAATTTCTAACCATGGATCAAAAGAATCAATACAATTTGATCTATCTCAAATGTTGAGGAATCCAAATTTTTTTTACTGACACTATAAACATTTATGGTAATTTGGCTTGAGGGTGAAAGTCTTTAAGACCATTATGATGTCATCTAGAGGTTTGATACAGGTTGGTAACTATTGATGTCAACTACATGAAAGCATTAAATAAATATATAGAAAATTCAGATCTTATTGATGGATAATGATATATCAGTTTGAATATTGGAAAAGAATTACAGTACTACAATTGGCACAGATGGCATTTTGAATAATTTTGCAATGTATTACTGTGATCTTTGACATAAACGTCTAGTCAGACTAGCGTATATACTAAAGCTAAGCTTCTTATTCTATGCTACTTCAGTCATGTATCAGTGGAGGGGGGGGGGTGTTCTAGACTCAAACAACTTTCGTTTTACTTTGGTCCTAACATAAGACAGCATTAGAGCCAGTCATTTAAGACCTGTTACATTTGTTTTTTCATTCTGTATATTAGCAGCAAGCACCTGTATATCACAAAACTGCCATATACATGTATACAACAGCACTAAAGGCCAATGCCATTTACTGTAAGACCTGTTACATGTCTTTTTAATTTGGTACATACGAACATGCACTTTATATATACGTCATGGAACTGTCTTTTTATTGTTGTTTAAACATTCGAATATCAAGAGTTTTCACCCTCATACTGTAGTCTATGCATGATTATAAACACCATTGTCAAAGGTTATGAATGCCTTAACCTGGTCCTATATATATATATATATATATATATATATATATAAAACACAGACCCTGTCAATATCTTTGAACCTGACATGTACTATGGCAACCAAATTTTTTTAACTCGTTCATCCTTAAAGACACATTTGGACTGGCCTAAATCATTGATTTGCAGAAGAATCTGTTTTTTCAGGGGTTGATGAGTTAAAGCCTGTAATACATGTACTTATTAGATAGCCAAAATAGTAAGTAAGTACAAATGTACTTATCAAATATCAATAATCAAAACTCTCTGACTTTGACCATTAAGTCCATCACGCATGTCCATACCTGCCCTTATCCATACCTACGGTATCATGAGTTTGTTGCACTTAAGAATACATGTGGAGACACCCAGTGCCAAAGATTTGTACCTTAGTGATGTACATTCTGTCACTTTGCCTAGTCTCAGTTTGGAGGTGTTCTTTTATCAGGAAATGATAATGAAAATGAAAAATAATATCAATAAAAATTACATACAAATTAGAAGTCTGATCAGAAGAAAGCAGTCCTTGAAAAACACAACTTGATTAATTTTTGTGTAATTAATGTATTTTCCTTTCTATTTTGCAGATTTCATAGCAGATGTCTGATCATCAGAATGTTAGAAGTAAGTTGAATATTTTCTAAAAGTAAATGTGAACTGTAAGATGATGATGCTTTAGGTTTATCACTGGAGAGCAGACAGCTATATTATGACATTGGCTGTCATAAAAATCTGACTTCCTCAAACAACCCGTACTTGATCTCTGATTGGTTGTCATAAAATTGAGAGATGTAAAAACAAATTGTAACTGATCTTTAGAATCAATTTCAGGAGATGTCTTTGAAATAGAAATCAGAAAAGGTAAAAACAACCATTGGATGTACATAAACATCCTTTTAACTCTTTCATCCCTTAAGACATATTTAGACTGGTCTAAGTGATTGATTTAAGAAGGATTCATTGTTCTAAATAGGGGGTAGATGAGTCCAAGAATTTATTTCATTAGAAGAGTTTTGCTGTTGTTGGGGCTGCTACTATTTTATGAAGCTGAGTTGGTTTTTTTTTTTGCGTGTTCATATTATAATAGATCTACATATTTAATGGACTTTCCAATGCCCAGTGAGAATAAATGTCATGCTGTTGACCTTGATCAATCTAGATTATTATAGCATATAGACTGACAAGTTCTGTCCCCTAGTGCTTCACTGTATCTTACTTGATCTCAATCTCAAGACAGAACTCGTCAGTCCACATTGACAGCACATGGTGGGATGGAACGGGATTGAAATGCACCAGGACCAGACCCAAGTAAAATTAAGAGAGGTGTCAACCATCACTTGTGACTCTTACGTATGAAGTAAATATATCTTATGGTAAACATTTTAGATGATGACAGGCAGGGGAAATATGAAAGAAAATGAGTACCAGAAAAATATTTGTTAGTTCAAAAATATATTACAAATGTATATGAATACAGTTTATCTTGTATATAACGACCTTAGAGACACAAGAAATATAGGGAGATGGTCTTTATATAGAGGTTGATTTGTACACAAATGGTACTGTTGGGCACAAAAATGGTCTTTGTGACCAGGTGGTCTTTATACAAGAAATATAGGGAGGTGGTCTTTATATAGAGGTTGATTTGTACACAAATGGTACTGTTGGGCACAGAAAAAATGGTCTTTGTGACCAGGTGGTCTTTATACTCAGGCAGTCTTTATACACAGGTGGTCGCTAAAGCAGGCTTTACTGTATTGATAAATTATTACACGCATTGTTTATAAATCATGCAACATTACACTGTGGCCATAACATTATTATATACATGTATTTTGATTTTCATATGATTTTAGAGTGGTAAAGAAAGTTAGCATTGTTTTGTTTGTTTTTGTTTGGTGAAGTGCATATAAAATGTTTTCCCCCTCAAAAAAACCTCCACCTTCAGAATTCAACTTGGTTTCACAGCATGATTTTTCTGCGTTAGATAAAACTGGGCATAATTTGTGTTTCATGTCTCTTATATCAAAAACAGTTTTATAAATTTTTTGTCTGATCTATCTTCGAAAACTTTGGAAATGAAAGATCAGCTGTACTGACTTCGGAGCGATTAAGATCTGTGTTGCGTCATACTGCTTTCTAATCAGAGATACGCTCGATAAACAACAGTTTGCAACAACACAAGCAAAACCATACACCTAGCATTTTAATCTGATAAAAAATTTCATATAGAATGTGTTGATGGGTCCAATTGCCTCAATTACTGATTTTAGTTATGTTTTTATAAATGGTTTCATTGGCAACTAGTGTGGTTTTTTGTTAAGTGCTAATGTTTGTTTTTCCTTTCTTTCGTTTGTATACAGACTCGGTAAGAAGTGTGTGACAAAATGATTTAAAGTAAATAAACTGAAAAGTAAGATATATCTTTCTGCAAGCTGTTCAGTTAATTGCATAGTCATATCTCTAGATGTAGATGTTGAACAGCATACAAACTTATACACAGATATATATCTATAGTCATGGTTCCTCATTCACAGTTGCCCCAAAAAACCACAGGAAGGGCAGACCTTGTTTTGGACAGATTAAATTATGTGAAAACACATCTACTGTCCTCCAAGCCAGGAAAGTAGATATAGTAGAGCCTAAGACCACTTTTCTGACTGACTCTAAGGGGTCTTATTAGTGAGGTGGTCCCTTAAGTGAGGTTCTGTACTTATTAAATCATTTATCAAGAGACTGAAAATCTATGGTCTGAAATGTGAGGTGGTCTTGTAAGCCATATATATAATACATGTAAATACATGTAAGTCATATATATATAATACATGTAAATAGAAAAAGTCAATAGAAAAAAGTAACATACAAAAGGTCACTCAGTCTTGTTCTTGGTAGTGTATTAGGCATACCTGAAAGATACCTTTGAAATGAACACCTGGTGTTTTGAGCATGTTAATGACAAATTGAATGTTGGATTCTGATAGAAATTTTGGTCCAAGGTGATTGCCTATATTCTAATGCAAAGTTCTAATTATATATATGTAATATCAAAATTCTTATGTCTAAACATCCCTTGCATCCTATGCCAACTCCGCTGTAGTTGTACTTTGACTTGTTGAAAACTTGAATATATCTGAAAAATTTACTTAACTTCAGCTAATCCTGCAATTTGATTGGCTTGTGTATAAGCAAGCCAAGTTAAGGATATATTCAGACTTAAGAATATTCTTAGGTAGTTTTATTCAAATAAACCTAAATCAGTATCACATGTTGTGTTTCCTCTGTTTCTTACTCTTCTCCTTCTTCTTCTTTTTCTATCCATGATGAACATGTCCGCATGTTTTCTCGGAAACTACATTCTAATGAAACTTCATATGATGATAGGTGTGGGTGTGCAGATGTGCACTACATATGTGACATCATAAAAAATGACGTCTGTGGCAAACCGTGGCTTCTGATTGGTCGAAACTTGTCCTCATGTTTTCTCTGAAACTACTAGACGAACTGTAATGAAACATCATATGATTATAGGTTTGGGTGTGCAGATGCACATTGTATTTTTGCACAATGTATTTTGCCACGTCAAAAAAAAAGAAAAGTCTATGGCAAACCGAGGCTTCTGGTTGGTTGAAATTTCAACATTGTCGCATATTGATGAAATTTGGAATTTTGGGGTATTATGGGATTGTGATTTCATTGATTTGGGTTTTGTTGCCATCTATGGCAAACCGAGGTTTCTGATTGGTGGAAATTTAAACATTGTCTCGTTTTAATTAAATTTAGCATTTATTGGTATCGAGGGATTGCGAATTCAATGGTATGGGTTTTGTTGCTGTCTATAGCAAACTGAGGCTTCTGATTGGTCAAAATGTCAACATTGTCTGATTTTGATGAAATTTGAAATTTACTGGTATCATCGATTGGGATTTCAGCCTTATGGCTTTTATTCCTCAAAACCTGTGAAGAACAATTGCAGATTGGTATGTAAATAAATGCTGGTTGATATCAATATAACTTGTTTCACTGTTTGGAGTACATCATGTAACAGTACTCTGTTACAATTAGCCCTTGTTTATAAGTAGAATTAATTGAATCCCTATTAAATCACCTCTTGTAAGATATCTTGTCAAAATCAGTACATGTATTTAGTTTTTTTTGTTCTTAATGGGGGGAGGGGGGGTGGGGGTGGACAAAATGAGAAGTTTGTGTCAAGCAAATTCCGTGTTTTTCATTTCTGTGTCATTGTAAATCTTTGTATACAATGTACATTTACCAGATCCTCTGTGTTGGTTGATCCATTTTGGATTTTTTAGTTTTTTAATTTCACAATCTTCAGATTTGATGATATGCCTTTGCTTCTGACACTATCGGTATTTTGGTATGTGATTGCAGATAGAATTACCTATCTCTTTGTGGAATATGATGAAAAGTGAACTCCTTTTGCTCTTTTTTATCTTTTAAATCGGGGATGTATTAGCTCAATTGAAGTATTTCGACAATTATCTGTTGCATCATAAACCAAAGCAGGTGCCCCGTTATCATATAGAGTTACGGTCTTATCCAGCAGTCATCTCTTGCCAGGAAAGAACTGTTCAGGAAAATTTTGCGACTTATCTAGTAAGCAGATATATATTTTTTTTCTGTCACCTTTTTTATGCATTGACGGATCGAGGCACAGTAGGGGATAATCTAAAACGGTATTATATTTTGTTCAATACCCCTTCCCCACAAAGTAAAAGCTCTAGTCTGTCATTTGTAAGATACATACATGTACTGTAAAACACCTTCATAATGCCCATTGTTTAATTTGCCACCTCACTTTACACACATTTTTTGAAATTCCAATTTCCCTCAACCTATCACCAAACCCCTTTAGAAAATCCAAGATTTTGGCTAAGCAAATGATGGCAGTATAACCAGGTTTTACTGTAGTTATATTTCTTATCTTTTTGGTTTTGTAAGTAAATTTGTCATAAGTTGTAAGTTTGCAGTAACTTAATTATGAATCTTAATTTGGGGGGGGGGGGGATTACATGTATGATATATGATATATGTCTTCAGATAATAGAAATATTGAATGACAAAAACAATATATCATGTTATGAAATTTTGAGAATTAGCATCTGTATGTGAGCTTACCTTGGTGGTTGTTTTCTTCTTCTTCTTTTATAGTTTTACAATTAATGAGTGATGTTTCTTTTAAAATTTCTGATTAATGTCAATTTCTAAAACACATGTATCTATAAATATACATGTACAAATGAGATGTATCTGTTGGAAAACTCAACATTCAGCAATACATAACGATTTACCATGTCACAAAAAAATAGATGAGATATATAGAGGGCATTGTTTCTATTTAAGTATTACAAAAACGTGTATTTTAAAGATATCGTTTTTAACAGATCAATAAATATTCTCATTTTTCTGCATTTCTAAGGTTATTGATGGTCAGTTTTACTATAGAAACTCTGTAAATCAATGTTTCTGTATTGTTTTACTCTTCTGCATTCGAAGTCTCTGAAGAATAAATGCACAATTTCTATTAAAACATATTTCCAGAATTATTCCAGGTATCCATGGAAATGGAGATTTGACTGTAATCGGTATTGAGTGAAAAGCATGATTTTAGGGATTTCCTGTTCTCTTTATCTTCATCTGTTGATTACAAAGCTAAAAAAAAGAGGAAAATGGAATTTAGCAGTAAAAACAAAAACAAAACAAAAAAATCCAATATTTATCCAGAATTCCTTAGATCAACAGTCTAGATAAGCTTTACGCTGAAATAGATGTACTAGTTTTCTAGACTTACAGATACATGTACTGATTTATATACCTGTACATCATTTTACCTACCTTACGGTTGTTTTAAAATTTAAATCCTCAGTGATGACCCTCTGCCATAGCTACATGTAGTATGAATTGAAAGCAATTTTTTCCTGCCAAACAAACAAGCAACATGGATAAGTTGTTAAATACAATGTGCCATCATGTCATCAGAACTATCAGTTGTAGCATTGTCAAGCCTGTACTACTAGTACAGTACAACCTGTCTGGAGAGACCTCTGTTATATAGGACCACTTAGAATAAAACTTCGCAAACAAAAAGTATGTCTTATTTTGGCTTCTCTAGATGTACAGAGGAACCTGTCTGGAGAGACCACATTTCAGTGGCAGATGATGTGGTCTCTCAAGACAGATTCCTTTGTCCATATATAGAGTCCAAAATAAGACATACCCGGTAGTTTTTGTTTGTTAAATTTAAAAACTCTAACTCTATATGCCTTTTGGTTTTACACTCTAAACACATTTTACTTTGTTGAGCATAACTGTAAACTTTCTGTAAGACAACTACAGCCTTCTGTCTGCCACCCTGAACACTGCTGCATGCAATGGTGATGATGGTTTGAATATGGTTTACAGAAGCTACAGCCTTCTGTCTGCCACCCTGAACACTGCTGCATGCAATGGTGATGATGGTTTGAATATGGTTTACGGAAGCTACAGCCTTCTGTCTGCCACCCTGAACACTGCTGCATGCAATGGTGATGATGGTTTGAATATGGTTTACAGAAGCTACAGCCTTCTGTCTGCCACCCTGAACACTGCTGCATGCAATGGTGATGATGGTTTGAATATGGTTTACGGAAGCTTTAGTCCTTCAGTTCCCTTGAATGCTTGGGTACTACAAATACAGGTGGAAAATCATGAACATTAGTATATTGTGCAATTTAAATAGTGGGAAAAAAGGTAAGGAAAAACTGGTACATTGGTTTTTAACCCATTGACCCCTAAAGACACATTTGCAGAAGAGTCCATTGTTTTTCAGGGGTTGAAGGATTAAGAGCCCAGGGGAATTTTAACAAAACCACATGAGTCGAAATGGGTTTTTACTTGATTCGTCTTATGTCTTTTACCCATCTTACACCTTTTCTTCCACCAAACATCCTGCATTAGAAATTACATCCTAAGAAATTACCAGTTAGACCTGTAACCATATAGCATAACCATGTGTTAAGAAAATATAAATAATGAATAAATATGAAAAAAACATGGTTTCATATACCTTAGAATTTGTGTGACAATTGCTATAATTATATGACCACTGAAATACCTGGTTTTACAGAATTGGTTATGATATCTAAATATGGCACACAATCTATTATTAGATGATGTTCAAACATTTATAGTAGATGCAAAACAACATGGTAATCATTCTGAATGGAGTAAAATTTGATGATGGAGATGTAGACGTACTGTAGTGGTGCAGGAATCAAGAAGTCTGGTAGTTTAGTTATCTGAAAAGTCTGGTAATTCAGGTTATCTGAAAACCAATCTTTTTCAAAAATGATTCTCCAGAACTTTTAAAATGCAGATAAAGACAATGTGACTTTATTTTACAATTTGATCAGATGACACGAAGTATCGTTTTATGAATTAATGAATTTTATGTATAAACTGAGTACACTGTGCGATTCAAATCAGCCCTTTCAAATGTCAGCATTGATGCATACCATGCAGAAGCTGAATGTGTTTTTTTTTTTACGAAAATGAATCATTGATAGAGATAACTTTATTTCTATTTCAAGATCATATTTGATAAGGCAACCACAGAAGTATAGTAATTCCTCAGATAAAGATAGCAAATTATTAAGAGGTTTCTTAGTTCAGAATTTGCTGAAAGTTTCAAAGTTTTGAATTGAAGAGTCTACTAACATACACCAAGATAGGTAGGAGTTAAACTGGGTATTTAATTCATGATACTCTCTCTCTCTCTCTCTCTCTCTCTCTCTCTCTCTCTCTCTCTCTCTCTCTCTCTCTCTCTCTCTCTCTCTCTCTCTCTCTCTCTCTCTCTCTCTCTCTCTCTCTCTCTCTCTCTCTCTCTCTCTCATCTCTCTCTCTCTCTCTCTCTCTCTCTCTCTCTCTCTCTCTCTCTCTCTCTCTCTCTCTCTCTCTCTCTCTCTCTCTCTCTCCCCTCCTCCTCCTCCTCCTCCTTCCCTCCTCCTTCTCCTCCCCTCCTCCTTCTCCTCCCCTCCTCCTCGTCCTCCTCACAAAATCAGCTTAGGTTCCAGCGGGGCTCAAACGTACACTGACAAAAGTTGAGAGACTCCATAGTTAAAAGTATGATGCTTTAACTACTCGGCCACAGAGGCGCCTTGAGGTAGAGTAAACCATGAGTTTCCTGTGGATGCAGTTGATGATAACACACACGCATACAGTTACACCTTAAATGCTACAGAAGCAATGGAATATAACATTAAGCATACAAAAAGATATTTATTTTGGATGCAGTATTAAAAAGTATATATCCAGATTTGCATGCATGTTTATTCTCAAAACTTATTTTGGGAGAATATTTCTTGGTTTAAATCAAAGTATGTGCAGAACATATCTAATTCAGGTGTTGTATTTCATGAAAAAAAATGTATCTGCTTGGGTAGTAGCATATTATATAATTACAAGAAATTCCCTTAGTAAGTTAGAATTGCCATATATTCTTCCAGTTAGTTTGAATGTTAAAATTTGATGTGAAAATTAACAACATGTACAGTTAATGACCAATAACGTATGGAAGACAATGCTACATGTATGATATTGTAGACTTATATTGACCTTGTAATAGAGGCCATTTTTTCTAGGTTTGGGAGGCTTATCACTCGACTACAATTAATGACCAAAAAAGTCATGGAAGGCAATGCTATGATATTGTAGATTCACTATTAATATTTGTGTGGAAGAGATACAGAAACTCGGAGTGTGTTCGATTAAGCAACTCTTAAAGACTGAAGTATTGTACATCACCTCATGCAATGAAAAAAAAAATATATGATCTGATGTAAATCAAATATCTTATGTAAGTAAAGCCTTCAAGTAAACAAGACTGAATTATTGTTCCTTGCCCTTTCAATCCCCACTGATTATCATGGACATCTGATATAACAGAAAAGAACATATAATTTTAATTAAAGATAAATTGGGTGAAAGGGTTAATTCGGGTGAACTGCCGTGGAACTGTGGCCTGGGAGGGGGCTATACCCTGGACAGTTCTAGGTCTGTTAGTATCTGTGTCATACATGCAATGTTTTTATGTGTCAGCAGTTCATCCTGTGACAGAGTGGTCACTCATGATTACTGTATAACTAGACATTTTCGCCCCTGATTATTTTTCGCCTTTTTACAACAGAAAACATATTCACTCCATCCTTAATTCACCTAAAATCACCATAGCCTCATGAATGGCATGCATGTCTGTGCTTCAAGTGATTAGATTGAAAATATGACTTTAATTTTGAATTTGCCCTCTCATTTACTACATGAAAGGGCGAAAATGGCAAAAATTAGACGTGAGTGAAAATGGCCCGGTATACAGTGTATGTGTAACAGTCAAATGTTAACTATATAGAAAACTATAATATCAGTAGATAGGGTACATGTGTACATGTCAGGGGTTATAATTGAAAATTTATCCTTTTTGGGACAGGGTCCTGTACCCTTTCAATCGGGAATTTTACATTACAATGGGTCAAATTAATGGGGAAAGTAACTATGGTCATATAATTCATAAGAATAAAGACACAAAATTTGTGATTTATTTAGCTTCTCTTACAACACGGTTTTCATCTGAAGACTTCAAAGTGCAGTTCATAAATGTTCTAAATTCTCCTTTTTTATTGTTGAATACCAAATGTGAACTACACAGTGAACATAACTGCAAAATTTTTGCTCAAAATTGGAATTTTGCAGTGGGAATGAAACCTTTTACAGGAGCCACATGTTGATGATATTAATCCCTGCATGTACATGTGTATGTAACTGATGAAGGTTAATTTGATTATCCCTTAAGTTAAGATGATAATTAACAAAATGTTATGCATCTAGGACATGATAAATTCTACATCAAAATTCTGGTTAATCAGATTAATGATAAATTCTGAAATTCCTTCCAGGAATATTTTGTTATTTTTAACTTTTTTGATGATTTCACAGACATATTACCAGTGCATCCCACACAATTTTGGTGCATATTTTTGTTATTAATCTTTATAATACATATGATAAATACACTTAGAGATTGCATAACAAAATGCAATAAATGTCACATATCAATACATTTAACTATTACTGGAGAAATACGGTACCAAAAAATTTGATCAATTTAAGACCCCAGTTATAGAAATAATATACTTGCGAAATGCTGAAGTCTTTGAAGAAAAATTGCAACAAGTGAGGGAAGAAGTATGCTCTTAATTACCACTTAACTCTCTTGTACAATTTTTACGCAATTCATATGATGGCTAAATTATCTGGTAATGAAAATGTTTCAATGTCTGAAGGATTTGAAAAGGAAAAGAGATAAATTGACTCCATCAAATCCTAAGCTCTATGATTTGTTGTCAGGTTTTATATTCATATAATTTTTTCAGGTTGTGTCATGAACATAAATATATCACATGTAGATATGCAATTCATGCATTTATAGTTGCGATTGTATTCAGGTATAATTTTATTGATTATGTTTATATGCATGTACGGGTATGTTAATTGGTTTTTATATAAAGCTACAGGTAGTCATATATGTTCCTCATTTGTGTTTTCAAACCAGTCTAACACGACTGATATTGACACCTCAAGTGGCCAAGTGGATGGAGCACTGCACTTTAAACCACGAAGTCTCTTACTCTGATCAGCGTTGGTACGAGTCCCAATGCAGCCTAAGCTGATTTTGTGGGAAAGTTTGCCAGTTCACTTGCAGTCAGGTCACTTCCCGGGTACATTGTAACTGGTTTCTCTCCACCACTGTTAAAAACTGGTTGTCGCCATATAACTGAAATTTTTTTTGAGTGCGACGTTAAACAACATTCAAAGAAACTAACAAATAAAACGGGGCTGATGAGTTTTATACTCTTCAGAGTTCAGTATATGCAAAACAGAATTTTTAATATAAGTATATTGACTGATATTATTTTCTTCTTTTCTATAGCAGTTTATGTAACAGGATATAGTCCAGTCAAATACACTGGAACGGGTTCATTATTCATGCAAAGCTTTTTATAAAGGTCAAGGTCACTTTTACAAGAAATAGATGTATAAAAACAGATGAAAGCTTGTAATTTTGTGTAGAATATTTTCCATCAAATAATATCCTAGACACCTTATATTTTTAGACTTCCTCCTTGAAGTTTTCAAATTAATACACCATTTCATATCGCCCTCACGCTTTTCAACCATTTCAATGTCTGTTCCAAATGAGTCATTTTTTTTCCAATTAAGGTCAAACAGGGGTCTTCAAATGAATAAAATCATATTCTTGTGAAAATATATATCTATTGACTTTCATTTATGTTAGTGACAGTGAAAATGACAGGGCTGCGATAGTTTTTATGCCCAGAAGTCACTAATCAGGGGTCATAAAATCGCTAATTGGGGTACATAAAGTCTCTAATCAGGGGACATAAAGTTACTAATCAGGGACATGAATTCGCTAATCAGGGACATGAAATCGCTAATCAGAGGACATGAAGTCACAAATTAAAGGACATAAAGTCACAAATTAGAGGACATAAAATCAAAGATCAGGAAGGCATGTTGCTTTGGGTTCATTTGTTTGCTGTCAAATTGCGTCAACTTCTTTCCTCCAATTTTCACCAGATGTGGTATGTTGCTGCATATATCATGGAGATCTTGAATTAGTTTATTTGCAGTTTAATATTCAGCAATATTTTCCAGAGTTACAGAACTTAAAATCTTCATGTGTGACTTGGGGGAGGGGGGGCAGAATTACAGAACTTAATATCTTCACGTGTGACTTGGGGGAGGGGGGCCAGAGTTACAGAACTTAATATCTTCACATGTGACTTGGTGAGGGGGGCCAGAGTTACAGGACTTAAAATCTTAACATGACTTGGGGGAGGGGGACCAGGCCAGAGTTACAGAACTTAAAATCTTCACGTGTGACTTGGGGGAGGGGGACCAGGCCAGAGTTACAGAACTTAAAATCATCATGTGTGACTTGGGGGAGGTGGAGGGGCTTATTGTTACTCAACACATTTTGCCTAGGGTAAGTTCTTTATATCATACCTCTAGAAATGAGGTGTGGTTGATGAGGTTGTCAGATTCCAGTTTTTCTACTTTACATCTCTACCACAATGTAATCTCCATGTGGTTAAGATACAGTGAGCAAGATTTCCATAGGCTTGTGGTGTTAAGAAATGATGATGACATGCTAATTTCCAGAGTGAATTTAATTCCATGGTGTAGAAAGTTTTTAAATGTTTATAGGAATTTATTTCAAAACCTTGACAGCAACATAAACATTACATACTGGAGATCAAATGTCTGACATGGATCTATATATAAGTCATAGAGAGCAATGCCAATACAAGTCACCTTCTTAAATTAAGCAAATTCAAAATCCCATGACTAACATATATATATATATATATATATATATATATATATATATATATATATATATATATATATATATATATATATATATATATATATATATATATATATATATATATATATATATATATATATGAAAAAGATATAGATGTATGTTATTTGGCAAGCTGCTTTTTTTTTCTTTTTTTTTTTTTGCAAGATTTTAATTGATTTTTTTTACCACAGATCAGTGATAAAATTTTCATGGAATCTTGACTGGAAGGAAAATTTTGATAAGAGTTTAAAGGATGAGATAGACATCTCCTGGCCACAGCATGATGTTATATCTAAAGCTGCTGATGCTGAGCTGGGCTGCTGGTGATTATGATTCTAATGCCTGCTGTAATACTTAAGAAGTTTATAAACATTTATCAACACTGATAAAATATCACTTGTAAGTAAAACATATCTCATTGCAATTTATATGCCGGGGTGTTCAGTTCAACTTCAACACATAACCGTTGGCTGTATAAAGGAGCATAATTCCTGTTTTATACAAGTTTTTTCAACTGTTCAGTGGTATTGTGGAGTTCGAAATATACAAACAGAACTATTGTCTGTGTATTGAAATGTACATTGATAACTAAAGTGTGTCATCTGGATTTTAATATCACCTTTCTGAGTAAGTTCAATTTGATTCATTTAATCAAGAACATGCTATGATGTTTCCAAATATGCCATTAGTACCATAGTAGGCCAACACTTGTCAGAGGATTAATTTATCTATAATTATAAAAAAGATAATTAATTACCTATTGTGAGATTATTAATATACATAGATATGTCAGTATTCACAGTATGTTGATAAGTTTGAAATTTGTAGGTCAAACAAATGTAGTTTCATGTAATTCCATTTAGACTTATCAAGCAGGCATTTTTAAATTAATTTAAAAGTGATTTTTGTTTAAAAGTAAAGATTTCTTATTTTGCTGTCAGTATAGTTAAAATGTTGACTTGATATTGATTGTTGTGATGTACATGTATAGTTGTGTATAATCTATTTTCAATGTCTGTGTCCCCAATACATCAGTTACACTGATGTTAACATGTCTTATATTAACACTCAATTTTACATGTTTTTCATCATCAGGTGTATTTTCTAGCCTAGTCATGCCTACCATTCAGTTAATGTATTAGTTATATAATGTTATTTTAACCAAAAAAAAATCAGTTTGAACCAATTCATCTTTACAGACATTTAATGAAGATAATTTTATATATCACTGATCAAACTAAAGGCGTGATCGATATACATGCATTATACACTTTTTATCAATATTATAGGATTTTGACATGACAAATTATACAGAAATGATTTTTTTTTAAATTTCAAAATGTTTATTAATATGTATTGAATATCATGTTTGAGCACACAGATACACACACAGTGATACACACACACCCACACAGTGATACACACATACACCCATTTACAGTCTAACCTGCCTAAGTGACTCACTGTGTGTCTGTATTAATCAACTACCTGTGTTATGCAATCTAAATACAGGTAATTATTTTACTATATAAATGACCTGATTTAAGCTACTAAACTGCCTTACATAACTAAAAATAATGGCAAAGTGTAAATGTGGGGGAGGGTGTGTCCAAAGCATCAAGAACAGGTGTAAAAAAGAAAATATGAAAACTAGACCAGTCTTGTGTTTTTGTAAATCTACAATGTTTGAAAATCAGAACAGAACCAGAATTATTAACCCATATTTTACTTTCATGAACCGAACCCTCCAATAACTGAACAAAATATTGTGTCCTAGTGAGGTTCAGTTTTTGCAAGCCCCACTTTACCTTAAAATAAGTTCATTTGATCCAAACAATTACTTTGGTTATATGCACACCAAATATATATAACTTATTTGACTATGAATAAATTCATTGTGCTAATTTTAGTTCGAAATGATATATCAGCAAAAATATAGAATTCATTAGGATCAAAACGTGGAAGGTAGAAGTAGTTATTATTGTAATTAAAACATGTTGTTTGTCCCAGTTGTAGATTTTAATGTCGGTTTATTTTTAAATTAAGTTGTAATAAGCAATGATTATTGGCACTCTGTATAGATATATATTTGGCATTGGTACTTTAACAATTTTATGAAATTCTTCTGCTTTTTTTTTGTTTGTTTTTTTGTTTTGTAAAAATGTATCAATGTGAAAGATAACAGGCAGTTATGGTGTCAAAATAGAAACACATTTAATGTATTCAAATCAGAAAACATATATGTAGTTAATTTTTTGTTTTTGAATGTATCCAATTAGTTTGTTAATGAAGAGAAGACGAAAAGTACAATTAACAAGTCTGATAATAGTCACGGCAGGTATAAAGTAATCATAGGCATTTAAACAAATGCTCACATTTTGACACCTTTTTATATTGGATTTCATAAAATACCTGTCACTTTTTCCCTACTCTCAATATCCTATAGATTTTTATGATTTTATGACTTTGGAACTTAATTATTCTTTACAAATTTTGACAAATCATTGTATACCATGTTATTGATATCTTTTATGATATCCCAGAGAGATGACTCCAGGAAATCTACAGAATTTTATGAGGGTGTGTAGAATTGTCCTAAGATTGTAAAAGTCATAATTACCTAGGTGTATAATGTCAATTAGATTATAGCCCTCTGTGTATGATGTAATACTTTATAACTAAGCCTTTAATCTCCCTGTTCTACCTGGTGGAAGTGTTTACCTGCCTCTGGTCTCCTTGTTTGTTTACAACTCTGGATTGTTTTGAAACAGATACAGGTGCAAGAATTGCTTACCTCTTTGTTGTTGTTGTATCAGTAGTGCCCTGGACACCTGTGCTGTGAAGTGATAATAGTTCATTTACAGGTATCATTTTCTGTTCATGTTACATTGAAAAAAAATGGTATGTAGGATAAATTAATGTTACTTTTATCCTCTGCTTACAAAAGTTTGATTTTTTTTCAGTTCGCAAGGCTTTTTCGATTAACCTTTTTGGGGAAAATGGCCCATGACACTGGAATTGGATATTCTCTGCATTTTGGCTCAAAATTGGGAATTTTTCTATTTGTTTTATCTTCATTTATTTTGCTATTTGTTATGTTTTTTTTTATCTTTTTCATTGTCAAGCTGTCCTATTTCAACTTTCAAGAAAACCAATGATTGAAATACATCATAAAAATGAGAAATAATGAAAAAATGTCATTTTATGTTAATTTATTGGGAGTTTGGGACAATTTTTTTTGGGGGGGGGGTATGATTTGCGATTGGGACTACAGCCCAACATCAGCTATAAATTTGCAGGGAAAAAAGCTCTGGATTGTATAATCAATTGTGTGTTTTGGATTCAAGGAAAGTTGACTGCTAAAGAGAGGTGGCTGCTTAATTGGGATCTGTTACAATCATGTGATGCCCTTGGTTTTGCTTTTCTTTGTCAGTGCTCTTCTACGTGTCTAGATATCTCAACAGAATTTTATGAAACGATATATTGGTGTTTATGATATAAAAGTTTGGAGAGCAAAAATTAACAAAAAGACTTGCACCCACTTCCTAAAAAAAAAATGTAGCAAAGAGAAGAATTTATAAATATATGGATAAAGTCATTGTGACAGCTGTACTTGTCTCTATAGGTTGGTCATATGTTGAGGAAATTGTTATCTATACAGAGAAGTCCTAAATAAACATTTGAATGTAAACATTTTGTTTACTGCTATTTACACTATAAACGAATTCAACAAATGAAGCAGTGGGTATTTAGTAGGGTGTTTAAATTAAACATTGATTGATCCACATAATTCTTATACCTCTGCATTGTATTTTGAAACAGGTATGAATATATCAGGGACAACAGTGGCATTGTGTCATTGTTTTTGTATCAGTTAGAATAGGATTGTGAGCTGATTTCTTTCTTTTCTGATATTATCCTCGATATGCATATGTTTATCTTCTTTCAGTTCTGTAGAATTATTCTGTACTATTTTACCTTTTACTACCTGTGTGTTACCTTTTGATCCTTGTACCTGATCCAGGTGATAACGACAACTATAAACAAAAGTAGTAACTTGTCAAGTTTCAGTATTGTAGAGAAATTAATAACTACATAGGTAGTCAGTTATGTTTATCAGGGGTGGATTCAAAGATGTTATCGTCCAACCTGCCTATTAGGGATGGATTCAAAGATGTTATAGTCCAATCTGTCAATTAGGGATGGATTCAAAGATGTTATAGTCCAACCTGTCTATTTTGGGTGGATTTAAAGATTTTATAGTCCAACCTGTCTATTTAGGGTGGATTTAAAGTTGTTATAGTCCAACCTGTCTATTTTGGGTGGATTTAAAGTTGTTATAGTCCAACCTGTCTATTTTGGGTGGATTTAAAGATGTTATAGTCCAACCTGTCTATTGAGGGTGGGTTTAAAGTTGTTATAGTCCAACCTGTCTATTTTGGGTGGATTTAAAGATGTTATAGTCCAACCTGTCTATTTTGGGTGGATTCAAAGATGTTATAGTCAAGCATGTCGTCTTTCATAGGTGAATTCAAGGATGTTTAAGTCAGACATGTCTATCAGGGATGGATTTAAAGATGTGTGGAGAGATTGGCACTTGTTAAGACTGTATGCAAGTTACATGACTTGGGGGGGAGGGGGGGGGGTCAGTTTATTTCTCGAATATCAGGACCATCTTCAAGTTCTTTATGATTGACACCAGGGATTAACAATTACCCCACCCTTGGATAATCACTTGTGATTAGAAAGACCACTCAATTAGAACAGTTCTCAAATTAAGTTTGAACATGGTACCCTGCATTTAGGTTTATACTTTAGATTCTAAACTCTTTTCAGTGATTTTCGTCATAATTGGATGCCCCTCTGGTGCAAGTTTGAGTTTTATTGTAGAGTCTAAAAATTTGAAGAAAAGGGAAGATAATACAAATGTATAATGAAGTAAGATGATATCCATATAATAGACCCTTTAGCAGTAACTGCGGTCCTGTGACTTTAGTTGGCAAAATGATACAGATAACCACAAAAAAATAGACGTCGTTATAGTAACTGATTTTTTCTTGACATCATTTTCAAGGAATCTGTATCATTTTGCCAACCAAAGACTGTCAAAGTCACAGGATCACAGTTACTGCTAAAGAGTCTATAGTTTATATTTCTTTTCAAATAAATATCTTAAAAATAGAAAAATATCATAGCATTGGTATTTATTTATTATATTATTTTCATATTATTGATTATAATACATGTATTGATATTATCATTGTTAAGTTGATATGGAATCTTTATACATTGTATTACTATTAAGTATCAAAATAGGAAGTCATATTTATACCTACTCCTTTAGATCCACCACCATTATCTATCTGTAAGGTCAGTGGGATATTTTAAATATATATATATTTATATATATATATATATATATATATATATATATATATATATATATATATATATATAAAAATATAACAATGTTAACTCACATACAAGGGGCTTGAATTACTAGGCCCTGTCAAACTTCAAGTTACTTTTATTGACTGTAGAGTTTAAAAATAAATCTGAATTTCCTGAGTTTTTTCTCTCTGAATATCTAATGGTTAAATTTATGAACATGCAGCCTAGATAATTGTCCATAAATCTATAAGCAATCATTGTAAATAAATGTTTATAGACCTACTAAATATTACAACTAGTCTAACAGGAACTGTATAAATATAGAAATTACAGCTATAAAACAGTGCGCCTTGAGTCAATGTGTTACATCTATACATATATATATTATATGTACATTTTAGCATAAATTAACAATCCTACGATGTACATTTCAAATACACAAAGACTGTGATGCATTTTGATGTCATTTCTTCTTTATATATTTATTCACCCGGATCTGCATTATGATCTGGCTGAAAAGAAATCTGGCTTCATACCTGGTTACCCCTTTAATCAGAGAATGGCTTGATCCACGCCAGGTAATTTCTCAGGTAAGATAGGCACTGCTGTCTATAACGATGATAACACTTTAATACTTATCTTAACTATATAAGCTGTAAACAGCTGGTGTTAAATGTGGGCTTCAGCGTCACTGTTTTAATCCAGTAAATTTGAACATTGTCGACACTACAGTATTACTACCATATCAACTTTGGAATATGTAAAATAGTCATCACTGGTCCAAAATTTCTCTGAATTTCATGGCATAGATATGTGATTCAAGGAGTTTTTATCATTTTGTGATAATTCAGGAAAGCTTCATCAGTTAGTTTTGAATCGTTTAAATGTTGAAGATGTTATTTGTTATGATGAGGAACTATTGGGATTAAATCAGTTTCATTAACGTACCTGTATACATTTAGGTAAGTCAGTTCAAAGTAGCATCAGTCTCCGATACCTAAATGTACTAGCTTGAACCTTGTACACCATCCGGTCGTATCTTAGATTTCAATGAAAGATTTAGAAACAAATTAATTTAATACATGTAGTTATTGTACGTTTGTATAATCATCCTCTTATGTTAATTTTAAATTCAAAAAAAATTTGTGATTTTTTTTAGTTAATTTGCTAAATTTGGGGAATTTAGTTTTACATGACAAGATACGTGTACAAGTCATTCTTTGTTTGGTTAAAAAGACAACAATTCTAGTAATGTTATAGAAAAAGTATTTTTATGAATATATAACTTCCATACAGATATTTCTATGAAATTGACATGGTGAAACTGAATATGTAAAATTATAAAATATTACGATGTACATATGTCCTGCTTGTACATCATGACCCAGAAGTACAATCATCATGAGATTACATGTATGTAGGTCCGCTATCAGGAATGATTGATCAATGCACCTACCTAAAGTAGGATATATGTTTATACCAAAGTTTTGTTGATAAACATGTACATGTGTATGTATACTTTGAACCTTTTCCTTGTCTCATTAACTACACATGTATGTATTATTTCCTGGTTAGGTTGTGGTATATATTTCATCATATTAAAGAAACAAAATATAACGACTTCGGTCAACCTCTTTTTAAATGACAACTTTTGAAATAAAAAAAAGCAGTGAATTTGATCTTATCGTGTTTGTACTGGAGTGATTTAAGTTAAACCGACTATTATTGTAGAATTTATTGAGTTTAAATTTCTTTTGTTTTGTTTGTAAGATTTCAGGTTAAAGTGTATCAATGTAAAATAAATTTAAATATGAAAGAATAAAATATTGTTTACTGGACCTAAAGATAGGCATCTGTATCAAATTCATGTGAAAATATTTTTTCATTTTAAGATTACAAAATGGCATGAAATGCTAGGTGTATATATTATCATGGTACAAAAATGTACGCATAAAAACAAGAGAAAAATGACATCAATGGCATTAGATTTTAAAAACTCATAAGTTGATGTGACTCAATGATTCTAAAGTGCCTATCCCTCCCTCCCCAATATTCAAACACTTGATTTTAAAACAATAATTTTAATATATTCTTTTAGGTTAATTTTGAGAATTTTCCCCATTGTCATTAAAAACTGTGTATTTATGTTGATATATATATATATATATTTGATAAATTTAAGACCTTTAAGGCAACTGTATAATTGATTTAAGTGTTGTAGAGGCATGAAACAAACAAAAATGGCTTAATTACTGGTCAGGAATTTAGATTTTTTTTTTGTATAGAGAAAAAAATCTTTAACTTGAAAAGTTTAATTTTGGTGATCGGATTGAATTTACATGCAATCTAAAATTGTTTGGCTGCAAATAAATGAGGGCTAAGTGATCAGAAATTAAACTGTAATTAAAACAAATTAGTTGAACCTATTTAAGTATCATTGGTGACAATTGAATGTATCAAAGCAGCTGAATAAAGAAATGTTTTTAAAAATTGGCTAAATTTGTAATGTTGTTTGTGTGCCGTTTAGTGTTTATCACTATATGCACCTGTACATAAATGTTCAGTGCAGATGCATGGATGAAAAAAGAAAAATCAAAAAAACTTTAGGTACATGTACATGAAGGAATAAAAGTGAAATGTTGACACCTTTCAAGCCCCATGTACTCATCCTTAATCAGAGTTAGAGAGTAGAGACAGATGTGTTGGTGTGTCAATCACTGTTAAAATACAACATGAAATTTATTTTATTTTGGGATATTTGATATTGGTAAATCATCCAAGGTGGCTTTCTCACCCCATGTTGCCAAAGCTGTTTTGTGTTAGTGTTTGAAATCTGCAGAAATCATCACTTAATAAGGGTCATATGTACTAAATACTTCCATTTTGATACTTTTAGCTACAGAAGAAATTTAATAAATTCATTGAAAGTGGATTTAAAAAGCCTATAAACAAAATTTGTATAATCTTAATTTACTTACAGTATATTAATTAATTTTTTTTTTTTTTGATAAATGATTCTGTTATTTTTATTTACGAGTATATATAAATGAGGTTCAAAGTATACATACATGTACATGTTCATCCAAGTTCAGTTTGCATTATGAAATACAAAATGGATTAACTTAAATCATTTGTTTGTTTCATTAAGCATTGTAATTGTTTATTGGCCTAAAGTCATCATAAACTGGTATAAACTGAAAACTGTCAGTTGCCCCCCCCCCCCTTTTTTTTTATTATCAAATTTAGTATTTATGATGATTCAAAATTGGTCAGAAAAAAACTATAAAAAAAAGGAATATTGTTTAAAAATCATTAATGTTTTCTTTTATTTTCCATTCTATACCTTATTTATTTATGTTTATTATTATTATTTTTTTCATTTTGGTATCATAGATGTACTTTTTGACTGGCTTCATATACAAATGTAAATATATTCGCCCGTGCTTATAATATACTGTCAGAATTTCAAAACATTATTTCACACCATGTGTAAGTTAACAAACTGTAAAGGCTTATAGAGATGCGACAGAAATATATTGTATTTTATTGAAAACATAAACATCTAGTAATATATATGTAAATCATCAGCTAACTGTGGGAATTATTATAGTCCCAAATTAAGTGTGATCAGCAATAGAAAAGAGTAGAAATTCAAAGGATTTCTGTGGCCATATATACTTCAAGTTTTCTATAACTGTAGCATGGATGAAGAAACATTTTGATGGGTTGACTTCAGTTTGATAAAAGTAACACTGTAATGTCAGTGAACATTAAAAAGTAACTGAAAGATTTCAGTCGTAATTTTCATTAACTGTTCAATCTTCAATTCTTTGGGGTAGGATGGGATGGGGAGGGGGTTACTTCTGCAGTTGTTTGATTTCTGTTGTAAAAGATAAGTGAAAAGCAGGCGAGATTAATTTCCTCATTAAGAGCCTGTTTATTTATTACTGCACTGTGTATAATATGCACTTTTATCAGAAAATAAAAATTAGTTTGGAATATGTGTGTTTTTGGCATATGTATATACAGTGAAACCTCACTATTAAGACCACCTAACTGACTGATTCAAAGTGGTCTGAATAGTACAGTGAAACCTCACTATTAGGACCACCTAAGTGACTGATTCAAAGTGGTCTGAATAGCACAGTGAAACCTCACTATTAGGACCACCTAAGTGACTGATTCAAAGTGGTCTGAATAGCCCAGTGAAACCTCACTATTAGGACCACCTAAGTGTGACTGATTCAAAGTGGTCTGAATAGCCCAGTGAAACCTCACTTTTAGGACCACTTAAGTGACTGATTCAAAGTGGTCTGAATAGCCCAGTGAAACCTCACTTTTAGGATCAACTTAACTGAGACAAAGTGGTTCAAATAGCCCAGTGAAACTCACTATTAGGACCAACTAACTGAGTCACTGGTCTGAATAGCCCAGTGAAACCCACCTAAGGATGACTTAACTGATGGTTCAAAGTGGTCTGAATAGCCCAGTGAAACCTCACTATTAGGACCACCTAAGTGAGTCAAAAAGTGGTCTGAATAGCCCAGTGAAACCTCACTATTAGGACCAACTAACTGAGTCAAAGTGGTCTGAATAGCCCAGTGAAACTTCACTATTAGGACCCTGAGTCAAAGTGGTCTGAATAGCCCAGTGAAACCTCACTTTTAGGATCACTTAACTGACTGGTTCAAAGTGGTCTGAATAGCCCAGTGAAACCTCACTATTAGGACCACCTAAGTGACTGATTCAAAGTGGTCTGAATAGCAAAGTGAAACCTCACTATTAGGACCAACTAACTGAGTCAAAGTGGTCTGAATAGCCCAGTGAAACCTCACTATTAGGACCAACTAACTGAGTCAAAGTGGTCTGAATAGCCCAGTGAAACCTCACTATTAGGACCAACTAACTGAGTCAAAGTGGTCTGAATAGCCCAGTGAAACCTCACTTTTAGGATCACTTAACTGACTGGTTCAAAGTGGTCTGAATAGCCCAGTGAAACCTCACTATTAGGACCACCTAAGTGACTGATTCAAAGTGGTCTGAATAGCCCAGTGAAACCTCACTATTAGGACCAGCTAACTGAGTCAATGTGGCCTGAATAGCACAGTGAAACCTTGCTATTAGGACCACCTAACTGACTGATTCAAAGTGGTCTGAATAGCACAGTGAAACCTCACTATTAGGACCAGCTAACTGACTGATTCAAAGTGGTCTGAATAGCAAAGTGAAACCTCGCTATTAGGACCAATTAACTGATTGATTCAAAGTGGTGTAATTATTGAGGTGGTCTCCTAAGTGAGCTGTTCTTTAGGCAAGGTTCCACTGTATGTTGACCTGCTGATAATGATAAGGCAGAATAAGGCAAAGCCAAATTTAAAACTTTCAAAAGACCCAGAAGAAAAATTGTGGTGTAATATTAAGTGCTGTACATGCAGGCCTACAATAATTATCAGTCAGATTTTATTTTTACGATATTACATGTATTTGACTCAGTATAGTTAGATATACCTTTGTATACACCTGTAGGTAACAGTTTCACCTGTAGGTAACAGTTACACCTGTAGGTAACAGGTATGTCAGTTACAGTACATGCTGTCAGGTAACAGTGGGTACCCTAGAACACTATTTGTAGCAGAATATTATAACAGAAATATTGGGTTACTTGAATTTTGAAGTATACATAATCTTAATATTCACAGCTGCAATTTATGGCCTATCAATAGCAGCTTGTGACAATAAAAGTAATTAAGGTATATGAATCACCAACATTTTATAATATAGTGGTATTGATCATAGCAGGACTTGTGATTACATAAATATAGGATATGGTCATCAGCCATGTTTATAAAGTAGAGATATTTACTGAAATTAAAGATAATACACAAATACTTATATATACGTTTATAAGGTATCTAAGACTTTTCCAATCAAATTTATAACTAACAAAATCAAGATTATATAAAACAGAATCAAAAATTTATAACTAACACAGTCAAGTTTATAACTAACACATAATCAAAGTTATAACAAATAGTGTAAAGGTTATAACTAACACAGTCAAGGTTTTAACAAACATAATTAAGGTTATAACTAACACAGTCAAGGTTATAACTAACACAGTCAAGGTTATAACTAACATAGTCAAGGTTATAACTAACAATCAAGGTTATATCTAACACAATTAAGGTTATAACTAACACAGTCATGGTTATAACTAACATAGTCAAGGTTATAACTAACACACTCGTGGTTATAACTAACACAATTAAGGTTATGACTAACACAGTCATGGTTATATCTAATACAGTTTGAATAAAATTTGAAAGCATGAAAAATACAAATGATTTTAGTACATATTGATATTTTGAGTAAATTTCACCCAGTTAAAGTATGTGAATCAGTGACTGATTAAAACTATTCAGTCACATCCAAAATAAACAACTATGTAGTCAAAATAATGAATTAACCCAATATAAGCATGGGTATTTAGTCAATTTGGTGACTTAGGATCTTAAGATATCACATGAACTTCAGCCGTTTTATGAGAAAGGAGTTGTCTTTTCTGGGTATAGTGTGACAATGCTTTTCTCTTTCACTTTATAAAACTGGCACCACCTTATGACAGTGAGAGTTACAACACCAATACAACTAAACCAGTTAGACTGAAAATGACATACATAAGAGTCCTAAACAAGTTATAACCATTGATAAATCAATAAATCACCAAAAAAACACTTAAGTCTTACCACTGTGATAAACCTCTTAGCTGTAGTACACATTTACATGTATTTACATTGTACAATGTACGTGTATGTATGTATGTATGTATATATTTATAGATATTTGTTGAGGATTTAATATTGTTATTCTCATATATATATATATATATAACCCAAAACACTGAAAATAAATCTATGAATTACGGAAACACTTTCACTTCAAAGATGGTACCTCAAAATCAACAAAAATCAATGTCTACAGATTTTTTTTTTAAGTAAAAACCACAAGAATTGGAGCCTGCAAAAGCAACTCTTTCTTATACAGCATATATATATATATATATATATATATATATATATATATATATATATATATATATATATATATATATATATATACACACACACATACACACTCACACTCTCACACACACACAGACACACACAAAGTATATATTCCAGTTCTGGACAATGTTTTAAGAGCTAAGTTATTAAGATATGATATATCTTTCACTTTATATACTTCCTAAACTTATAAATGTAATCTGTTCTGGGGAGTCATAAACACATACAGTTTGTGTTTGTGTTTGCTGGGAACATGTACATGTATACCACTCAGTCAAAATAATCATGTAGAAAATAAACAAATATGTCTGCCTATATTTACCTTTATTCTTGTTATGATTGTATTTATTTTCCATAAAAATTTGTGAATTTATTCTAATCTTTCTTAAGAGGAATTATGGCACAAAGGAAAGATGCTGGTATTTAGCAATCTTCAGACACATTCATCTTTCTTCCACAGTAGTGAATGTAATATACATGTAGATATAACGTTACAAAAAATTAGTTTATTTTCATTTTATTTTAGCTTTCGCTACCTCTTGCTGCTTACTCAAGTTTATGGCCATTTTCGCTATCGGATAAAAACATCTTTGTACAGATATCAGAGAGAAAGTTTGTATTTTAATGTCTTTATTCTGATTTTAGATATAATGTAGGCAGACTTCAATCTTATTGATGCTCTTATCGTCATAAACATTTAGATGGATAAACGCGATCACATATGCAGCTGTTTGTAGATCTAGATAAGTTTTGTTTTCCCCTATTTTTTCTTTCTTTAAAAAAAAACTTGAATACTAAAAGCAGCATAAACTATGTCAAGCTATTGATATGTCTTGATTCCAGAATAAGATTAAACTAGGAAATATGAAATGATAAGATCCAAGGTAATTAGCTAGCCCTGCGATTTCATGTTTTAAACCATATTGTATAAACATACCGGTAAATAACTAAATTTATGTTTCGCAATTTATTGACTATCTTTTTTCTTATTCATGTATTTTCAATATTTGCATTCGAGGTACTGTTGAATAAAAGTTTGGTTTAATCATCAAAATTTTAATTTGGTCTGCCCCGAGTATATCAAGTATTCTCTTCACGTAATATAAAATGATAAAAGTAATTTTGAGGATGTATATTTATTTCTCTCTATAAAAGATTACTCAGATGACTGACTTCTGATGGGTAACTATTAAGATCTGTCCGATTGTAATAGGATTCGCATGTGCAGTTTCATTATGTCTAAGCTATTCACGTGGTATATATATATATATATATGTATGTATATAAGTTGGTATTTTTCGGCCTTTATTGACAAAGCAGTAATGGTTCATTTTTTGTCATTGAAGTAAAAGATGGTATAGAGAGTCATATTTCATTGAAAACGTTATCTGATCGGGGATCCATCTGTCTCCTTGTGTTTATACATAATACTTATTACGTGTTGTAAATAAATAAAAAAAATTGGTCTTCAGTTTTAAACTAGAAAAATTCCATATATTTGTACATGTATAATTTTCAAGTAATATTTTTTTTTTTTTTTTTTTTTTGGTATTTATAAAATCAAAGATCTCACTCTCACTCGCACGTGTGTGCATGCACTTGCAGACCTGATTTACATAACAGGTGCCCTTGTATGTGCAAACCCAAAAATGATTTAAAAGTAGGTTAGGTATGTTCATATCTTACAAAGACAAGTTTTTTCCCCGTTTACAGTAAACCTACACTGTAATTGGAAGCTATACATATCTTCCTTTTCAGTTCATTTATGTGAATATGATACTTGTGAATCCCAAATTTAAATGATAAAAGCCGGTAAAAGTCATCAAAGACTTGATTTTTTTTGGTCCTCTTATCTTTTAAAACCAGACAACCTTTAAGATTTATATACACAAGTCGTGTAAGTATTGTACAAATCTTAAAATATATAAAAAAAAAAAAAAAAGAGAATTTATACTGACAAATCTTGGGACCATTTCTTATTGACAAGATGGTGGTATAGTTATATAGGCAATTCTACTTGGGAGTACAGAAGAGCATATTATATCGCACTTTGTGTGTTAGTTTTCATGACTAATGAATGGGTATATTAGCTAAGAGGATGGGCCAAGTTTCTTCATAACAGTGTCACACTGAAAGCAAAGAGAGAGATATAGAAAGTGAAGTACCTATAGATTTAATATGTGAAAGATATAAATGGTCCTAATTTGGTTGTTTAAATATTTACAGAACATGTCTAAAATGAGTACTGACTGGTAAAAGATGAAATATTTAGAAATTGCTGGATTTGGGCAAAAACAAATATTACACTGTTCAGAAAATTGATTTATTGTCAGCAGATATTTCAATGTGTATTTAAACCAGTGTCTGGTTGCAGTTTCATTTAATTCATGTGCTATGCATACATTTTGTCATATATATATTACAAATGTTATTTAGAATATGTAGTCCAGCATTCAGCCTTGTTTTTCATTAGATGCATTATTCGTTGTTAATGTTAAACAACATTATTCGACCAATGAAATTCTTGTTTTTGACTTCTTTTTTTTGTGTGTGTCGTATTCCAAACTTATTCTCATATTTGTGTTTTGGGATGGGGATTATTACTGGTTTGGATCTTGGTTTTTTCGTGTTTTTTTTTTCTTTTAAAGTTTGTGTGTGGGGTGGTATTTACTGACATGTAGATTATTTCTGTCCTTTGAACTATCCTAAACAAGGCAGAAAGAAATTCAATCTCTGCTCATGATGATTTAAATCTACATGTAAAAGAGAAGCCAGCAGATATTGTTAATATAACCATGTACTTGAAGGAGATAAATCTTTTATGTTTTTTAATCTTCTCAGGTTTAATGTGTTTGTTTGTTTGTTTTCATATCTTCTCAGGTTTAAAGTGTTTGTTTATTTGTTGGCTTTCAAATCTTCACAGCTTTATTGATGTTTGTTTATTTGTTGGTTTTTAAATCTGTTCAGTTTCATAACGTTTCTAGCCACTAGCATTACTAACCAGTTGCTGTTACTTAAGGCAGTTAAGCTGAACCTTTTTTTTTTTTTTTTGTTGGCATGCGCTATGATTGGCATGTCTGAATCCAAAGTTATCTTTGAAAGTGATTTTTTTGTTTATATATAAGTAACTTTTCATATTTATTTAGTATCAATATACAAACAATTTTTGCAATTTTTAATGATATTTATTTTTATCCCTGTCCTTTTATTATCCATTTGAATATTTTTTCTCCTTTCTTTGTGTGTGTGTGTCTGCTTGTGTGAAAGTTCTAGATATAAAAATGAAATGCATCAACAGTTTATCTTTGATGTTTAACTTCTGTTAATTTTCATTGTCATACCAGCAACTTTAAATGTCAATTTACATTTTAAACACAAATTTGATTGAGAGACATTTATTATATACATATCACTGTTTGTGAGAGTTGAAAATAATTAAAATAATTTTCATGATGGGGGGAAATTTTTTTTTAATGTTTCGGAATATTAAGTAGATATCCGATTTCTGGCATTATCTTTCTACTCATCTAACAGGAGGAAATAACTGTTTAGTGTTCCGATGGTTTTATATATGATACATTGACGGAAACATCCTTCTAGGTTTGAGGGTTTTTTTTTGTAGTGTACTAAAAATAATAATAAAAACCACAGACGCAAACAATAAAAATTGTTTTTCTTTGGAGTGACCAGAAGGATGGATCTTATTGTCATTTTTGTGGTCATGCAGTTAAAAAAAGATTTTGGAGATGAAATTAACAACATTGGAACCCCAGGAAACATTTTACCTGTCTATAGGTATGGCAAAGTAGACACTGCTGAGGGCTCTTAATCCAAAATTTTTATTTAAAAACGTATTAAAGTAGGTGAATATACACTTTCTTGAAGTGGAATTTTTTAATTTTATTTGCTTCAGTGATATCAACTTTCAAGAAAAAAAGGTATATATATACATGTAATTAACCTATAGTAACATTTGTACATTAACACAGGAATATTATTGATCTTTAAACTTAAATACCAGCATGGGTAAAGTTGAAATAAATTAAAACACATTTTAACTTGAAATCTTATATTTATGATTCATATTTCGTAGTCACATTTATCATATTAAATCTGATAGAGTAAAAATGCAGTGTGGCATGAGAAAAAAAAATCTTTCTCAAACCTGCGATGAAGTTTCAGTGTGAAAATTTTCAACACATCCATCAAGTTGATAGACTTATCAATAGTATCAAAATGTTGGAAGGTCATATCTGTATTTTATGTTTCAAAAATTAGTTCAGTATGTGCATTTTGATATTATTTCTACAAGCTCTTGAGGCTGTAAGATGTAAATATTTATTTATATTTATGATATTTTTATATTACTTTTGTGATTCTAAACCGACTGATATATGAGCATATCTCTTTCTTGATAAGGAGTATTTTATGACTAAAGCTAACTTTGTTGTGTATATACAGATGGTCTTGAATGTTTCTGACAAAGACATGATCTTTGATTCCTTCAGACCTGCAATCATAAAATAGAGCTGGAATGAAATTAGGTGTACTTTTAGAGTTAAGAAAGAATTTTGGTACAGTTTTTGCATGTTCAAGCCCCAAAGAAGTATGTGTACATTGTGAGAGTCTTAAGTTTACTTGCAGAAGGTCTGTGGATCTTTCTCTAAGTGTATTCTAACTAGGTTTCCTTAACTACAGTGGAACCTGTCTTGAGATAACTCTCAAAAAAGACCACCTGTCTTTTGAGACCACATTTTGTGAGCCACATGGTTAAATAATACTTTTATGATATAAAACCTTGTCTTGTAAGACCACAGTTCAGTGGCAGACAGGGTGATCTCTCAAGACACGTAACACTGTAACAATGAAAAAAAAATTTAAGTCCTTGTATAACTGAAAAAAAAAATGTTGAGGATAGGGTGCAACACAAATAATGTAATGTACTGGTAGGATTATTTCCGGACAAAATGTTGAGATTTTAATAAGTGAAGACATGAAAATTTATCAAAATTTTAGTGTGAGACAGATGTACTTGTATTCTACCATTATTCCACTATAATATTTATGGTGTATGTGAGTGTGCATGTGTTGGTGTGTGTGCATGTGTGTTGGTGTGTGTGCGTGTGTGTGGGCACAGAAAAAGCCTATCCATATCACCCATGCTGATTAAGGTAACCGATCAATACACCTACAGTACAGTTTCAAACCATCTGTTTCAATATTTATTTTTTTATGGTTGTACATTTCATTGTGTAGCAAAGAGCAATGCCATGCCAGCAAAAGCTAGAGAAAGGAAATATGTATATATATATCGGAGATTTACCCACACTCGTATGACAACATAAATAAGCTAAAGTCTGAAGACCTCTATTGACTCCATTTGCACTTTACATAGTGCAATCACTTCTATAAATGTTGGGGCCATATTATTACAGGTCGGTCTTTCTGTTTTTGTGCTCAATTGCCAGGGCTGCTTTGTTTGTATCACATTAGTATCTGTATTTGATTGTTCTATCTCCAGTGACTTGATATATCAGTGTCTGGTAATTAATTAGACACACCTGATAATTGCAACCAAACCACAGGTGTCTAATTCAATAAAAAATGAAAAATTGCTATCTGCAGCAAACAGCTTGCAACTTGGGTCATCTTGATATATTCTTTATTGAGGATTCAATTCACATAGAAATTTTTCTTTGAAAAATAAGCTTTCCCAGATGTGGATATCTTAAATGTATCTAAACTTATCATCCAACACGGTCAGTACAGGTATGGCCACAATATCTTCCCGGTCAGGAGAAATTCCATGTTATCCAATGACCTGCATATAGCTGCTATGTACATGTATACATTCACAATATCTTCCTTGTCATAGTAAATTTGAGCTTTATACCCATGGACCTGTGGCATGATGCCTTATTGCCTTCATCTAATTGTAAGCTTTTAAATATGTTGTTAATATAACAATGCATTAACTTGAATGTACTCTGTAACCCATTAGGAAAACCACAGTAGTGTTTTTTTCTGTAGTCCTGTCAATTAAATGTAAATCTAACACATTATAATATTCAGGAAAATCGGTTGAGGGATGCTGTTTTACTGGTGTGAATAGCTATTGTAAATTAGGATATTTTGGCCATTGTTTAATTTTGGCCAGTTTGGTTACCCTATTAAAATGGCCAAAATTAAACCATCCAAAATATGTACATAATGTTTCTAACGATACTTTTTAAAAATATTTTAGTATTTATAGATTAACAAACAACCTTTTTAAAAACAATACACTGCGTGGAGAGTAGTCTTAATATCAAATACCATGTAATGTATCGATTCCAATTATTCTACCCACACTTTTTAATATTTTGATTGGAATGTTCGACACTATAAGACCGAGATATGATGGTAGGCCAAATTTAAACATGAATGGCCAAAATTTAAAAGTCAATAAATAATCCTCCATTTTATGACCAAATTGGCCAAATTTTAGCGATGCCAAAACCTCTCAATTTAAAGTAATTAAGGATAAGTTTGGCAAAAATATTTGAATCTGAATTTTATTTTGATCCAGTATCAAGCTGCCACCAGCAAAAGCAGTAATGTTGTATCTCTTTTTGGGTATCTGCTGTACTTCAGAAGTCTTTGACAAAAAGTTCTTTTGTATGGATATTATCATGTCATCCTTTTTACATTCATGTTGGAATTAATACCTCAGACATTTTGATGGTTCAATTCTTAGATTTTATTTATCATGGCTTTACAGCTGGTCATTATTTGTGCTCTGGACTCACACCAATGCAATGAGGATCTTTCATTAATGCACCTGAGGTACTTTCACTTTCTATCTGTCATGCACCTGTTCAACATCTTTGTCATATATATGTATTGTGAAAATTTAACCAGGAACTTTATTTTTTTTTAAAAATGAAAGATCAAATAGGAAGAGTACCAGGATTCAAACCCTGGCCCTCAGTATGTGAGGCAAACACTCCCCTGGTACATGTACTATGAAGGTTCAGTGATAAGATTTATGAGTAAGCTTTAAATGATGTTGCTGTTACTGTATATTTTACGTCATCTACGTGTATCTATTTAAAGAAACATCAGACACATCTCAGGTGATTGTATTGACAGAAATTCAATTTCTCAGAAACTGTTGTTTCTAAAACAGATTAATCTCCCTGGAGTTGTGTGTTGAAATTTATAGATCTAAATATAAGGATGGTATAGCTGACAAATTGAAATGTGTTGCATAAATAAATACACAAAAGGAATGGATTCTTATGATTCAGAGATGATGAAAATTGGTCTGAAGTTCTGATTAAAACTCAAGAGTGTTTTGAAGGTAAAAACATTAATGATAAAATCTCCATGACAACTGATTGTGTCAGGTGTGTGTAATTATAGTTTGTTGTGTAATTTTGATTTGAATTCTTTCATGGAGCATCATCATTTATTGTAAAAGTGAGAATGAAATTATATTGGTATAAAGTCAAACTGAGGAAATTGATCAGTGACATTGTTATACAGTATCCTCAAGATTTCCTTTGAAATCGATACTCGTCAATATCTCTGTATGTTGCTTCACTGAGGGAAGGTACAATGTATTCTTTTTCCAGTTGTCAGGTAAATGTACATGTAGTATGAGGTAACAATATGAAATTCATTGATCCTCTCCAACAGTAAACAAAACCTTGGATCATTTCCTAATTCTAAGAGATAATAATAGAAGATAAAAATATCAAGCCTGTAATTAGCACCTAATTAAATAGATGATAATCTCATTACAGCAGATTTACATGTACATCTGTACATATCCAGTAATCTTAAGAATATTTGGCCCACGGCTATAATTGACAGGTAGATAGTTTTAATGGCCTGAGTAGTAATGGTGTCATGATTCTGTATAGCAGTATAATATGGTGCAATTTTAAGGTCATCTGCCAGCTTAGTCAACCGTGACCTGAATCATGTAAACATTTTTAAATGTTGATGAGGTTTTAAGTCTTGTCAACACTGTGATCAATTGCAATGGGTGATGTAGACTGCGTTATTGGAGTGGTTGAGATTACTAAGGGAATGACAGAAATAGTTTTATGGATGACCAAGTCTTGATTGATGAATTTTGTATCTGAATCATTGATTTAATGAATCAAGATCTCAAAAATATGTCAATATGTGCCAATTACATATTTATGAAAATATTTATCATTGCTAGCACATTTCGTTTTGATATGGAAACAAGGGTAATTTCCTCTAATATTGTCAAATCAAAACCATTAATGTTAATTTATCTGTCAATATTTCACTCTATTGAGGAACACTTAATTTACACATTAGATATTTGAGGACTTTCTGCATGAAATTTGCAATATGCTGGTATAATTTTACAATTGAACATCACCTAAAGACCATCTTGCTTAGGCGAATGCCTTTTAAATATTTTAAAAGAATCTTGAAAAAAAAAATTGATAAATTTTGAAAAATCCTTTATTTTCTTTTGTTTAAATTTTTGTAGTTATTCCTTAAAAATTGCATTCATTCACATAAATTTTCACTGATTTTTAGGTAATCTATTGCCCATGATCCTAAGACCAAATTTCTTCAAATATAAAGTGTACATAGCTACATATAATCATATTGCCCAGATTGATGCCTTCTCTGGGATTTTGTGAACTATATACATGTATATACCAGTAAATGTGTGAAGCTGTCTTGGTAATAACAATTGGAATACAAGTGACACTGATTACATCAGATACTAGAGAGCAATCCAAATTGTACATACAATAACAGTATCAACGCATGCTTTCATAGTAAGATCACTTAAACATACTACACCTCAAAATAACCCTTACTTGACAAGCAGAGATATATCATTATTGACAGAGAAACACACGACTTGCTGTTTTGGTCAGTTTCACTTCACTGATAGGACATAAATGTAATGATAGACAATGATTAGAATGGAGATACACTTATCACATGTAGTGTAATTGACAACTTTTACTATGTAAACATACAGTGTCATATTCCGTACATTCTTTTTTTCTCCTATGAATTAATTGTGCCAAATTGTAACATATCTATGGGTTACAATTGTACACTGCATTACAGTTGTTTTTTCAAGATTGGCTTGAAATTTGCCACAAGATTATGTCAGGTATTTATCTATTGATATAATTTTCTCAACATTTTTTTGTTTTTTGTTTTTTTTTTGTGCAATTTTATACATTCCAGAAAGGAGGGCATGCTATAGATTTGTGTATCTTTGTTTACTTGTTTGTTTGTTTATTGTTGTTTAATGTCCCACTCAAGAATCTTTCACTCATATGGAGACATCACCAAATGCCGGTGAAGGGCTTCAAAGTTTTGGCCTATGCTCGGCACTTACGACCATTGAGTAGTGAGGGTTCTTTAACGTGCCGACACCTACTGCGACACGGGACCTCGATTTTAACTGTCTCATCCGAAGGACAGGAAATCTTTGTTTACAATAATTGATATCGTAATGAAGGAGGGAAAGGGTACTAGTAGTTTTATTTTACGATGATTGACAAACAAGTTATGTCAACTTAAATTTATGTCTCCTATTGGCCCTGGTTTTGTACCTGGAGAAAACCCATGTGTCCGACTTGGCAACCACCGTACCATCTCACATACTTCCCTGTCAAATCCAAGGATCGAACCCGGGTTTCATTGGTGAGAAGTGAGTGCGCTAACTAATCACTGTGCTACTCGAACACCACAGGCTGATCTGGTTGACCACAGTTTCCCTAAATGTAATGATGAATTCAAAGGTTACAGAGACCTGTATCACACACATTTTGTTGTTATTTGATATAATGGTAGTTGCTGTTGAGTAATGTACACAGGATAAAAGGATAATTGAAATGTCTAACAAGACTATCACCCCCTCGTAAGAAAAACAAAAGTAATAATAGTGAAGGAAAAAATATTTAGTGTAGCTATTAACAAAAACAATGGATAAATAAAAACAAAAGCTCTCAATTAAATGCCTTTGTATAGTTGGTTTCTTATTAAAGTTTTCAAATGGCAAGGAAGCTTATCACAGGGGAATTCATACCCATGATTTTCACAATACATGTTGTGTGTAAAGAAAATGTACCTCACCTGTTTTAAATAACAGTGGGGCACAGTGACCATGATCGGTCACTTACACGAGATGCAAACCAAACTTGACAACTAAGAAGGCTGTACATGTATTGTACTATTGTTTTCTGTCACTTTAACACTTTCCATTGAAGAGATATCATTGGCATTTGTGTAGTTGGACCAACCACGAAAGGTCACTTTCTTATAAAGAATGACCACCTATCAAGGTCAGATCCAATATTCAGGAGCATATATCAAAGGTCAGCAAAATAATATTGTAAATCAGAGACATGTGGCCTAAAACCTTGAAAGACTGAGAAACTTACATGTTCATAATGTTAAAAATATTCCCGACATCAGCTAACCGAGATATCTGATTGCTCGAGAAGTGATGTGTAGATTCTCAGAAAATTTAACAAAATGTTTGTGCTAAACTGTAATTATCAGAACTGCACTTATGGCAGATACTTGATATGAGAAATATCTAAAACTTTGTTAGAATATTATAATTAAGTGTACTGGCTAATTGACAATGATTAAACCAGTCCGAAACAGTCTTCTCTGCCTACCAACCAGAAACCAACTTCACTTCCTACCAATCAGAAACAGCTTCACTGCCTTAACCAATTAAAAACAAATTTTACTGTCTAGGAATCAAAAACAATCTTCACTACTTGCCATTTAGAAACAATCTTCATTGTGTACCAATTAGAAACAAACTTCAGTCTACCAATCTGAAGCAATCTTTATTTCTTATCAGTCAGAAATTATCTTCACTGCTTCCCTTTCAGAAACAAAATTCACTGATCACTTTTCATAAACAAACTTCAGTGTCTTCTAGTACTACAGGTAATGAAATACAATCTCCACTGCTTACCATTCAGAAACAAATTTCACTGCTTACCTTTCAGAAACAATCTCCACCGCTTACCTTTCAGAAACAATCTCTACTGCTTACCTTTCAGAAACAATCTCCACTGCTTACCTTTCAGAAACAATCTCCACTGCTTACCTTTCAGAGACAATCTCCACTGCTTACCTTTCAGAAACATGGTTACAGTGTTTTATTAAATCAAATGTAATAGGTATAGATTCATACTATTCTTCCCATATTTAACACTTGAGTAATGATTTACAGTAAATTATATTTATGATGAGTTTGTCAATATTTGCCAGAGTTATTGGGCTTTAAAATTTTCCAGAATTACTTTTGGAGATCGTGTTTCTCAAATATATCTTCTCTGGCCTTTTTTTTCTTCAGGTTTTAGTTTTTGGGGTTGTTTTTTTTTGGGGGGGGGAGGGGGGGGGTTCTTGTGTGTCTGTTTATCTACTATCCACCTTCACAGACCAAAATGTTGATAATGTTACATGTCCATGTACTTTACAGTTTTTCGTTTTGATGTAACAATTCAGTATTTTGATTTTATTATGTCCCATACTTTTGAATATTATCTGACACAGTATTATCTTAATTATCTTACATTGTACAGAATATGTTGTAATATCAGTTCCTGTCATCCTAGATCTACCAATCTTTCTACAGCTGGGAGTGAAGCTTAAAATGATCTCCATTATATAGGCTGTAAAGATATATCAATATTACTGTTAGAATACATTATGTATAACCAACACTGGGAACATGTGTATTGAATTAAGTTTTTGTTTTTGAAGTGTCTGATATAATTATTCATTTATTGATCTTTTTCAACATATGATAACCATAAGTGCTAATACATGTATTTTTTATCTTCTGCATAACATATAATTGAGTTTTAGACACACTTTTTTCACACTCAGTAATTTGCTCAATACGATTTCTCCGGGAAATGTAATAATCATTTTATGATTTTAAACTACCAGCCTAGTCCACGTGTAATGGTAGATTTAAGGTTAGCCAGGTACTCAAGAAGTTCTCTTTGACAAGTATATGAGGGTCTAGTATATGTAAACTGTAATGTTTCCACATTATACAGTGAAACCTGCCCTGAGAGGCCACTCTGATGAATGACCACTTGTCTTATGAAGCCAAAAATAGAAAGCAACCACTGAATAATCCTCTGATGAAAACCTCTTTTGAGAAATCTCATAAATGTGACAGTAAAGGTGGTCTCTTAAGACATACCTAAAGTACTAAACAAGAACAACAATTGATTCTTATCATTTGTATAACGTAGGTATCAAGGAATCACACCCTTTGTGCTACACTGTACTTCATCAGACATTGTAGGTATCAAGGAACCTTGTCCTTTGTGCTACACTGTACTTTGTGCTACACTGTACTTCAGCATACGTTGTAGGTATCAAGGAAACATGTCATTTGTGCCACGCTGTACTTCAAAACTAAAGACTCCAGGTCAAGTCATGGTACACAGTTTGCACACTAAATCAAGTTTGTTTTAATTTCTTCTCAAGTTGGTCAATATGTTACTCAGAAGGAGGGGGGGGGGATTCGATATTTTTCAAAGTTTTGCTGCAATGTTAGTTCTATATTTTAACCATATAACACCTTAAAAAAAAAAAACGCTTTGCTATTTTTTTTCTTTCATTGTTCTCATCATTGTATTTTCTGTCTTTAGAAAAAATCTATTTTATTTGGACCAGTTTTGATACGTCTGGATATTTCTTTGTCAGGACAGATTGGTGACTGCATCAATTTATACCAGGATTCCTGTATGAGGAGAGGTGGTAGTTTCATCTAGTAAAATGGACATAAAACATTCAATTTATGGCAGTTAAGCATTTAAGTCCAGGCAATGATTACACACAGGGCCAAATTCCATCATTAACTCACTGTTATAAAATGGCTGTAAAACTTTTTATGTTTAATTATTACATGGGTGTTGGATGTCATTGAGAATTGATTTGATTTAGTTAAGAATGTAAGTGAAAGTCGGTGAGTAATTGCTGGCTTTTATGACAGTCACCTTTTGTGTAGAACTGTGGCTATTGTGTAGGGTGTGTTTTGAGGACTGTGGCTATCGTGTAGGGGTGGGTGTGGAGGACTGTGGCTATTGTGTAGGGGCAGGTGAGGAGGACTGTGGCTATTGTGTAGGGAGCAGGTGTGGAGAACTGTGGCTATTGTGTAGGGGCATGTGTTAAGGACTGTGGCTATTGTGTAGGGGCGTGTGTGGAGGACTGTGGCTGTTGTGTAGGGTCAGCTTTGGTCATTAAAATCAGTGTATGTAACAATAAAATAGTTACCAACGAGCTTCCATAGCTTCCTTGGCCTATTGGTTAGAGCATTGCAATTTAAACCATGAAGTCTCTCACCTCTAATCAGTGTGGGGGGTCAAGCCCTGCTGAAGTTTGTTAACACATTTGACTATGACTTTTCCTTCTTCAAGGCCCCACCATAAGAATTAAATGTGACCACAATTTTTAAGATTAAGGAGCTCAGGTCTGATATTTCGGGATGTTCCCATTTTATTTTCACATCCTTTAATGGTACAATAGTGAATATTTTATTTTTTTACAGAAGAATAATTGAATCTAGAAGCCTGAAATTGATTATGGATTTGGAGGCTATATATGGACTAGAGGTTTACTATATACTATTTTTTATATATAGGTCTTTTTGGATTAACACAGAGAATTGGCAACTTTAGACCCCTTGTACTACATTGTATATACTTTATGAGCTTGTCATGTCCAGTAAATGAGAATATTTTGACAACATAGTTTTATACCTGTAACATATAGAATCAGAGATAATATGTCGATATTGAAATTTACATCTATAGCTGTTAATTGCCACTGCAAGTAGAGCAGCTAAGCTTTGAAATTGACAGTTAACATGCGGTCATTGATCAAAATGTTGTCTGATTGGTCAGATGACAGGTAATCCCACCTGTAGTACACATCAATTAAATTTGGTAGATCATCGATAGACAAGGGTCGTAAAAACCTAATTCTCTACAACTCATCCATTGCCCTTTGGCACAGTAGATTAGTGACTTGAATACAACGATGATGTGTTATCCCGATTGATCTATTTCACCACAGATGACGGATAAGATAGGTAGGCATGTAGTCTTGCACAGAGGGAGGTTTAATTGAATATCATTTACATGTCCACACAATGCGTATAACATTGGATAAAAAACTTCCTTAGTATTTATTTGGTACAATAGAAAAAAGGAAAGGGGTAGAGATTGTAAATGTGTGTGTTTAAGTGTGACGGTTTGTACTGCTGATTAGATCCAGCCTAATTGTGATGGTCAATTGCGGTCTTTGAGAGATCTGTCTATCTGTTATGATGCATAACATGTATTGTATATACTATGCTGTTTAAAAGTACAAGCTTACAGAGAGACTGGTAAACACCCACAGGTGAGTCCACAGTTAGCTGTCATGTTGATTTTTTCCCCTGAGAAATTACTTTAGGTGAGAGTCTGGCAGGGATACATTGGGTGTATTTATCTATAGAACTAAAAGGGGGTTGGAGATGGTTCAGAAGTGGTTGCATTACGTAACCCATCAATATTAATGGTGGCTTTGTACTATTAAGTCACATAAATTTGATATTAGCTCAACTGTAGCTATGTAAACACAGTTGTCTGGATCGATGTTATTCAGATAGATTGTATAAGCGTTCATCAGAAGCATTCAGTCTGTTATATTTGTTTGAGTTTGAACAATGATAATTAAATATTATTTACGCTGGTATAATTCCAGCACACTTCATTTTCTAATCCATCATATTCAAGGTTATCAAGTCTGTTGGTTCAGAATTCAGATTAATACATGTATATACACATATTAAATTTTGATATTTGTCTATCAATTAACTTTGGTATAACCGAAATTTCGACTCATCCCATTTTGACATAAAGAGATTCCACTGTGTGTGTATATATATATACAATAAAACCTGCTTTAGTGACCACCTGTGTATAAAGACCACCTGGTTACAAAAACTATTTTTTGCTGTCCCCAATAGTACCATTTGTGTACAAATCAACCTCTTCATAAAGACCACCTCCCTATAAAGATGTGTTTTTTATGTCCCTAAGGAGGACATTATATACAAATTTCACTGTATATTCATTTCTAGCTGTCTTACATTTATTTACCAGAAATAGAAAATACAGGTTTGTCAATTATCAAAACCACAATAATTATTGTATTTTTTTTTTTTTGGGTCGTTTGAACTTTATCAGCGAGGGTTTCACTTGATGTGAATTAATTGACAGGTATCATTTCTATCATTTAAATAATTGATTCTTTCTTTGATCCATCACAATTAAACTATGATAGATTATAAAATTTCAGGTTCACGGTCGTCATTTCATTCATTTGAATATTCAATTTGCATTTATATCGTTTCATTATTCGCATGATGTATGTAAAACAGAGATTAACACTTATTTCTTTTGATGTTTTGACAGGTTTAGGTGTGCATATTTCTGGGCAGGTGAAAGAATGATATGAAGAAAAAACAAGCTCGTTACCTGGATAACACATTGTTTTATTAAAATCATTCAAGATTGCACGCTTTTGGATTACCTGAAAACGTAATTAAAATCGTGTTTGGATTACATCATCAGATTATCAAAATCACGATTGGATTATGCGATTAGATTATTAGAATTGTGTTTGGATTATATAATCCAGCAGGGAGTTACGTTGGATTATTCAAAGTTTTCCCAATTCTACACATTACAGCTTATATTTGTTTCGGTGCCTTCTCTTGATAGTGTTATTGGAGTACGTAGTTGCGGATAACATTCAGAAGGGGGACACCCCCATGATAGTGCAGATGGATTATTTGTGGAATAAGTTAGTATGACAGCTGAGCATCTGAGATGTCATGTAGATTTTACGCAATAGTCTGGATTCTGCTTGTCGCTGTAGCAACAGGTAGGTAAACTGAAGGAAAATCTCATCAAATTGAAACTTTTTTTTTTTAAAATACATGTTATGATTTTTAACTCATCACGACATAACCACATATGAGATTCTGTTGATTCAGGATTTCTTTGGAAAGGTGAAACAATTGCATGTTAATATTGTGTCACCTGAAACCTAACAGTGGTTATGTTGAGAAACTACTGCAATTGGATCAGACAGATTCTATTTTTATCAACTTCGACCTTATCTGCTGTACACATGTACTATGATGGTTGATACTGATCTATAAGTGTGGACAGATAGTTTACAAACATAGTTCAACCACCTGAGACATCTTGGTGTGACATACGTGTTCATCATCAGTAACTGTATACTGCATTGTAGACGTAGACACAAACTTCCATTTTGTGAGAAAGTTTTGCCACTTTACTTGCAGAAAGTCGGTGGTCTCTTCCCAGCTACCTTATTCTCTTCTTCTCCACTGATAAAAACTGGATGCCACGATATGACTGAAAAATTTATGTGGCGTTAAACAACGAACAAATTTCTAGTTTTGTTTTTGTTTTATTGTTTTGTTTTTTTTTTCGTCCCATCAAAATTTTTTTTACATTTATGTTAAGATATCACCAGCTTTAGGTGAAGTGTCACACATTTTGACCTGTGCTATGGACTGACACCAATGCAGCGAGTTTTATTTTACGTTGAACTCCTACCATGACATAGTACAACAAGCTGCTAATTGAAAATACCCTATAGTTATCAGATTGTAATAGACTGATCATCTTGTTGCATTAACACCACTCACTTACATGGCTGTATGTTGCATTAAAACCACTCAGCTACATGGCTGTATGTTGCATTAAAATCACTCAGTTACATGGCTGTATGTTGCATTAACATCACTCACTTACATGGCTGTATGTTGCATTAAAATCACTCAGTTACATGTACATGGCTGTATGTTGCATTAAAATCACTCAGCTACATGGCTGTATGTTGCCGATATACTAGATCAGTGAAGAACTTTATTAATATATTATTTCTACATGTATTTAGATACAAACATGTATGAATATTTAAAATGTATCATTTCTCTTACATGTACAGATGAAAACTCTACCGGTAACTCCTTTTGTTGGTTGTCAACAATAAAAGTGATAGAGGTGTCCAGGGTACAATTATAGAATGTAAAAAGTGTTCCGACAGACGCTTTAAAAGCTAGCAGGAAATGTCAAAAACTTCAGAAAACTATTGATTAATATCGGTGATCTCTCGAGATGAAAACTGTTTTACTGTAACATATTTGATTTTATTAATTAAGTAATACACAAGTAGTATGAGGTCCAATCACTGCCGTGGTGTCTCTATAGACAAGTGAAAACTGTTTTACTGTATATAGGTGATACAAATGTAGGTGGCCCCTTATTGCAGTGGTGTCTTTATAGACATTTGAAAACACTTTAACTGTAACATATTAGTAATAGTAGTAAGTGACCCTACACAGCAGCAGTATCTGAAGATTGAATGTCCGAATTACCAAGATTACACATTGTTTTTTTTATTTTGAATACATGTAGTGTTTTTAGCCACACTCAAGAATTTTTCGGTTATATAGTGGCGGCGAGTTTTTATTGGTGGAGGAGAGAACCCGGTTATAATGTACCTGTGATGAGTCTTCCCCATGTAAACTGACAAACTTTCTCACAAAAATCAGCTTAGGTTCCAGTGCGGCTTGACCCTATGCTGACCAGAAGTGAGAGACTTCATGCTTCAAACTGTGATGCTCTAACAACTTAGCCATGGAGGCCCCCTTAACATTGTTCTGCGTTACTTAGCAAATGTGTGTACATGTAATTACCCAGAGTTCAAATGTCACACATCTGTTCTTAGTGTAAGGATATTTCATTCTAAACTATTAAAATATGTTAAAGAAAATAAACAGAATATCAGTGTTAGAGTGGTGGTAAAATAAAAACACAAAGATACAAGTATATTGTGGTATTGTTTTGTCAGTCTAATCCACTGTAATATAACGGAAATCTGAATAAAATCGCCCGTAATATATATGTGCAGGGATCACCATGGCCTCCCTCAGTGTGGTTTTATGATCTGCCTTTCTTTGGAGGAGGCTCAGCTGAACATTGAAATGTTAGTTAGGGATATACTACAATGTGTCTTTTGAGAGCACTGCAGTGACTGCTATATAATATGTTACAAGGTTGAACCTTGAGAACAGCTGAAATGAGTCCCATTACGAATTGTCACTTTGTCTTGTTTATTTCAGTCTTCAACACTCTTAGTTTACCTGTATGAGCCTGCTGTTGCCATACATTATAATGCATGGTCCGTGCATCCTTGGAACATTCTAAACTTCTCAAAAACGCATATAGACTAGTCTCATCAAACTTGGTATAAAGCATATAAAGTAAAAATCAAATGTAACAAATTTGATTGGATATAGTTCTCTTTATTCACAACATGTTCAAAATGAAATTAAAAGCTTACATTCTTAATTTCTGTTTCCACAGAATGCTCAGGCTCATCCTTCAAAGAATTTTTTAAAACGCTACTATAGAGTGGACAGGGATGAGTTGTCCTTCAATTGGAGGAATTCCTACTTTTTAATTATTTTGCTGCAAAATCTTTTGTGTTAAATCTTTATTTTCCCTTACAAATGAGCCATTTTTGTCTCGTCTGGCAGCAAAGGCGAGACATACCATGATAGGGATCACTAATTCTGTCAGGCGGTGGCGGCGTCAACATTTTGTTTCTGGAGCAGAACTCCTAAACTACTAGGTGGATTGGAACCATACTTCATACAAATGATCCCCATGTACCCTAGATGTGCCTTTTGGGGTACTAAGGTCAGTCTGACCTACTTTTTGGAAACTAGGTCACAGTTACTGAAAATCGTTTCCAGTGCAGAATTCCTAAACTTTTGGGTGGATTGGAACCATACTTCACACAAATGATCCTGGTGTACTCTAGATGTGCCTTTTGGGGGGTACTAAGATCGATCTGACCTACTCACTGGAAACTAGATCACAGTCACTGAAAACTGTTTCTGGATCAGATTTCCTAAACTTCTGTTTCCATTGAAACTGTACTTCACACAAATTATCCCCTTGTACCCTAGATGTGCCTTTTGGGTACTCAGAAGCTGGTCTGATCTGATTTCTGGAAAGAAGATTTCGGTTACTATTGTTATTATTATTATTATTATTGATTATTATTTGTGGCAGGCGAGGCATATAGCTCCATGGAGCTCTCTTGTCTTCCTTTTTTCACCATTGTGGAATCACATCCCTGTATAGATTATAAATGTACTTGTGCACAAAAGTGCTCATCTTTTGAGATATATGTGTGGTGTCACAATTGTCAATTGAATTAAAGTATGGGGAAAAAAAACAAACAAAATATCAATATAGTCAGGAAGCATGATCCCCTTTCAACCTCAAGCTGTACTACTAGAATGTCCACAGCCTTTATCTATTATTTAGGCAGGGCCAAAATTTGGCCCCATTCCTAATGCAAAAATACATGTGTTTTTTTTCCTCGAATTTGATGAAAAAAATTCCCAATTTGGTGTTGATACCATGATCATAATGAAAGATAATTAATGTAAGGGGCAGTTGCTATGAAAAAAAAAGATTCCATTACATTTAGATTTCCAAGTGTGCAGACAATTTTTCCCAATTTGACTCAAATTTAAGTTAAAATTCCCAGTTGTGTTGTTAATTGATATTTGCTCTAAATTGACAGAAAAAGGCCTGAAGAATGTCCATCATACAACACATCTGAGATCCTTTGATGATGGGGCATCTTCCAGTTCCACTATCTGGCAGTATTTGCTTGCAAATATTATTGATTTGAATGAATCTAGAAAATTGATCACAAAATTTCATTCAACAAACAAAGCAGAATATCATCATTTACATAAAACATGACATGATTTTGCAAGGTCATTTTGGGGTCCAGTTATAGGACCCATTACCAATGCAGAAATGGCTTGTATTTCTTCTTCTTCTCCCCCCCGGCCCCCCCCCCCCCCCTCCCTCCCCCCGAAAAAAATAAAAATAAAAATGCAAAAAATCCCCATTTTTGAATTTCAAAAATAAGGAATTTAGTATTTAAAAAAAAAATGTCTCTTTTGGTTAAAGGAATTTTAGGATCCCATCCTGTACCCAGAATTTAGTTGGAAAATCCCTGCATGATGTAATTTTCATGTATATATACAACAAGTATCAATGTAGATTAGTGTATAAAAGTGTATTGATTTATATTAGACCAAAAATTGAAAGAAAAAATAAATATTGTTTGTCAGGTGCCATTAACTTTTTATGATTTCATGTCAAAAATCTGAAAATTTTGTCCAGTTTATATGGTGTACATGTCATAAGTAAAAGACAATTTTCTCATCAATTGACCCACTTCTGAAACTACAGGATTGGGCACATCAAACACTTATATAAATGACTTAATATTTAAATGATTGCCTTTTTATATTATGTTATCAAAGTATAATTATATGAATTATCTATGTAATTTTGTTCTTTTTCTTTCAGTTTCACATGGTGTAGAATTAGAATGGATTCAACAACCCTCAAATACTTCCACCGTGCAAGGCGGCGATGCTATACTTAACTGTTCCTGGCAAGGACAGTTAACCAGCAACATAGCAGTATGGACAAGTCCTAGTGGTGCTAGCTTATTTGTAAATAACCAATCTTTAACTACAGATGCCAGATTTTCGATCGTTGGAATATTTGATTTAAAAATAACAAACATTTCGAAATCAGATCAAGGGTTTTACACTTGTACACTAAGTGGTCTGGTCCCAAACAGTGCCAAAGGGTATTTAGATGTTTTAGGTAAGTCAAAAGGATTATTTTTAGAACATAACAGGCCTTTTTCTATAGTTTTCCACAGGGCTGCAATTCGGCCCCATTTCCAATTGCAAAATACATGTGTTTTTTCCCAAATTTGATGAAAAAAAAATTACCAATATGGTGTACAGACTGTGACTGTAATGAAAAATACATTATTTCTATAGGGAAATGCATTGAAAAGAAGAGAATCTGTTGCATGTAGTTTTATATGTGAGCTGACTATTCTAAGTTCCAATTGTGTCACCAATGGCATTTCCCCCAAATTGGCGAAAAAACCATGCATAGATCAGGGTCTAGACTCAACACTTTAAAATCTAGTAATGCTTTTATACATCTGATAGTATTCTCAACCTGCTTAGCCAGTCAGATTACAGAATTTTCTGCCTAGCCAATCAAATTACAGAATTTTCTGAATTTTAGTAAGACTCTCTGATTTAATTATTCTCAAGTGTTATGGCAGTGAGCCTTGATGTTGTAAATGTGAGAATCACTTTCAGAGCACTTATAGTATACTTACTGCAACTTTTTGAAACTATAGATTTTCCCGAGACTTTTTTGAAAATTGTTGTTCATTTTAGTGCCCAGTTTAGTAAAAAAAAAAAAAAGAAGATGATTATGTTATTTTAGTAAGTAAATACATATATTAATAAAATGCAGTAAAACTTCCATGAGTCAAAGTTCAAGGGACCACTTAGAAAAATTTGAAAGGACTTTGACTCTAGAATAGTATTTCAGAGGTTCTGTTAGATGTACCATATTTTACTGCTTCAAATCTGTATAAGACACATGTAGTCAAGATATCTAATTATTAGTGCTAAATTAACTTAATTTTCATGAAATTGAGTGTTTATGGGAAAAGGAATTGTGAAGCATTGAATAACAAAACTATTCAGGACTTTGTCAATTATTTGAAACATTGTGAAATTTTACTCATTAAAGTTCTAAACTGTTGATAGACACAACAAGTGACACAAAATTTTAAGGGCATTGTACATTGTACACTGTATAAGGATAATATTCACAAATAAAGTACTAGAAGTATAGGTATACGGTGTTCTATCTGAAGCAAACATGATAACTTAAGTCAAGATTCTACTAATTAGATTAAACGTTACATGAATTTTGATGATAAAACAAGCACAGGTGTGTTTTCCCACAAATGAGCTAATCATGGGATGCCCATTTTGGTTGTAGACTTATTCTAGCATATCTTTGTTGACATTCAGGCTTGTCTCTCGTTTATCTAGAAAATTTTGGCCATTTTTTCCAAGTTCAGTTACATGTGTACAGTGTAAATGTGTGGACATGTGTACCAAAAATACAGATTCAAATTGACCTGTACATGTATAATGATATCCAGGACATATGCATACAGTTGGACCGCATTATCAGGACCAGCTACATGTACCTAGCTGACTGATATTGGTCTGTTTAACAAGGTAGTCTCTTAAATAAAGGTTAGGACTTACGTAATATTTATTGACAAAAATTTTTCGAGTGACTTAATGTGTAATTTACATGTAATACTGTCTTGAACGTGAGTTTGTCTGTAGGCGAGGTTCTATTACATACAGTTTGGCATGGACTCATTCTGTAACATGTATGCAAACTGTGAAACAGTGGCGACTCAGTCTACGCTAGCTCTTCGACTTGGCTTACACCACTGCCACCAACGTTTCATGCGTAGTATAGAATTTTGCCCCAAATTTTAACTTTCATATCATTGTAAAATAAATTGTTAATTTTGTTATATTGTGATTAATTGTAACAAATATACAAGGTCATAATGATATTTTTATATAAGACTGACGATAATTTGAAGAACACAGTCCTTTTTTGCAGCATAGGGCTGTGTATTGATTAATTGAGTGAATTTTTTTGATACAATGCGTATTGAATATTTGTTTTTTCAATACTCAATACGTATTGATGTATTGGTCAAGTCTCAAAAAACAACAATTTAAGTTTAATTTAAATTTAATCAAGTTTAATTTACATCTTCTGTGTTAAAATTCTACATATTTGTGTTTTCTGAAATCATTACCAAACATAGGCTGAACTTTTTTACCTGATTTTAAGTGATTTTTTTTGTGGTAAAATAAGGGGCAGAAGTCCTCCCATATACTTTCTTCGTAGCAAGATGTTGTGTCATTTTTACAGCAGTTCAGTGATCATTTTAACTCTCTATTTCTTATTGTTGACGTCTGATATTTATTGATATGCTTACTTGATCTTTTAGATTTATAAATCCATCATCACTAAGTTATGACATGACATTTCTATGAGACATTTATTCTAGCTACCCATCGTTTTTTGTATTCACATCGACTGTCTCCATTTTTAACATAAGTAAATGTAAGACATTCGCTGATTGGATGATCATAAATGTATATTCATTGTTTCATTAGAAAATTCGGCCTAACCCCAGAGGTGACATGGCCGCGGGATGTATACATGGGCTCTATTTTGACCCGTTTCACACAGATGCTGAACAAATTTAATGCGATTTATAAATGTTTTAAAGGCCTATAATAAGACTGTCCTGTGTACCGATATGGACAATTTTGTGTATCGATATATTGAAAGGACTAGTGATACCGGTATGAACCGATATATATCGATATATTGATTCACCCCTATTGCAGCAAGAACGCTGTAGATATATCCCAACCGATTAGAGAAAGGCTCTGAAAAACTCTCGATGAGTAACTTTGTATTCCATTATTCCGAATGAAAACGGATGACATGATTGCCCTGAATTAGACTGGGCTGATTACTGTTGAAGACAAAGAAATAATAAATCATTATTGTGAGAACATCAGTTGGGTTTTAACTATTTCAAAACAATTCAATGCCGTTTCTAATTTACTACAGAATATAGATGTTTCAACTGTGTCTGCCATTTTGAAGCATACCTTCTATGGTTTCTTTGTAACAACGAAAGTAGTACAGTGAAACGTTTAGATAACTGATAGTTTCCGAAGGGGATGAAGGCAGTGGTGTATAAGATCAAGGATCTTCACTTCCTGTGAGGAGTGTGGGATTTATGTGGCAAGCAGGAGTTACTGGGTCAAATTATGGTATATGTTATACCTAGGGCTTCTTTAGAGAAGTTAGTCACTTAGTGAATGTTGCTTTACCAACAGTTTGGCATAAGTAATGAAGGTGACAGGCCCACAGCTGACTTTTAGATAATTCCCTAGGTCCTGTATCACAGTAGACAAGTCAAATTTAGGAACCTTCACTGCATTGCTATGGGTTCATAGCACAGGTCAAAATTTGTGGTACTGCAAATCTAGCTGATGACATCTTTAAAATAGTTCAAATTTCTTAGCACAATATGAAACAAAAACAAAACAAACATAAACAAATATTTACCCCTTTTCAGTATCAACATGGCCCAGTTAGTTTACTTTACTTGTCTGAGGTACTGTGTAGCTGTGGTTTTTATCTTTTATTAGGTTTAACCATTTCAGGAATTTTATAAAGCAATGAGATAGATCTACCAAAAGAATTTTTATATACTTACATACTTCCATCATGTACTTGATGCAAAATAAACTGAAATGACTAAGTTACAGTTTGACTGTGCCCAACCTATGCTAGTAGTAGATAATTTGGGTACATGTCTTAGGTTAATAATTAGATGCTATTTGCAAGAGTATATAGCAACTAGAGCATATATTTGAAATATAATGTTTAAAATACAGGGCGAACCATGGCCTCTCTGTATGTGGCTGCGTGTCACTCGTGAATTACTCCTGCCACCCAAGATTTTCCCTGCAATGCTAAAATTTCCAGTCCCTTCCCTTATAAATTTCAGTTTAAAACTCATTACTGTATCTAAATGTACTGTGGATTATGAAGACATTGATAATTGTTGTAAATAATTTGTAAATCATATCGTTTAAATGCAAATAATCAATTCTGACAAATCACAATGTCCACAGGGGTTCAAAATTCCTTTTTTTAGATACTCAAGTCCGGGACTTGGAAAGTAAATTTCTGGCAATTCCAATTGAGAAATTTCAAAGTCTGCACTGGTTCTTGTTAATAAGCAATACAGTATTTCATTAAATGAATGCAGAAGAGGCAAGTCCTTCGGACTTTGGGTATTTCTAAATGCCAAGTCCAAATCCGAATTAAGCAAGTCACGGACTTCAGACTTGGGGAATTTTGATCCCCTGGACCACCCGGAACATTTTTTCGCGATTCTTGGTTTTCATCGTTTAGCGAACCCTATGCATATAAAGTGCGTTAATTAACTATAGAGTCTGTATGTCATTTACAAATATCAGACAAGCACCATGAATCATGTTTGCAAATATTTAAAAAAATCAATATGATTAATTTTGAATAAATTATCCTTAATAAAAAGACAAAAAAAGCTTGTTGTGATCAACTCTATTGAGAGCTTCAGTCGTGCAAATTAACCCATTATATACATGTACAGTAGTACAAAATGTAGAAAAAAAAATTACAACAGACCAAAGCTGTCACATCTGTACCAGAGGGATGTTTGCAACTTGTGTAAAAAATTCAATTAAATGTCGGCCTATTAAAATTTTGAATCAGACTTCAGAGTATTCACATTTTAAAGCAGACCGGGTTAGTGTTACCAAGTCTGCACGATAGACTGGAGTACAAAAATGTCTAAATCGGCCTGCCTTTGCTTGTCAGACATTTTTTTTTTAAATGTCAATTCAAAAAAAGTATTAATGGTTTATTTGTAATAGTTAATTGATATCTATAACAAATTTGGGTTTTGATAAGATTCAGTGTCCATGAGTTTGACATGAATTCAAAGACCTATTTGAGGCTGTAAATTGATCATTGTCAGACATTAAATGCTTTTAAAGTTTTCCTTTTGAACAGGATATAAAAATTACCCGTCTCTATGCGTTTATTTACCTATTTTCAATGCTCGCATTTAAATCATTAGACAGGCTAAATAATGTCAAATTTATGGCACTCGAAAGTAAAAATGAACTCCATACAGATAATATATGTAAAGCACAATCAGTCAGATATTATAAATGAAGATCTGACATTTTGATCAATTAAGTCCAGGGTTTGAAAATTGGGCAGTTGAGGAGAAGACATGGAAGTCAATAAACTAAATGTACAATTAAAATATATGTACAGCAAAAACATTCTCTCTTCCCAATACTTGTAGTGTTCATGTGGGAGAAAGAATTTTATAAATTATTTTGTATTTTAATTGATACAATTAATTGTTCACCTAATTTTAAGATTAAGTAAATTCATCTTGAATCGCATGCATTTCTGTAAATCGCTTCAAGTTCTTTTGGCATAGCTGCAGTCTTGGTGAAAGGGAAATAACTCTTAAAAAAAACTTGGCCCACAGTCGCACAAAATTTGTGTACACTTCAGTCTGACATTTTGACCACTTCATATGGTTTATGATAGATAGTTTATAACTTTGCAATTCATGAGTCAAACAAATATGATACATTTATTTAACCGGTGGTAAATAGTTTATTGTGCATTTAGTAAACGAAATGTGATAGTTATATATTGGTTGATACAAGTTATGTGAGGTTGATGCCAACATGTTTGTTTATTTATAGTAAACAATTCAAGTAGTTTACACAATGTTTGGGTCACTACGGGACTGTGGCCACAACTTGCAATGTACTGAGGTAAAAATTCTACAAATGTACATTCCGCTTCTTTAAGACGCCAAAACAATACTGATTATTTTCCAGAAGTATGGATATAAAAGAAAATCAATTTGCTTTCCACTGATTCCTCCCAGCACTTTAGCTATAATATTTTGTGCCAACAAGTACCCCGTCACCCTGTTATACATGCATGCACATGATCTAATTTAGACTCATGTTTGTAAACATGTTTCAATTTACTGTGTATCATGATAGATCTATAGGTAATTGTTATTTGTTTTCTTTGTTACTTACAGACTTTAATACAGGGTTTTTACTGTATTTGCTCTCTTTCAGTTTCACCACACACCACAGCAGTGCAGATTAACAACACCAGCCCCGTGTATGTGGAAAACGATGTCTTGTCTTTCACGTGTTCCTCCGTCGGTAACCCCGCACCTACAATTCACTGGTACAGAGGAGCCACTCGTCTCGTAAACAATGCTTATGTGAATATCCTTCCTACCCAAACCGATCCTTTCGAGACCAATGAGAAGAAGAGTCGAAGCCAGTTGATTCTTACGCTACAGCACACAGACAACAACCAGAACTTCTACTGTTATGCTTTCAATGTTGTCAACGAAAATAATCCAGTCAAATTTCCAAATCCCATATCTGTTTATTGTAAGTAAATAATATACTTTTACTCTGTAGAACTGAGATACATTTTCTTATGATACATCATGTCATAATGTCCACTCTTATAATATTTTTTTTATTTATTTATTTTTATTCTTTTATGGGAGGAGATTAGAAGACTTCCTTTTTCTTCTTTCAATTTTTCATATTTTCTATCAGTGTATTATTTATTGTTACCTGATTAACCCCTATGATTACATTAGACTCACCCAAATCAGTGAATAGTATAGTCTACTGTCCTAATTCAGGGGTTAACAAGTTAATATTCTGTGTGTAGTTGTTGTTGTATTCATATTCTAAATCATACACTCCTGGATTGTAACAATGGACTTTTACCATTCTTTGAAATGGGCAAGTTCAAATGTGGCTACAGGGGTCATTAAGTTAATGGGGAGGGTAAATTTTTGTCAGAAATGATTATAATTATAGATAATTTAACAATTAGTTTGAAAAAAAAAATAATGTACAACTGATCAATGCATTGGTAACAAAATAAATTTTTTGTTGTCATCGTTGTAAGGAAGTATTCCAGTTGCCTACTTGCGTAAGGCTGGCAATCCTTTCCTGAGTACAGTGTACCAGTGTTTTGGGTCCCCCCACAATTAGAATCTGGCTAACACTGTATAACTTATTCAGCATAAAAGATCAAAAGAATACAAAAAAACCCCAAAATAATGCAGTTTTATTGTGTGATAAATAACTCGTAACCACTGTCTATCATACCACAGTCATACTTCTCTATATGGTAATAAAAGAAAGATAGTTCTTACTATCAGGTAATGACTTTTTCTTTTTTATTCTTTCAGATGCCCCTATTGCCTCATTACATCCATCACCTGAGAACTATCATCCCGGTGACTCAAGTTCAGTTGTCCTAAAAATTCCAAATGGCCGAAAAATGTGCCTTGTATCTGCTAAAAAACAGGGAGATAAATTTCTCTTATAGACAATCCAACGATAGTTATTTAAAGCACCCTAAAAGATAAACTCTTGTCAGTATACTTCTCTATATTCAAGGTAAATTAAAAGAACTGCAAGGTGGGGGGGGGGGGGGTTGGTTATAGTTCTTTCATTTACTTTTTATGATTTTAAATCCCACTTGTTTGTGTAAATTCGATATAAATAATAAATATTATTACCACAAAGAGGAATGACTTTTTACTTTTGTGAAAACGGCCTCTGTTCTTTCAGACAATTCATTTTTTGTATGAAATCAGTAAAATCCCAAATGTGGTTAGTGACCTCTAAAGAACCTTGTGTCTTGTTGGGCTTTGCTCATTACGTGCCGCATCAAGAGTTAGAGCATCACCTTGGCAGAGGGACAACATACTGTATGATGATTTTCCAAACTAGTAGTCTTGCATTGCTAGAAGCTGGATTCGTGGATTTTGTAAATTGGCGCAATCCATACCGAAAATTTTTATTTTTATGAAGCATTATCTACTCAAGTTCATTGTGGCAATGAATATTAAATTACCTTTTGTGATTGACAACTTCTAAAATATTTTGATGTTTCCAAGTAATGACTAGGCCGTATGGGTAATCTACTGGTCATTGTTCAGAAAATTTGCTTATTAAAGGTTTTCTTTCAGTGTTGTTTGTAGGGTCAGCATTTAATTCTCATGTAAACATTTTGGTAATAATCTGGTGAGCGCAACATGACAACATGGACTTGAAATAGACAACCAAACAGCCTGCTATTTTGACATTTTATTCTGCATTGGTTCTGTGTGGTATATATGAAGAAGTTAAAAAATTGTTTAGATACCATGGCTCTTTTTGACCCATGTGCGTCCTATATGGGAAAGATTTTATATAAATCTGTTGTATGACAGGATGTACAATGGTATGGCGTCATCCAATCTACCCCATGTAAAATGTTATGATATTCTGTGAAAGACCACAGATAAATACTAACAAGTAAGCTTAGGTTTTGACACTCTGTACTATCTGTGTTGCAAACAACAACAAAAAAAAGAACATTTTCATCGATAAGTAGGGATGTAATTTTTGTTCATTCCTAAAAGCTATTTAAACTGTTTATGATTAGTTCAGTATAGGACAGCTCACATCCCCTATGATGTCATGGACTCGCTGTGATAAATTTGAAGGTGTCACACCAAAATTTGAAATTGCATTACTGTTGGATTAAGCTGCCATCTGAAGTTTGGGAGAAAAAAAAAAATACTATTCAGTATTGTATGGTGTGCACTACTGTGGTGCTTCAATAGTCTGATGTGTTGTTACACTCCTAACCTTGTGTCAGATTCAGTTCATCTTCTTAACTTTTATGTGTCCATCATAAAAGGTTATCTTGTTTTTCTTAGATGTTTATATTTTGATGTTTTTGGGTCACTTTTATGCTGTTATCAATTTACATATATAACATTTAAGTACCTAAATTGAATACAAGATCTCTGCGATACATATTTTTATTTGTTTACAGGTAATGCCATGGTGTATCAGTTTAACAACGTTCAGAAGTCAAATGCTGGCAATTATCAATGCACAGCCAGAAACCAGATCAATGGTAAAGATTACACAGATACTGCAAACACACAAGTGAACGTAATATGTGAGTATCATTACTAGCAGGTGCCCCAATGTAGAGGTCAAGATAAAATTATACAATGATAAACGTCAGAGCTAGGCCTAAACAAATAGAGTTGTTTAGCCAGTCACCAGTGCCATCAAAATTACACTTCCAGGGGTTCAAAATTCTTTTTTAGATACATAAGTCCGGGACATGGAGAGTAAACTTTTGGCAAGTCCAACTGTGAAATTTCAAAGTCCATACTGAATTTTTTTAATAAGTAATAAAATAAGTAATACAGTATAATTATAAATGAGTGCAGGTGAGGCAAGTCCCTCGGACTTCAGGTATTTCTAAATGCCAAGTCTGAACACGAATTAACCAAGTCCTGGACTTGGGACTTGGAGAATTTTGACTCCCTGACTTCCATATGAGATGGCAAGTCACTAATACTAATTAGCTACACTGTATACTGATCAGGGATTAATATGATTAACATGCATGATGGTACGGTCAAAGGACCTGTTCCCAATGCAAAATCGGCTATTTCTTCCCCAATTTTGAGCGAAAATTTCCTTTTTATGTTCACACTGTCATTCACATTCAGTATTAAACAATAAAAACGAGAATTTAGTACACGTATGAACTGCACTTTAATGTCTTCGGATGAGAACTATATTGTCGTTTAAATAAGAGAAACTAAATGAATCACAAGTTTTTGTCTTTATTCTTATGAATTGAAGGACCATTGTTACTTTTTTTCTCCAATTTGGCTCATTGTGATGTAGAATTCCCTATTGGAAGGGTACAGGACCCTGTCCCAAAAAAGGTATATTAACCCCTGCTGATGTTAGAATCAGTACCAATTATTCAGGGAATGAGACATATTTGTATCGATTGTTTGTTTCAGTGGTGTTTTGACCATTTTTCAATTATATTGTGATGGCCACTTTTTTTTTTTTAATAAAGAAGAGTAACAATGCACTCAGTAAGACACCTCTGGCCTTCTTCATGTAAACTAGCAAACTTTTTTTAAAAAGTTCAAACACTGGCTGACTAATGGTGAGAGACTTCATGCTTTAAAGTGCATTGCTGTAACCATTCGGCTACATAGGTCTCTGTCTCTGCTGAAGATTTGAAAGCAGAAGATGTATATAAAAATTTCTTAACGGTATTGATCTAACAAGTACTACCATTTGTGATAAAAGTAATTTTTGATGTTTAATTTATTTCAGATGAACCAATAATATCTGTGGCAAATGAGATCAGAGTTAACATAAGTAGCAATTTAAACATCCTTTGTGTGGTGGACGCTTATCCGCCACCTTTATCCATCAGGTGGAGAAAAGTGGATGGCACCAAGGAATCGACAAGCGCTAACTTTATAGTTACATCCGTTACAAAAGAATACACTGGGAACTACAGCTGTATAGTGGAATATGAACTCAATCCTTCTGGACAGAATATAACCAGGGGTCAGAAACAAGCCTTCACATACGTCTATGTACAATGTAAGTAAAGAAGTACTCTGTTCTGTGTGAAAAGTGTATAAAGGTATTCTTTCTCAGTTTTTCGGGTTCAGGGTCAAAATTTCATTTTCATTTAAACTTCATTTGGCTTTCATGTGACGTTGCCGTAATGTTGACAAAATACTTGAGAAATGTTTAACAGTAACAATATAAACATTGTTTTGTACATGTCGGTTTTACAAGCTCTTATGATTGTTTCAGTTATTTTAGAAAATATAAATGTAAACAAAGACCTTAGGATCCTGGTATTTGTTTTACTTAAAGTACACAACAACAAGTCTTTGTGTGTGTCAGTGAGATAATCTATGTATCTACAGTGAAATTTCGTGCTAAGTAATACATTCCTTAATTTACTTAGATATGCATATTTACTGGATGCAGACTTTAAATAATATTGTATTTATTTATTTATTTATTTATTTCTCAATTCAGACCACCCTGGGAGTGCTGCAATATCAGCTTCAACAAACCCAATATCTATTGGGCAGAGTCTCATCTTAAATTGTACCGTTGCTGATCCTGGTGAGTGAACGAATTTTATCAGTATCAAGTCAGTTGTAGTTGGAGCCTGGTTTAATTAAAATTCATCAATTATTGTTAGCGGTCTCATAACTTGAGACGATATTTTGAAATACTTATTGAGTAAACTGCATAATTATCTATCATAAACTGTTACTCTGTGGTCTAATCTTTAGGTGGATTGTTACAAATTATTAAGTAAATGTACAGAGAAAATAAAGGAAGCTAACTTTTGTGAACAGATTTGGTTCATATCATAGTGATAAAACAACAATACATGTGCATTAGTTACATTTAAACTGAAATGCATTGATGAAAGGGAGCTAACTCTTTTAAAGTTCTGCAGTTGTTTTGTTGGGGGATTACATATGAGTGAAAAATGTTGTGAACTGCACATTTACATATACCTTACATCTTGACAAAATGTATTGGTAGAAGGGAGCTAACTCTTGTTAATTTCTTTGGGGTATACATAGTGAGTGAAAATGTGAGAGAAAAAAAACAAAACAAACAAAAAACAGCAACAATACCTGAGATCAAAAGGGAGATAAAAATTTTTAAGCTTATTAAACGCAACAAATTTTTATACCCTGGTATCATAGATTAAATGTGTCCAGGACAAGATTGTAGATCTTACAATTCCGAAAAATTCATTGAACACTGAATTTTTTAGTTTTTATTTTTTCATTGGATTGGGTAAGATAATGGCAATAATGATGACCTTATTCATCTGATATGAAGTAAGATGCATGAATAGATCAGTAGGTTTTCTTGATTTTCTGTTTGTTTGTTTATATTGGTATATCAAAACATTTGGAAATATATAAATTAAAATTACTAGGGTACTTGGTAGAAAAAGTATTACATTCATTTCACCAGAATTATTCAATGTGAAATTTGTGTTAAGGCTACTGGTAGTCACACCCATAAAATGTATACAGTGTAAGTCTGAGTAGCTCTCTTTCTTAGAGAAACTTGAAGTAAGGTAGCTCTGCTTTCACAAATTTGCGGAAAATTATACATTCATTTATTGATATAACTTAATTTCGTTCGTAACTTGATGTATTTGAATTTCTTTTATATGATATGACAGCCACAACTATTTGACTATAGAAGTTTATTCTACAAATACTTTCAGGTTTCCCTGCTCCTCTGTACGAGTGGAAGAGGCTGAATGATAACAAGATATTCCCAAATAATGCTAAAACCTTTACGATAGCTCGGTCCACGCTGCAGGAAAATGGAAACTATACGTGCACTCCTTACAATATAATGGGAAGAGGGATCTCGGCCATGGTGACAGTGGATGTTCATGGTGAGTATGCCTATATAAAAAAGATTACGATTTGACTGCCTTCTAATATATCCCCCCATACATATTTTAACTAGTTCTTGCTTAAGTTATCAAATTTAAGTAAAGATTTATAGCCAGGAATCACCAAAGGACAAGGATAGAGATGTTTTGGATGGACATCGCTATGTCTCAAAATTGATCACTGGTTATAATGATATAGAAATATGACCAAACATTTGTCAACAGCAATAAGAGAAAATTACTTGTACATTAAGACAAGAAAACAGATTAAAATCAAAAGGATTTTAAGAGTGGAAGAAAATTTAAGCATGACCAGGAAATTTTAGGAATGGAAGGAAACTTTTGGCATATAACATGCATACTTAGATAGGCCACACTGACCGTTTGAACTTTGTGGACTGATCAAGTGCATGTGTACTTGATTGTATTGATTTGATTTCCCGTAATCACTGTCTTTTTTAACACAGAACAACCATTTTTCGTGGAAGTACCACCAACTACAAAAACCGTACTTTCCGATCAAAGCGGATTCTTCTTTTCGTGCAAAGTGCGAGGCAGACCTGCGCCACAAATACAGTGGTATCGGAATGGCCAGCTGATACAGACAGGAAATCTTTACACCATACAGACCTCCAGAAGCACTGTTGATAATTATAGCTACCTTGTTAACAGTCAACTTCTCTTCCGAGGTAAGCCATCTGAATTATATGTTAGTATCTGGTGAACTTCAGTTTTCTTTGTCTGCTTTTGTTTCCACCCCAACAAAGCACTGTATTAATTCACCAACAAGAAATTAAATACATGTCGTTTAATTTAAGCTGTCGAGTATCTGTTTTAAAATAGATCTACAAAACTTTTGTGAATTTTGATGGTAACTCTTCAACCCTAGAAAAAACAATGGACTCATCTGTAAATCAATGACTTAATTAGACCAGTCCAAATGTGTTTTAGGGGGGAAATGAGGTAAAGAAATGTACAATTAAGAAATGACTGCTAGTTATCACTTGTGTCCCATGTTGGACGAAATATATGGGTCAAACATTCATATATATATATATATATATATATTTAAAATTTTATGTTATTGATTTCATATTTGCAGGTCAAGTTAGTCCCAGGGGTCTCACCATTGATGATATTGCAAACTTTACCTGTTCTGAAAGTTCCGCCCTGCAGCACTCAGTACAGCTATTGATATTATGTAAGTCACAAGTGATTTATTCCTCTTTATAGAAATTGAGATACTCGGAATCCACAGAAGAACTAGTATCTGTCTCTTTATATGTCGTCATAGATTTTGAAAATTCAGCTACAGTCAAACCCACTTATATTGACTACTATAAGATTGAATTCCTGCTTTGTTTGAAATGATTTTGATTCTGAATTAAAATTCTGATTTTTGATTTTGAAACCCCTGTTTATTTGAAAGAGTAGTTCAACCCTCCTCCCCCACTCTTCAATTTCAGTTTTTCTGGCTTTGACAGTATTTACCTCTTTTCAATGTCATTTCTTCATTTCTTTTTATGGCCACTGAAAAGAGGAGGACTATATGATTAAGTTTTGAATACTTTGTTCAGAGAATTTAATGATCAATCTCACATGCATAGTCAATGACAATCATATTACAAGACACCATATATAGTCCCCTTATCAACAGCTACTATTTTTAGGATGAAAACTGGGACCACCTTGGTTTTTAAAATTGTAAATAAACTTCTCAGTGGGGTATTTATTTTTCTTGTTTCATATTCTTAATAGATGGCAATTGTAGTTGTGTCCCTTGAAATACTAAACGTGTTGATGTATGTGTATTTCTAGTTAAACCAGTAACAGATCCAGATGAAAAAGTAGCAGCTACTGCAAACCAAACAACACAGTTATCTTGTACAGTAGAGGCCTACCCTATCCCTCAGTTTAACTGGTACAGAGACCAAAGACCCATCACAGCCAATTCTAAATACTCCTTTGAGCTTCAGAAAAAAAGCATGGCCATAGCAACCAGTAAACTAGTGATACAAGATGTGCAATCGTCAGATTTCGGAGAATATGTGTGCATTGTGCAGAATGGAAATGGATCTGCCAACAAAAAAATTACTCTGACCGTCATGGGTAGGTCCCCCCCCCCCCCCCCCCCCCCCCCCCCCCCCCCCCCCCCCCCCCCCCCCCCCCCCCCCCCCCCCCCCCCCCCCCCCCCCCCCCCCCCCCCCCCCCCCCCCCCCCCCCCCCCCCCCCCCCCCCCCCCCCCCCCCCCCCCCCCCCCCCCCCCCCCCCCCCCCCCCCCCCCCCCCCCCCCCCCCCCCCCCCCCCCCCCCCCCCCCCCCCCCCCCCCCCCCCCCCCCCCCCCCCCCCCCCCCCCCCCCCCCCCCCCCCCCCCCCCCCCCCATTTCATAGCTATTGTACAGTTAGGAACGGATGATCAAAACGAATACCGTAATCGGCCGTGTATAATCCGCACTCTTTTCACTCTAAAAATTGTCTCAGGGATGGGGGTGCGGATAATACAGTACAACAGGTTCTTTGGGCATTTTTTCCATGGGACTATAGTTAAAAAAAAAGAAAACCGTGCAGAAGATTTGACGTTGGATGGTAAACTTGCCTTTATTTGGCCAAGTTTTTTCGTAACGTAATCATGATGTTCGAGTCAATTTATTTCTCCATTGCTTTCCGTATGCGTTTATTGTCTACGGTGATGGTGAATAAATGTTTGATAAATGAATCTTGTTTTCAGTGTGTGTGCATGTGTATTTCAGTTTACAAATCGCCTATAAATAGCTCATTGCAAAGTTGGTCAGCAAGTGACACTCTCCGATTGCCGATTGGTAACCAGGCATGGCTTTAATCATAGAATATCCATGGGAAACAGAATAGTACAGTACCTGTGTGTCCTGTTAACCTTCCTCGTAGAGTTTTATGCTATTATTGAAAATATGAACAATCTCAACTCGAATTCTAGTGATTATTTCGCACTTGTAGATGACAAAGCGAACCGCCATACTGTAACTGTAAATAAGGGAGTTACACGGAACAGCATATGTAGTATCATGTAGTTTCGTACTTCATATTCCCATTATGTAGTTTTACATTTATTTCAAATCTCATAGTATCATATTTTCTTTTATTTAACAAATATTTATCTATTTCTGTCAAATACTGATTCTAGGATTGATATTTAAAATTAGTCTAATTTTCGGTCATACTAATGCCCCAGTAATGGACATGTATGCACAGATGCGGGTTAGGCCTAAAAGCGGGAACACCTTTTTTTATCCGAGATCTGATACTGAAATTGGGGGTGCGGATAATACATAAATGTGGATTATACATGGCCGATTACAGTACAATATTTTGAAAATAAATCTGTTACAAGTTTGGAATGGATGAACAATGGATTTTACTGTTGTAGTTGTAATAAAAACAACATAAATGATACATTTCCAAGAAAAATGTTTACAACAAAGAAGCCCCCCAATACTTAAGATTTTATTTTCATATATCATTACATTCATCAAGTCTGCGACAGTGTGATGAATTTTCCTTAACTTTCCTAATATATAGTTCTTATTCTGTACAGAAAGTAAGACTGTGTTCAACATGAATTTTTTTCCCCAGTTTCCTTCATTCATATATAGCCTTCTATCTTTGTCTTAATTTGTACTCACATTCTGAACAAGTCATTGTACAAAACCTGTTTTAATTACATGATTTTATTCCTTATTTTTACAGTCCCATCCTTCATCCGTTTACTGTGATGTAGCCCAAGTTTTGATATTTTTTGTTGTTTTCCAAGATAATATTATCTTGAGCCATACACCCATGTTATCGTAATTGGTTATTTGTCATTTAATAATACATTTGTTTATTCAGATAAACCTGAGCCTCCTTCAAATCTGGCCTACCTTTCCCACACCTGGGAGTCTGTGTACTTGAAATGGAATGCAGGCTTTAATGGTGGACAAGAGCAGTCATTTTTCATACATTACACGAGCTATGTCCTACCAGGATCAACCAAAGATATACCAGTACTACCAAATACTGCTACTGAATTCAATGTTACAGGTATGAATCGCTTTGAAAAAGTCTGACTGTGTCCGAGGAGTCAGTTTGTTGTCCTTTACTATTCTAACCAATGGAAAACACTTCCTAAATTGATTTTGATCAAGTTTGTGTGTGTGTGTGTGTGTGTGTGTGTGTGTGAGAGAGAGGGGGGAGAGGGGATATTGATAGTAAAAATTCCTCACATGTCTCATTCCAGTGCATATTGACCAGTGGTGATTAAATGGTTCCTGTATAAAGTATAAGTCGGCATCATTGGTCCTCTACCAGTGAATCATGGGGGGCTATAGCCCCATTATAGGTTTTTTGTTTGTGTCAGTCCATCTGGTTTTGGTTTTTACTAAACAGGGATTTTCCACACTCTTTTGTGAATGAGGCCTGGGCCTTTTGAATTTGGAATTTTAGCAAGATTTCGTTGACATTGGGAAACAAAAAATACACAAAATTATGTGAAAATACAAGAATCTCTTCAAATTCATTGTCATTTGACTTCATTTGGGAAATTTTAACTACAAATTTGGAAAAAATGCATTGTTTTTGCATTGGGAATGGGACTTATTTCAGTCTCATATGATAGAGTAGAAAATCGCTCAAGTTTCTTAATTGCTCACCATTCACCAATTGATGGTTTCTAAGGTAGGACACATGTGTTGGTTCTCGGAATGCTTTATTATTTTGTATGGCAACAAACAACAGCAATTAAAAAATATGTTCATTTCCAGATGTATCCTTTCTTTGTTATATCGTTATGTACTTTGATTAAGGATGTGTTTTTCTTATTTCCACTGTAGAATTGATGCCAGGAACTTCTTATGAATTTCGAATTTATGGAAGTAATAGTCTAGGACGGGGCAACTACTCTGATCCTTTAACCATTCAGACCAAAGGTGAGTTGATTTTACCGTATAATGCTGTACAACTAAGATTTAGTGCCAGATTTGTACACCCAAGATTTATTGCCAAACTTGTACACCCAAGATTCAATGCTGTACAAACATTGTACACCTAAGATTTAGTGCCAACATTGTACACCTAAGATTTACTGCCAACATTGTGCACCGAAGATTTACTGCCAACATTGTACACCTACAATTTAGTGTCAACATTGTACATACAAGATTTAGTGCCAATGCTGTACAACTAAGATTTAATGCCAACATTGTACACCTAAGATTCACTGCCAACATTGTACACCTAAGATTTACTGCCAACATTCTATACCTAAGATTTACTGTTGACATTGTACACCTAAGATTTACTGTCAACATTGTACAACTAAGATTTACTGCCAACATTAGACACCTAAGATTTACTGTCAACATTGAACACCTAAGTTTTACTGCCAACGGTCTATACCTAAGATTTACTGTCAACATTGTACACCTAAGATTTACTGTCAACATTGTACTGCTAAGATTTACTGCCAAAGTTGTACACATAAGATTTACTGCCAACATTGTACACTTATGTAATCCACTGTACTGGTTTTATTTTCTATTTTTAGATTTAGCATTCCCAGTGATCAAGGACACTTTAGAGTATGATGAAGAAAGTAAATCACTCTCAATCCCTTTCACTTTAAATGACACTTACTGTGTGAGAATAAAAATCAGTACCAATCATGGTACGACATGGAAAACTGTGATTCTAAACAATAAAGACTGTTTCCCATTGGAAAATTCTGCAGTGCCATTTTCTATATCAGACGAGGGAGTCAACAAGGTGAATGTATCCCTGTGTCTTGTTCATCGTCACGAAGTTTGTGGAACACACCTGATGGCTCTAATCAGTAAGTGGCTTTTTCAGTTTTTTACTTATTTGTGTTGGGGGGGTGTTATTGGTGAGTGTACTAACATTGTGCTGATTATATCAATTGTTTAATATGTATATATTTTCTGTGATGTAGATATTTAGGGCATGTTCTGATCTGGTTTGATCAGTACCTAAGGTTAACCTTTGTATTAATTTTGTTTTACAAAAGATTGAGTCATCTTATCCAACAAGATGATTTAACACCAAGGTACATAATATTGTGAGCACTAGAATTGGGGTACCTGAACTCACTAATGTATTTTATAAGATCTCAAATTAATTACTTTAGAAGACGAGCCAATCAAATTCTTCAATTAATTTTCTGTTGTGCAATAAACAGAAAGTCAAAACAGAAATATAAGATTTTTCCCCACATATCAGGGTTCATCATTAGGTTTGTCTGGTTGTCCAGGACACGTTAATTTTGCATTCAGATAAGTAGATGTTACTTCTCAAGTGAAGTTATTGACAACAACGTTATAATTGTTCAAACACAAAATAATATCTTTGAATGTTACTCTTGATTTTTGGACAAGTCATTTCCGCATTTGGACAAGTAGATTTAAATACCACTAGTTGTCCTGCAGGATAAATGGAAATTTTCATTATTGTTGACCCCTTGATCATGTGAAAGTAGATAAATCTGAATATGAATATATATCAGGCTTGGATTTTAAACCTGTATTCCAGATTCCAGATTTCCACAAGAAAGCATCCATTTGATCACCTTCACTTCATTCAGAGAATAAGAACTGAGATGCTCTTATCTTCTCAGCACTCAATATATACCCAGTGTATTAATTCTAGATAAAACTTGTAAAAGCAGAGAGTTTCATTTAAACACTGTTTTAGAACTATCAGGCATTTTGAAATAAAAAAAAAATTACTGGTCAACTGGACCAGTGAATAAAGGAATTTCACTGGTCAAAGAAAATTTTTTACTGGTGTGTGTATATATACACAATTGAAAAGAAATGGAAAATTACTGGTCATTTGGACCAGTTATCAGATAGATTTCACCGGACTTTTGTAAAATTTACCAGTTTTTCTGGTAAGACTGGTGAATTTCAAAAACTCTGAACCGTATATGCATATTCTTACTGTCATCAGAGAACAACAGGAAGCATCTTGTAAATGACACCTATTGGCAATCACACGAAAGTGTAGTGGCAATTCTGATTGGACAGTTTTGTACAATAGTCTATCAGTTTACAGACCAAGCAAAGCCCCCTCACCATGTAAAATAAGGTGTGAAATCACAAAGTTTGAGAAATTTTAATTTTTTGAGAGAAAAATCCCAGTTTTTCCTATTGTAATTTTCAGAATGGGCTCCATTTCCTTCTGTTGTACCAGCGTCTAGTAAGTCAATATTTGTCTATATGTACATGTATACATATATATCTGTCCGGTAACATGTATACATTTATATGCATCAGTAGGATAACCGAGATTCATGTAACAATTATAATCTAGAACATCCATTGTAAAGATATATACCAAAAGATATAGCTAAAAACATCCAATCAGATTTATGTATTCTGAAATATAATCGGAGATATTTCCTTTACTAACCAAATTTGAGATCTTTTGATTTCATACATTCACCTCCCCAATGATAAAACACATGAAAATGTTATGTTATGGTTAGATCATCCTTTCCTTAATTACATACAATGGTGTACTAATGAAAACAAAATATGTATTTATATACCGTATACAGACCTATATGTTACATGACATGAGTTATCTCCCCCGGAGAAAACACACTGGATTTAATTTTCAGTATTTTTTTCTGAATTATCTTCCTATATAATTTTCTAGTTTTGCATATTTCAAATCTATCGAATATGATTTTTTCTTTTTCTGATTGGTTCATTGTAGTATGCCTGTTAGTTTCACTGTCTGTTTTTAAATAGTACTGAGGCACTTTTGTGCACACAGGTTGGGAGTGTGAATGACTCTAGAACATTGGACATCCCATTTTTTTCAAAGCTTTTCTTTGTAATCTGTTTAAAAAGATGCATTTAGCAGCAATGCTTGGATACATGTATCTTACTGCAAAAATTGCTACAATTTTTTATCTGCTTTTGAGTAAACCTATCTGCTCAATTGCACCTATGCTGAAAGCTTCTGAGCTTTGATTGATGTCAGTAACAGTAATTTGAACAGAAAAGCATCAAACCCAGGGTTTCTATTTAAGCTGACTAGGGGGGTGATATTGTCATGTATTGGAATATATTTATACAGAATATAGTTTGCTTCATTAATTTACAGCATTTATAATTATGGGTATGTAGAAAGTCTGTGTGGTCATTTTACCGTATGTGAACTCTGGATAGAAAGAGCTAGGTAGTGTTCAAAGGGTATATGTAATTATGGGTGAAAGCATTTTCTGTCAAACTGAGATAATCTGATAAAAAATAATGCTCTTTTCTGTTTTCAACTTCTTTAAAGAATGGTCACTATAGCAATATTGAAAAAAAAAAACCTCTAACTTTCAGCCCTATGGTCGTTCAGGTGGACAATATGTTTCATAGTCCTCTTATATATGCGATATACATTTGTATATGAGAAACATTTCAAACATTTATATTTTACCTGTCATAGCTATTGAAAATTTCCCGGAAAATATCATGGATTATCGTTAAATAGAGCCATTAAAAGAAATTAATTAAAAGGTTCAGAAAGAAACAAATCGCTTATTCCAATAATTTTGTTTGAAGTATAGACATAAAAAGCTTGAACCAGCAACATTTTAAACAATTTTCTATACATTTCATAGACATGTCATTGATTTCTCATTAATATGATTAAAAACTGGTTGTCAAATAAAATATTCACTGTTTAAATTTGAAAATGATCATAACAAAAAATTCCTGCTTAAATTTAATCATCAGTTGATGAAAATACTTGTATACATATAATTAAGATTATTTTGTTAATTTTTGTTAATTAATTGTTATTTGGTCTAGATATATTTAGATATATTTAAATTGTGAAAGTAATTTGATATTATACTTACGTGATCAATTAATTTTCATATTTTGATATGAATGTTTTACTGTATGATTTATCATCATTTGGAAATATCAATTTAAATCTTTTTTTTATTATTATTTTCAATATTTACACCTGTCTATTGCTACTGCACCATCAGAAACTGACATTGCTTTTCTTTAGTTATGAGTGCAGTATCAATATATATGTAAATAATTAAAACAATTTTAGAACCAACAGTCTAAAATTATCCAAAAATAATAAAATTTACATTCAAAACAAATTATTTCTACTGATATACATGTACATATACATCTTAATTCATCTGAAATAAAACTCCAAATTTGAGGAGCAGGTACAAGGTAGAAATATTATCATAATTTTTAATCTTCATTTCACTCAACTTTAAATTAATGCAGAACAATTCTCTTTTAGTAATTAATTGGCAGTTCTACTCAAACTGAAGAGGTGTTTACATAATTGAGTATAATTATACATTTCAGTATTGTTTTGATAACTTAAAAAGATTTGTTCATTTCATTCTTTGAAATATATATTTGCCTGTAGGGATATATTTCATTGTGTGTTGTTAAATAAATACCGACTGAATTTATCCAGCTTTTGTGAAGTTTTAATGTTCAATAATGTATTGTACAAAAAATCTATTAATTTGCATATCTTTTTTATTTGTTTCTCAATTGATCTCCTATTAAAAACCCCTTACCTGTGCCCACTAAAAAATCAATAGATATAGAATTGCCTTTTATATATACCTCACAAGACCAACAAGATAACATATAGTCTTTTTATCTATATAAACAATACCTTTCCATTCAGTGCCTATAATTATGTGTGCCTTTATGTTTAAACACCCCTCTATTCAAAGTCACTTAGCCCTGACTTTGTTAATAAGCCTTCCAATTAACTTTATAGTTGGACTGTTCTATTCTGCAGATAAGGGAGAGAAAGCATTACCTGAGCTACCTAGGTCACTTGTATGTTTTAATTGAGCTGAGTCATGAGGGTTATAAACAGGTTGACTGAACAATACAGTTATTTAATTTTCATACAGTAGTAGGGATATATTTAACTGAAGTCATTTTTTTTATTTTTCCTTTATTTATTTTGAGGTAGTTACAATAAAGAATGTTGTGTGTGATGTTTACTTTTTTATATTTATATATCTATTAGAGAGTGAGTAATTAAATCCCTGTGGGTGGCCTCACCTTTACCTGTAGGACTATTTTTTTCTGAAGCTTGTACGTGAAGCAGGTCTGATCTTATTTATTTACCTGGAAAATTTGGAATGAAAAATGGCTTCCTCATGCAAACAGAGAATGTGAATGGCATTGTTATGATTTTGATCAGATGTGGAGTTATTAGGAGGTTTCTGTGACAAAGGAAAAGATTGGAATTATACAAATACAGTGTACATATGTTTTAAGGAAGATTAGAACAGCCATTTTCCATTGTACTGTCCTAGTTCTCATAGATATATATATACACACTGGGATATTTAGCCTATGGGTGTTTTGGAAGTATAGACTTTGTTTGCTACATGTAAATGGTGATTTACTGAGAGTACAATAGTCTGGATCTATGTCAAGACCTCGGATCTGGTTTACTGGAGAGGGAAAAAAAAGAGAGAGAGATTCCATAATTATCATTGGAGTTGATAAAGGGTGCAATCTAATTAATTACATGAGTGGTGAGATTGTGTCATCTGTGGGAGAGGTATAAACACCACCAAAGTACAATTGTTCTCCGTATCATGCTGAGCATCGTTGAATATGAAGAGAAATTTTAGTCCAACTATAAAACTGTATCAACTTCAGACATAATTGAGGATCTATTAATACAATCATCCCTGTAAAAAAAGAGAGAGAGAGAGAAAAAGAAAGAAAATGTCAGGAGGTAAGTAATGATAAACATAGACAAGGAAGAGTTGCTGAAAGTTTATTATAGTTTCCATCTTGTTCTTATGTAAGCGTTACAGTGTCATGCCAACTTATGGATGTTGTAATCATTGTGCATTTGTGGTGAGGTCTAACAGCTATGTATATGAAGGATAAACAACCAGGGTAGGGGTAAATACTGAAATGTACTGGAATGCAGCACGTCGATTTACCCCATACTAACCCATACGACTCTAATAATACCACATACTACCCAATTAATATTACCGCATATTACTACTTAGTAATTTTGATACAAACTATCAAATTATTTACGATAAAATGATAGCAATCAATCCGAGTCAGATAGGCATGTTCAAGCTGGGTTAACCAATTCTGGATTACGGTTTCACTATTATTGGGCTTGGATTTAATGCTAAAAATCTATTTTTAATCATAAATAATTTGTTAATTTGTGTCAGAATAACTTAGTAAGTAGTAGTACCTAATATTATGAGGTAGTATCTGGTATTATGAGGTAGTATCTGGTATATCTGGTATTATGAGGTAGTATCTGGTATTATGAGGTAGTATCTGTTATTATGGGGTTGTATGCAGTATTATGAGGTAGTATCTGGTATTATGAGGTAGTATCTGGTATTATGAGGTAGTATCTGGTATTATGAGGTAGTATCTGGTATTATGAGGTAGTATCTGGTATTATGAGGTAGTGTCTGGTATTATGAGGTAGTATGCAGTATTATGAGGTAGTATGCAGTATTATGAGGTAGTATGCAGTATTATTGGGGAGCATGTGGTATCTGGTATACACAGGTATTATACAAAAGTAGTATCGAACAATGGGGTTGTATCGGTATTACAGTTTCACTAGTATCTGACTATGGGGTTGTATGCAGATTTAATTTGCTAAAAATACAAAAACGAAACATTTTTTTGTAACACTAGTATCTGACTCAGATTTAATTTGCTAAAAATAAACAGTTTTTTGTAACATTTCGGTGTTTTATGTACATTTTGTTATTTCATCATTCATGTACATTTAGTTATATTTCCGCTATTATACTCAAATATTTAGATTTGATATTAACTCAGTTATATAAAAATGTAGTCTATAGTCTCAAAATAGCATACATTTTAGTAGTTTTACCCTCCATTTCAACCTTTTTCTGGTACATTTTGGTACATTCCAGTATATTTCAGTATTTACCCCTACCGTAAACAACCACTGTACATGTATGTTTTGGATAGCTTTGGGGTGGTTCACTCTGGATAGGTTTGGTAGTTGGCTACCATAAGGTAATTCCATCCACCTTGAACTTATCCATTTTTTATATACATGCACATTTGTACATTACATACATGTGTACATTACTGGTATAATGATGGAGTCATGGACATAAACAAGTAATCCTGTATGCCTCTGGCATTATTAGTAATATTGTTATGATCACAGAACAGTTTAGAAATACGAAAATGTTTATGTTAAGTTTGTGTGTGTATGAATGAGTAGCATACCAGGGAGTGTGTGTGTGTGATAGAGAGCGAGAGAGAGAGAGAGAAAGAGAGATTTTAGTATAATAATCTTGTTTTGGGGAGGGTTATCTTAAATTACTTTAACATGTTTTATGTGCCAGCACCATACATGTATTTTTGTCAAAATTGTAACAATTTTTAAATATCATATTAAAAATGTTGTACATGTTAACAGGGGTTCTAAACTGATCTTTTCCCTACAGGTGAACGTATTAAAAGACATTACATACATGTAAATTTTGTAAAACAAATATAGCCAAAAAACAAATAAACATCATAAATGAATGAATTAAATTTGTTTATTATTTAAATAAGGTTAATGTATTGTACATTGTAGATATAATTTATACACTAAGGAGTATGTACATATTTGAGTTTCCCTTTCTCGATTCTGTCATATTTCAAACCCATATAACACCTGTATCTAATGTGTGTGCTATTGTTGTCACAGGTGGTCTAATATTACAGGTGTTTTGTAACAGGTAGATCATAAGATTCTAGGTCAGATAGTATGGGTACTAGTCCATTATTGTGTACTCTGTTAGTGCAATGTACAATGATATTTACTTAACATCTTTTTTGTATCATTTTATTCAGAAGTATATTTTTGTTATGCTGTCTTAATTTCTAATGCAAATCTTGCTGTCTCTTTCAATAGATGTACACACACTGTAAACTGCTATTTTGGTCTCCGAGAAGATTTCTTGTCTCCAACTTCAAGAGGAGATAACTTTGCTTCTGATTTTTTTTTTATGTCTTTTAGGGGGAGATAATATTCTCCATCAAGTGGTATTGTCAATTGTATTTCCTGTTTCTGTAATACAAACCCAACTTTATTTGACATTGTAGAAGTGTGGTTTCTAGTAAATCATTACCTGAGGGGGTTCATTACACATCCGGTCCATTTTCCAAGGAAATACATGTATAACACCTGGAAATAAAGCTGCCAGGTACATATGTCCATATATACATGTACGTTCAGACAGCATTGCCTCATGTTTTCTGTTGTAAAATTATCTGACTTGAAGCAATTTACACACATGTTTTAGTGATACAGAGTATGGTACATTTAAGCACGTGTACATTTGTGTGTGTGTGTGTGTGTGTGTGTGTGTGTAGAGAGAGAGAGATCATATATGCCCTTGCTGAGTTATTCATGTCAATTGTCTGCCAATCTTTTGTGACTGCTTTATTTTTTTCTCTTGTGAATGAGTACATTCAAATAGTCATATTTTTATAAGCCAATGTGTCCAACAGCCAGCCATATTTAGCGAGTTTTAAAACCTTTGTTTTAATTGTTGCATTTTTAACTCCAAAATCTGTGTACATGTATACATGTATTGCCCATGGAGGTTTTGTTTCGTATCTACCTAGAATTCTTGACCACCAATTATTAGATTTCATTTGTTAATATCTTACTGTACAGCCTTAGGAATGTTGGCAGTATATCAGAAATTGCTGTGTGTAGTTTTACATTTGTACTACAAACTGTACAAATCTAGTATGACCCTTTCAACCTGGGATTGAGTCAGTTTTAAATGTATTGACTCACATCTTAAAATTGTACATAATTATGTCAATTGTACCAATACAAGAAATTCTGCATTAATACCCACTGGTATAAATGTACATATAAGAAATTAGAGATTTAACACACCCCATATCCTCTTCTTATTATACTTAACGTCCGGAGAAGTTTCAACTGGGATAGATTTTAATATCTAAAGATTGGTGCCATATATGCACCTATTTTTGCCTGTGTGTTTATATAAACCTGTCCCAAGCGGCACAAAAAAACAAAGACAAAAAAAAAAAACCTGAGAAGATCCATAAAATTGATCAAGATTTTCTTTGTCTTTCAACTTTCTTTTTATGACTTCTGTCCATTAATAATGCATGATTGACTGTTTTACAAGTTTTATTACTTGTACCAGGTAAACTCTATAGATGTTAAAGGCACCTTGCCTACTGGCACCTGTAAACAGGTAAATATACAATATGTCAATACACATTATCAATGTCAAACCTTGTCAAACAGCTTAAGACCAGCTTTCCCATATACTTACTGCTGGCAGATTTAAATCTTTATACCAAAGGTTATTGAATGGTTCTTTAAATTTACACTCGTATACAACAATCGTAAAGAAAGATACCTACCAGTATGACTTAATTTTAATTAAAGTTTTAAAGCCACAAGTTTTGAAAAAGAAACCTAATGACCCAGTTGGAAAACTTGAAATTTAAATGTAGCGCATTAAGTACCAAAAGCTTATACGAGTATAGCCTTGAGGAATATTCATATTGCCTAATGCTAAGTACACATACTTTGTAGTAGTAAGGCACATGTACATCCCTTACACCACACAGAAAGTTATAATCTTTGTACATGTAATTTCTTGGGCCCATATTTTATGTGTACTGGAGGGAATCATTTTCTCTCCCAAAAAAAAAAAAAAAAAAAAAAAGAAAAGATGAGGGTTCAAGCCAAACAGTAAGATGCAGATCTAGAGAAAATCAGAGAATTTGTGCTGTTTGTCTCTTCTTTGCCTCACTTTTTTTGACAAAGAGAAAACTCGGAAAATAGAACCTGTGCAAAAAGTGAAACTATACAAGTTATGCAATGTGTTATGTAGCAAAATGAAATGCATTCAGTCTGTAACATTAGACACATGTACAATCAGGTAGAACAATCCATACCAGTTAAGTTATTTGATATAGAGTCTATTTGTTACCATGGTGATCACAGCAAATCAAGTTTGATGTGCAGCATGTATATATGCAAGACATCAAAGTAAGATGCATGTAAACAATCATATTACTACCAGCATATAAAACAATGTACAAAAAACTAAGTGACCTTACATGGACATAGTCTGGGGGAGTTTGTAATAGATGAAACCATGCTGGAACCTGACCTGATAATCTGGGGGAGTTTGTAATAGATGAAACCATGTTGGAACCTGATCTGATAATCTGGGGGAGTTTGTAAAAGATGAAACCATGCTGGAACATTACCTGATAATCTGGGGGAGTTTGTAATAGATGAAACCTTGCTGGAACCTGACCTGATAATCTGGGGGAGTTTGTAATAGATGAAACCATGCTGGAACCTGATCTGATAATCTGGGGGAGTTTATAAAAGATGAAACCTTGCTGGAACATTACCTGATAATCTGGGGGAGTTTGTAATAGATTAAACCTTGCTGGAACATTACCTGATAATCTGGGGGAGTTTGTAAAAGATGAAACCTTGCTGGAACCTGACCTGATAATCTGGGGGAGTTTGTAATAGATGAAACCTTGCTGGAACCTGACCTGATAATCTGGGGGAGTTTGTAATAGATTAAACCTTGCTGGAACCTAACATGATAATCTGGGGAGACTGTAATAGATGAAACCTTGCTGGAACCTGACCTGATAATCTGGGGAGTTTTTAGTAGATGAAACTTTGCTGGAACATAACCTGATAATTGGGGGAGTTTGTAATAGATGAACTTGCTGGAACCTAACCCGATTATCTAGGGGAGTTTGTAATAGATGAAACCTTGCTGGAACCTAACATGATAATTTTGGGGAGGGGGGAGTTTGCAGTAAATCATGGGTTTCTGTCTTAGTAATTTGCTAGTAGACTTTCTCCAACACCACCCAAAACATATCATACAGAGGTTCTACACTAAACTTACATTAACTTTTTATTTGCCAGTTTACATACCGATGGTCTCTGATACCCTGGTGCATTGAATACCTGTATGTGTTCTCTCCACCACATACTGGCTGTCACCATATACAGTGTATATACTGACCTTTGTAGGGACACAAGAAAACTGGTCTTTATAGGGAGGTGGTCTTTATAAAGAGGTTAATTTAAACACAAATGGTACTATTGGGGACAGCAAAAAATTGTCTTTGTGACCAGGTGGTCTACAGGTGGGCACTAAATCAGGTTTTACTCTAACAAAAAAATAATAATAAAATAAACTTTTTAACTTGTACAGCTTACTGTTAATGGATGGGAAAATGCAGAATTGAAATAGATCTATATTAAAGTTACACATTGTACATGTATATGTAAATCCATTATACATCTGTGCAATCAAATATCATTTATAATTTTAAAAACTTCCACATGTGCATTATGTTGCAATGTGTTTAAATATGCATTAATATGTACATGGATGGCAATGGCTTACTACTCTAAATATCAAATGATTTGAGCTTGCCTTTGAAATTCAATGATTGTAAATTACATTAGTTGTCGACAGACATATGGAGTATATGAGTTCTGCATGCAACAGTTTATTATACACAGCAGTGAACTGTTGCAACACAAAAAAATTTCTGTGACATGTCTCGTTGTAAATGTATGCTTATAAAGTCTGATATCAAGAGATATACAATGTACTACTTTGCCTTATTTGTTGTATATGTATATATGGTGTTATGTATAAAGTTTTTGGGCCTCCGTGGCCGAGTGGTTAGAGCATTGCACTTTGAATTATGAAGTCCTTCACTTCTGGTCAACGCAGGATCAAGTCAATTTTAATGAAGTCTGCCAGTTTACTTGCAAAAGCCTCAAGGGTCTTTCCCCCCCCCCCCCCCCGGGTATAGTCTAAATTAACACGTTCTCACCTCCACCAATAATAACTGGCCGCCACCATATAACTGAAAATTTGTGAAGTGTGTACATGTCAAACAGTATAGTAAAAAAAATGTGTAAAGTTGATATGCATTACAACCATCATATCCACTATCAAACTACATTACCATAAATTATATAATAGATTTTTTGTTTGGTTGTGGAGATTTCAACAAGTCTTATCTTGGTACATTGTAATTATCAGTATTATAGTTGATAGCCAGGGGCTCTCCTGGACGTAAAACATGTTTCCTTGGTAAAGTAATTAATTCAGGCCTACAGAGAATCAGTGCAATATCAAAATGGAATTGAATTCCCCTGATAAATAATGGCTTGACTACAATATGTTCACTGTTTCTGGTGACACAAACTGCATCTTGCTGCTGGAATAAAGCATCAGCTAGTAGTGTGTGGCATTTAGTTACTAGTACACAAATCGTACATTGTCTAAGAACAAGTCAACATTTTGATTATAGTGAAATATACATGTACATGTACATTTCATAATCATCTTATGTATCATTGTGTTTGTATCATTGTTAAAATGATATACACCTAGGAGAGTTTACATCCAGGTCAATATTTTCACACCTGTATCACGGTATCATGATGTTAGCAGTATCAGTAAGTAGAAAGAATCCGATTGATCACAGGTTTAAGACAAAAATGTTTGTACAATCAATCTTAATGAGTTCTTGTTGGCGATCCAAGGCACAAAATAGATGCGTTTCTCATTACCTGTTGATCATATATCTCTACCTGTTGTACACGTTTTGAATCACCTGGAAATTCACAGTTCAATGCTGGGAAAGTGACCCAGTTACAATGTATATGTTTATTGATTTCTGGGTTCTATACCTGGTACCTAAGGGTGGTCTAGTGGTAGAGGGATCAACTTACAAATGAAAGGTACAATGTAGGGAACTGAAGCCTGATAGTTAACTCATTCACCCCTAAAGACACATTCTCATTGATTTACAGAAGAGTCCATGGTTTTTCAGGGGCTGGTGAGTTAAGACTTGGTAGAAAAGGTATGAGATGACTTAGCAGTAATCGTTTATTTCAAAACACTCAACATTAGTCAGAAGCTTGTGTTTTTCATTGAGACTTTGCACATGTAGACTGTAGACTGCTTGAAGCATACTTGATCCTTCAACAGACACCAGCGCATTGCCTTTTCTGCTGAGATGATGTCTCCCTGAATATTTTAATTAGTTTTTTAGTTGGATTATGTTATACATTGTTTCCCTATTAGCCAAATAGCGGTATTTACAGACTGGTAGTTCCCAATGGCATTATACTCTGAAGAGAATACATAATGTATGTATGTGTGTGTGTGTGTATATATATATATATATATATATATATATATATATATATATATATATATATATATATATGTGTGTGTGTGTGTGTGTGTAACACTCATCATAAAACCATAGATATTGAGTTTGACACCTTGCAAGACCATGTACATGTACTGGTAGTTGAAAGGTACATTGTATTGAGTTGTCTCCCTTCTGACTCCCGCTACAACATGTACTCATTTGGAGTCTGTAGGCAGTAAAGGTTTTCAGGACAACAATAGCTTTTTCTTTAGGTGTATATGTGGTTATAGAATTCTCAAATCAAAATTTGTAGATCTACCCAACTTGTACCCAATGTGCTTTTCTCAGCTTATTGTTTACATTTTAGCTCGATAGCTACAAGGACATTTAGAGTTTTGTAATAAACGTAACTAACAAAAAGTCGACCACTTAAAAGTTATAATTCACATTGAACATTATTTTCTCGCTTGATTAGAGTGGGATTGTCAGTCGATCAAAGCGGAATTACCAGGTCCTTGATCTTAGTGGTTTTTTTTACTTTTTAATGTGACAAATGGCAGTTATGTATGTGTGGGTAAGTTTATATATCTCAACGATATGTCCCTGTGTCATGTTCTCGTCTAGCAAGCATGACATAAGAAACAGAAACACAAAGAATTTCCCATGTAGTATATATATACCTGACAGGTGAATGTTTACATTTCTACAGAGAAATGCACACTTCAGTGATCACTGTAGTACTCATACCTGTATACACTACAGGTACAGGTACATAAACCATCACCTGTTTTACCTGTGTGCTGTCACAGGTTACGTGTATACTGGTAGTAGTACCAAAGTTGGGGGGTGGTGGTGTTATAACACTATTTCTACTGCTGTGATGCGTATAGATGTCGTCAGTATCACCTGAGGATTGTGACAGGTAAAGTGAGTGGAGTTAGGATAGGGTCGTAAATAACAGAAATGTCATATTTTTACTATCTACATGTAGTTATACTTGATATCAAACGATCTAATACTAGTATGCCTACAAGCTTTACTTATGCAAAAAAAAAAAAAAAAAAAAATGGCACCTATTTTATATTCCATAAGATGATACCCTTCTTTGTTTATGATGAAATTAAATCCTTTGTCTTTAGAACTTTAGAAATCTCCCATGTGGTATATATATATATATATATATATATATATATATATATATATATATATATATATATATATATATATAAACATTTGAAAACCATTTATTTCTTTTGATGTTGAACATTTATTATAGATAAATAGTCTTCAGGTATGTCACGTGTACATACAGGAACATAACATTTACTGAATCTTGCCGTTTGTAAGCTAAGAGCCTTAAGGTTGTTTCCTCTAGTTTTCCAGCAGATTATTCTCAATCATTTCTGTTTATTACATGTTTATTGTTCATACAAGGATCGTTTCTGTTTGTTACATGTTTATTGTTCATACAATGTACATTACCCATATTAAGTCAGTTTCACAATCTCTGTACATGTTTACCCATAAGAAAACTAAAATGACTAAATATTTTTAATTTTACCTGAGTTATAAATATACACAGTTGTTATAAAAGTATAGGTATGAAAGCTAATGGATTAATCTTGATAATGTCTGCACTTGTTTAATGACATGTAACATACATGTTATGAAACCAAACCTATTTCAAGTTTGTTGAAAGCAAATATGTTTCCCTATATAATTATATACAATTTGATATGCTTTTCAGTTCTTTAACATACATGTAAGAAAGTATTTCATAAATTCATGACACCTATAATTATTGAGGTAAAATCCTATGAATTATTTAAAAGTCTTGTAAACTGTATATAATTCTTGTAAATTACATTTGTACACGTATTTGTAAATTCTGTAAACTAAAATTCATTCCATAAATCCTCCAAATATTGTATAAACTCTGTAAATTATTTGCAGTGGAAACATTTACATTGTAGTATCAGAAAATTACATATAATTAAAACAACTAAAATTTAAAATCTTATTTAATTAAATAAAAGAATTTTAAATTTCAGTTGAAATATGACCTAGCTAATATTGTTGATACTTTAAATGTGCATCAATTATGGCCTTCTTTCAACAGCCGGTCAGTTGCCATGGAAATGGAAAATAAATTGGACATTAAATTTCTTCACCTTGGTCAGGTATCAAGTGTTTCACTTCAGAAATGACCATTTCAGATTTGCAGGCAATGTCCATTAATTTGCCAGTCTTTCTTTACACTTCTGTTACAAGCATGCCTTTCTCTCTAATCTCTAGTAAACCTAGTATAGACCCCCAGAGATAAGATATATAATGCTTGAAAGGGATTTGTTTACATTCTCTAAGATCTGGTACACTTTTACACAGCTGTTGAACTTCTGTTTAGACAAAGTAACATTGCTGGTGAAATGCTAGTACTGAAAGTCTCAGCTTGGAGTTAGAACATGTATACAACTTTCACCAAGATTTCTTGTGTGCTGATATCTACAGGATATCTGCATGATGTGTTTATATGGTCTGTCTCCATACACTTGGAAGATAGACAACTTACCAGTACAGTTACCTATGTATTATAGTGAAGTATACATCTATTGGCCACATACTATTAAACACCAGGGAAATATTCATAAGAGTTGTTTTGGTTAATATTTCACAACTGGACGCTACATGTACATTTTGTACTGAACACATATAGAAGTCCATAAAATACATATGCACCTACATGTACAGTTTTAATGTAAAGAGAACAACTTTTTCATGTACATGCACATGTGTTAAATATGAACTCTATATAAACACTGGAACAGTGTAAAACCCGTTATTCTTGCAAAAACCTGATTTTTCTGCTATTCATGTTGGAATCATAACACAAAACAGCCTACTACCAATGTACGAACCACGGATTATTAATCATGAGTTAAGCGTGTCAACCATACATGTAGCCTGATGTTTTCAGCTATGCTAGTACTTGAACTTGTGACATCATGTTTTATAATTATTGTAATTACAACTCAGTCAAATTCATCTTTGTACAAGTGTTTTGGTATTTCCGTGGTTAGAAAAAACTTTTTAAAAAAAATTGGAAAAAAAACTATTTAGTAATTTCTCATATTTTTCTCCATACCCCAGGGGATACAAAATACACTTTAAAAAAATCTTCATTTTTATGGGGGGGGATTTTATACAGTATCAGTACAATTAATAATAGCTTGCAGGTTAATGATTTACATAATGTACATTGTACATGTAAATGAAGGTGTAGATTTGTTCAATATGTTAGCAGACAATTGGAAATGACTTGAGGCTAGATCTTGTTTAAATGGATTAAACATGCATCTACAAGAGAGTCACAAGTTTGAGCTGTTAAGTGGGTTAAGCTACACATATGCTTAAGCTTCACACTGTAATTTGTTACTTCAGAATTGAGAAAGCTTAAAAAAAATTTCCGTTGCATAAATTTCTATCTTTCAGTACCAAAGTTGAACTTTAATTGCAGATTTTGGGTTATCTCCCTTTATCAAAATGCTTACTCATTGATTTTCCATTGGCATTAAATGCTCCCTTCTTCAAAATGATTACTCATTGATTTTGCAGTAGGTATTAAATATTAATTACCATTATGTACATGTATTACATGATCAAACAGTTTATTATTTTTTCATAGAGTATTAAATTTAAATACACATTTTTAAAATTTGATACATAGGTAAAAATATCTTTATTTTAATTATCCATAGACAGCAGGTATCTTTATATATAATACGATAAAAAAAAAATTTCATTGTTTAAGTTTGCATTTTCACTTACTAGTGTTATATTTGTTTGACTAGCTATTTACTCTTTGCTCATTTATGATAAAGTGAAAAGATATTCAAGCATTTATACAGTCAAACTTGCATTCAAGGCCACCTCTGTATAAAGGACATTGCTTGTTAAGGCCATTCAAATATAACCTTTGTTAACTCTTTTATAATACATAAACCTCTTTATAAAGCGATATTGACAATTTTTTTTCCTGTTTCCTTGAATTGGTTTGACTGTATTGGGTACATGTTTATAACCTTAAGATATTCAAGCATTCTTCATCAGGCTTTGTACCTGCATGTGTATAGACCAGCAGATACACAATATTTCAAAGTGTATACCTGTGAGGCTGTCCATAACTAACTGTTCAGTATATAAAAAGTGCTTTTACATGTAATCATATTTTACAGTTTTGAAGCTTACTATCATATATATTTTTTAAACTGTAGTAGAAACTGACACTGTGTACTTATGTATTTGATAATGACAAGTAAATGTATGAACATTGTATATGATTGGGGTACCAAAAGTACATGTAGGTATATTTTTTAAATTATGCAGTAATTGTTTTACCAAAACAAAAAACAAAATTATTTTGTGTTATTTGTAACACGGTACATGCAGAGTCTGAGAGAGCGACTGATTACCTTGTCTATACATAACATTGTTAATATCAATTCATTATCTATTGGACAAGAGCGGGCCTGGCTCAGTCGGTAGCGCGCTCGACTCTTGATCGTGAGGTCGTGAGTTTGAGTCCAGCCGGCGGCAGGTTGGTTTCCTGTCCTGTGGATGAGACAGTAAAAAAGGAGGTCCTGTCACAGTAGGTGTCAGCACGTTAAAGAACCCTCACTGCTCATTGGCCGTAAGTGCCAAGCAGAGGTCAAAATTTGAAGCCCTTCCCCGGCATTTGGTTACGTCTCCATATGAGTGAAATATTCTTGAGTGGGACGTTAAACAGCAATAAACAAACAAAATAAATAAATCTATTGGACAAACATTGCCATTGTCATATTTCATCATTTAACATTTCCATGTCCGGAGTTGAGCAGCCTATGGCTAAGTATAGTGTGTAATCCATTACGTTAAACATATAGTTAATGACTACCATGACAAAAACATGTAGATCAATCACTAACCTATGAAAGAATACAAACAAATAGATAAAAATCAATTGTTTCGCAGCTATAGTTTTGTAAAAGGAAAAGGAAGTAGACTTTTACTGTTAGGCAATCGGTAATGACACCAGGGTTTCTAAGGGTCAGGGAATCTCTGGAAATTTAGGGAAATGTCACGAGCACATTTTTTAGTCAAGGAAAGTCAGGGAATTTTAGTCTGAGTTAGGGAAAGTCAGGGAGAAATCAAAATTTTTTTATCTGACTTGAATTTCAAGTCAATTTTCACTGAGAAATGCACCGGAAGTCACCAAATGACTTCCTGTTCTCAAAACTTCCCAGGGGATCATGACCCCCTACCTCCCTAGAGGGACTTTGTCTGTGGCGCTTATGGCACGTGCCTTCAACGCATCACAATAGGTCAAGGAAAAGGGCGAAAAGTTAGGGGAATGAGGGAATTTTGTTTTGTAAGAGAGTGTAGGAACCCTGTAATGAGAATTTGATATGAGATTTCCATACCTGATTGTCTAAATGCAAAAATGTATATAAAGCAATTTAAAAATGACAAGAGTATTCTTGCACGGTTTACAGATTTTTCCTTCTTCTTTTTTATGGGGAATGATTTCTTTGTCAACCCCTAGGGTATTGACATTTTAGCCACACATGCTATACCCAAACCTGGTGTTAGGATAGTTAAGGATATGAAAGTTCTGTACTCTGGAAATCCTTGGATCAGACAATTATATTCTTAACACTGGAGGGAAATTTCCTTATCCATGTCAACATCACCCCCTGTAAGAGTCTATCATTCCATCTGTGTTTGAGAGAGAGAGAGAGAGAGAGAGATGGGGATAAATTCCCTTTTAAATCATGCTGTGGTCATGTAGTTTGTATCCTGCATTTGTTTATGTTTAATTATTTACTTCACATGCATACACTTACATGTAGATTATGTTTCACTTTTCAAGTATTCATGTAAACATACATGTTATATATACATCCCCATGGAAATGACATTTTATAGAGAACTTTGATAATGATCCTGTGTAAAGACTGGCAAAATATCAAAGTTCAATGTAATTTTTTTTTTACATTTTTGTCTGCTGTTTAGAAATAGATTATGCATGTTGATATGAAAAAGACAATAAAAGGATAGTATTTCACTAAAACACCAAGCCATACATGCATGTATCACTGTGCGGCTGTATTGTACATGTAAGTCAAACATATGTACTAGCGTAATTGGTATTTCATTGTATTTTTCCTTCTGTTTCTGTTCCTATACACTTTTTCCTCTTTTTTCATTTTCCCCACTAATTTCTACAACATTGTAGCCACTGGTTTGTTAAATATGTGACACCATGTCTCAAATTTTTCTTCTTATTCCTGACAACTCTTTATGACCTACACTTACCATACATGTACTAAAGGTTTCATATTATTGTTATTTCCATTTTTTTAAACCACTGGTGGAGCTACTTGTATGATGTGTCAGAGTTTTGATGTTCTTATTTCCCCCCACATCTTTTAACCACTGGTTTGTTTATGAGAAAGTTGGACATCTGAGAATTCTAACAAGATTGCTTCTTCTCTCAGCTTATCACATCTGCTGATTTACAACAAAGACTGGTTCCTTGAAATGAGGCCCCGAAAAGGGTTCTGGTGTTGTAGTAGTTTAAAATTACACATGTTCATTTTTTTTTATGTACATGGACATACCTGATTTAATTGGGCTTTTCATATTTGTGATAAAAAATCATGATGGTTAGATAAATTACGTGTATGTTGAAATGTCAAAATATGAGTACAAGCATGAGTTATCAAGGTGCGTAAGGTATTAACCCCTTCAGTCCTTAGTGTCTAAATGGTATTGTCTTTTACATTGGTTTAGACCAGTCTATTAATGGTCTGTGATATTTATTGGGTTTGCTTTTTACTTGCGGAAGGTCGGTGGTCTTTACTCAGGTAACCGGGGTTTCTCCCCCACCAATAAAAACTGGACGCCATCATATGACTGAAAGATTGTTGAGCATGGCGTAAAAAAAAAAATCAAATCAAATCAAAATCAAAATAGGGTTTGCTCTGATTAACTTACACTGTGATGAAGCAAATTTAGACTTATATGTGTGGACCTTGACATTGATAAAAATACAAGGAATGAATTGTGGGTGTAGGAAAAAGCCTGAATCATTAGCCACAGGTTTGGTTTGTAGGTCTCAGTGGCGACAGTGGTTTCCTGTCTGTCACCTTTGACCTTTCACAATCCCGATTGATCTGTAGTTGTGTGAAGGGTTATATCTTACAGAGTCAAATGAAAAACCATTAAATAGAGGACATAGGTTTCGCACACACCCCTTTTGCAATTGAGCCTGGGTGTTTTGAATTGGGAATTTTTGCAATGTTTTGATTTATTCAAATTGGTAAATTTCTTAAATGATTTGAAAATATGACATTTACATGGTACAAGGAATTCGAACTGTCAACATATTTATATTTTTCCCCATTTAACAATGGTTAATATTATAAATAATGTAGCTCCTGGTACATACATATACATGTATGTAGCTTTCAATCTATACCATTTCTTGAACAAAAAACAAAAAAGTTTTTATTGATCTACATGTAAATTTGGATTTACAAAATCAGATTAGGTCAAATATCTGTACTGTGGAATGGGACCCTATACCCTCCCCTATAATAAGGTGGAAAAATCCTTGCATGTAGTTTTGTAAACCAATTAATGTTGTATAGTGAGTACAAAGAAATTCAAGAAGAAATTTGTTGTATTTGACGATTTAAAATCCATCTGTATTTGTGTACACAACTGTCCTATATTGATATTTATACTTCACTCTGATCTATTTACCTCCCTCTACTATATCAATACAGGGTACAAAAAATCCCCCTGTATTGAACCTCTCAGTTTTTATTTCTACTACTGGCATGGTTGACTTGCCCAGATATGATGTTCAAGTGATATGGTGTGTACACACCTAGTGAAGATTTCTTTGTTTGGATAAGAATCACTTTCCCCTTGGACAGTCACCATGTCCTACAGTGTCCAGGGTGATGTCACACAGACCAGTAAGTCCAAACAAATTTTTGTTTTGAATGACAAGTATTGAGTTAAAGCAGTACAATTACGATAATGCTTTAAATGTGTTGTTTTTAACCAACGTATAACCAAATTTTATGTTGACCTTATCACCTCCGGCCAAATACTTGTGGGATGTCTCTTATGGACCTGTCGACATGACATTTTCTCACCTATGTAGTTAGGAGGCCTTTCAAAGCTGTTCAGCTTCACTGACAAAAGGTGTAGATCACTTAAGCTGATTATGAACTTCCTTACTTTAAAGTGCGTGATATAAATTAGCTGGGTTGTAAATCAGCTTATGAAATGGATTTTCTATTCATCTGATGTAAACAGAATATACTGTCTTTTTATGTGTTATTGTCTCTCAACAGTTTTAAGTACCCCTGTTGTATAACAGGATCGGGTACATACATGTGTGTGTGTGTGTGTGTATATACTATATATGTATATATCTGAAGCCTGAATTGAGTAGATCTCTATATAATGCTGTTATTATATACATGTAACTAGACACTTTAGCTTAATCTGTAGTGCCACCTCTTTGGCCGAGAGATAAGAGTATTCAGCTCCTTTAAACCATGAAAGTCTCTCACCTCTGGTCAGCATGGGTTCGAGCCCTGCTGGAACCCTCCTTACTGAAATGATTACAACATATCATGCTGCTTTTCTATTGCATAGTTATACATGTAGCTATGTCCTTCCTTAATTAACATAGTTCAACATCCTCATAACAAGTTAATCATCACTACAAACATCAAAGGAATCTATATTCATATATATATATATATATATATATATATATATATATATATATATATATATATATATATATATATATATATATATACAATGTAGGCCTGTATATGTAAGCTTTTGTTCAAAGTGCTTGACATATGATCAAGGTGTGGAGAATATAATACTATGAAATTATATAGATGTACGGTTCTCTTTAAAGTTCAATAAACTACTCATCAGGGTTAAAAAAAAAAGGATTCAATATCATGATGTCAGAAGATAAACTGATGTGTTTTGGTATTCAATCTGTTGACAATTGTACATTGATTGCTGGCCATCGAGTGTTGAAAAGCCAGATAAGATGATATTGATTGTATTATAATGAGGAGTGTTTAGTTACTGATTAAATAAAGATCAAAGGCCCCATTTTACGGAAGGTCCTAAGTCCTAAATTCTAACTTTTAGTCCTAACTACCAAGGCAACGCATCACTGATTGGTCAGTCCCAGGACAATTAGGACTAAGACTTAGGATTTAAGACTTCAGACCTTTTGTAAAACAAGCCTCAGGATTTCTTTGAAGTTTGACTTTCATCCCACCCCCCCTGAAAAATTGGATTTTACCTAATAGTAAGATAAATATAGCATAAGCTAGTCTATGTGTCTGTAGTGATGGGTGGACTTTGTTATAGAAGGAGTTTCTGTCATCAGGTTACAATTACATGTTAGATGAAATGGATTTCTTCATGTATATGTACTAACAAAGGTCCCTTGTTGACGAAATTTAATTATAGAAGAGTTATTGCTCAGTAACTGATGGGATTTATACAATGTATATAGATGAGTTTATACTTATTGTACTTCTGTTGTCAATATCATTGAAATTAGATAATACACAGTACATTCCCAGTAATCTGTTTCATTATCTGTAATGTCAAATTTTTGTAGCATCTGTTACAAGTAGACGTGGAGCCAAACACATCGGCTGATAAAGCTGATGAGCAAATGTCAACAACATAAAACTCATCAGTTTCAGTCAATACGTGACAATAGATCATTTGTGTTCGGAGACAATAGTATTCTGTCATCCAAGAATTTACATGTTTAAAATCTCATCATGTATTCTAAAAATACACATATGTACATGTCTAACTTAGTTTATGTTATCTACCAGTACACATATGTACATGTCTAACTTAGTTTTTGCTACATTTATCTACCAGTACACATACATGTATGTACAAGGTAACATGTTTGACTTGGTTTTCATTATCTGCCAATACACATATGTATAAATGACGTGTGTAACTCAGTTTTTGTAATCAGTGGAAACTTTATACATGCATACACAACAAACTCCTTAATTTACACCAGACATATGTCTCTGTAGGAAATCAAGGTCTGTAATTAAATATAGAGCCATTGCGCAAACCCATGAACCGCAAAGAAAAAGCATATGTACCAGTGAGCGTTTTACAAAATCCAACAGTATCATCAGAAACATGTGCTTCATCACATTTTTATTAACCAACCAATAAGTTTACGTTTAAACCATGAAAGTTCACTTCTTCTGGTATAATATGTCGGAGTGCTGTGAAAATTCTGGTAATGCAGTGATCAGCTTTTATTTTCATCTCCCGTTAATTATCTCTGCCCGTTTTAGTAAAATGTCACCACATGTTATTATAGACTATGTATTTAGCTTTAGCTAAACCTAACGGAGGAGACCTGGAGCGTGAGAACCGCAGTGAAATTAGAGAATTTTTCTCTTGCTTGACTAAGCCACACAGGTCTCCTATTCAAATTCTCACATAAAATATACATGGTGTAGTATTGTTACGTAGATTAAGGTGATGTCTCACAACTCAAACTTATGAAAAGTGTTAGGAAATGTGTTATACTGCATGTGACATTTAAATTAACATTTGATGTGGAAATATTACGTTTCGTTTGTGTTGAGTAACGCCGTGAATCACACCTCAATACAAAACATCATATCTGGAAAATGAGACAGCATATTCTATTGTTATTTATATTTATAACTTGCAAACATATGCCCGCCAATTTGGGGAAAATTTCATGCTGACAAAATTCGGAAATTAGATTTTTAAACTTGTATTTTGCTCACTTGTAGGTTTAAATGTGATGGAATCTCTTTTGTAAAAGAGTGCAGTTCCTTCTGCATTAATTGCAATATATTTTTCATTACAATCTCTGTCTTATCTCTAAACTTGGAATTTTTTGTCATCATATCGGGGTAAAAAAAAAACATGCATTTTGCATTAAGAATGAGCAGAATGTTGGTCCTGTGGAAAATGAAAATAAAATGCCTGATAATACAATAAGGCTTTCCCCCCATAACAGTTAGACCCCTCTTAAGTTATGACATGACCAGTTCACATCATTTACAAATCACTTAACTCATCCGTCCCTAAAATACATTAGACTCTTCTGTAAGTCAATGACTTAGACCATTCCAAATGTCTTTAGGAGTAAATGAATTACCAATCTTACACTCTTGACAGGACTGCTTTCTGTGTGATGCTCAAAACTAGGGTTCATAGGTTTATTTAAAAACAAAATAACAAGCATTGTAGTTTGTTTGGCCACAAAAACCTTGGTACTACCACAAGGGTGTAAAAGCCAAGAGTCAATATTTATCATTTTGGTAATTTACATGTTTGTTTACCTTTCATGACTACAGACAAACTCAAATCACAAGTTTTTTTTTTTCTTTCCAACCCTACTAATGATATTGAACTGATCCCAAGAGATACATGTAGAAACAGGACAGTCTATGTAGATGTGAAGGGGTGCTAATAAATCATGTACTAAACAGCACATTCACACACTACACAGAAAGGAAGATTCTTTCTATATTGATGATCTGGGCTGTATCGGTCTGCTGGCTGACAGCATATGTTGTGATGTTTAAGTCAGTTATAATTTACAATAATTGTTGAGGTGATTTATGTTTGTGTCTGTAAAGTTTCCTGTATAGATAGGAAGTAATACCAAGGTATACATAAATAAAGTACATGTTACATGATGAAATACACGGTGTCTAAACCATGTATAGATACATAAAAAGACATTTCTTCTATATATCTCTTTCCTTTGTTGATTTTATTTCAGAATAGGGTAGTTTTTTTTATCTGTGTGTTTATCTTTTGTATATGGTAATTATTCTGTTTTCTGTGCAGCCTTTATTCTTTGGTAAACACAAACTTTTTGACTGAAGGAACATTATTTACATAGTACGTGTAGCATATAGCCAGACACATGGTAATACATATCAGGTACATAAATACATGAAACTTCCAAGCTACACTTAAAATGAAGTCTTTACAGATGGTCAGTGTAGCATTTACCAGCAGCTGGCTGGGTGTTTTGAGATTGTGCACCTGTTTTAGATGTATATGTAGTCATTTGCGCAGTGCCACCCAGATTTAATTTCAAAATTTCAATTTTGCTTTCATGCACAATGCTTTCGTTACAGTGTACATGTAAAAACACCTTTGATATTTGTTATCTGGTAATTGATATTAGTCAGATATCGCAGGTCCGCTGAAATGAAGATTATAATTTCAGTTTGTACAGAATTGCTATTTTCTTCCACGCTTGATTCACTTCCCACATCTCTTGATACTTGTTCGTGATGTAAATGATAAATTCTTTAGAGTTCAATTCGCCAAATATTTTAGTGGCTTGTTTGTTTTCTAATAATAATAAAACTAATCAAAGACTGTTTAAAATCACATTAGAAAATGTCTGGTCAAATTTTGACTGATACAATAATTCTTTCTCTTTTTTTTTCCAGAGCAACAACAGAAGTCCGATCTTACGGAGACTGAGGTCATAATCATCGGCTGTGTGTGTGCTTTCATATTGATATCCTTGCTCATCGTGTTGATTGTCATCGTGTGTCGCCGTAGATACAGAAATGGTATGTACATGTGTTGTCATGGTGATGAAATGAAAATGAATAAAAGTTTTTGCCTTAATGTTTATATACATGCAAACTCTCATTTACAACAGTAAAACATGTTTCCATGTCACTGTTAAGATAAAGTTGTGAAAATGTACTCTCTATCATTATATCTGATGTCAAAACTGAGTTACCTCCCCCTGATTAGAGTCCCACTCCACGACTTTCACTTGCTCATGTTGAACATAGAACACTGAAATAAATATATTTGTAAGATTATATAGAACTGTGAGGTTATAGATATAGTTGTAAGATTATATAGAACTGTGAGGTTATAGATATAGTTGTATGATTATATAGAACTGTGAGGATATAGATATAGTTGTATGATTATATAGAACTGTGAGGATATAGATATAGTTGTATGATTATATAGAACTGTGAGGTTATAGATATAGTTGTAAGATTATATAGAACTGTGAGGATATAGATATAGTTGTAAGATTATATAGAACTGTGAGGTTATAGATATAGTTGTAAGATTATATAGAACTGTGATATAGATATAGTTGTAAGATTATATAGAACTGTGAGGATATAGATATAGTTGTAAGATTATATAGAACTGTGAGGTTATAGATATAGTTGTATGATTATATAGAACTGTGAGGTTATAGATATAGTTGTAAGATTATATAGAACTGTGAGGATATAGATATAGTTATAGATTGTAAGACTTGATATAGATAGTTGTGAGGTTATATAGAACTGTGAGGTTGTATAGTTGTAAGATTATATAGAACTGTGAGGTTATAGATATAGTTGTAAGATTATATAGAACTGTGAGGATATAGATATAGTTGTAAGATTATATAGAACTGTGAGGATATAGATATAGTTGTAAGATTATATAGAACTGTGAGGATATAGATATAGTTGTATGATTATATAGAACTGTGAGGATATAGATATAGTTGTAAGATTATATAGAACTGTGAGGTTATAGATATAGTTAAGTATGAATGTGAGGATATAGACGTTGTAAGATTAACATTGAGGCAATAGTTTCTGAAATCACAAATAAAGATCAGTTGTATGTATATAGAACCACCATATTTTAAACTGAAGACCATAGAACTTGCATTTCATACAGCTATATTACCTAGAACTCGCATCCAATATATTCAATTTACAAACTGTGAGGTTATTTAGTTGCATGTGCCTAGAACATGAGGAACCATCTTCTAAGACATAAGAACTGTATAGATATAGTTCATGATTATATAGAACTTCATCTCCTTTCATTATATACAATATAGTTGTATCTTATTTCAACTGGGGCCCTAGATATAGTTGGGAAGAACTGTTCCTTTAATTGTATGATTATATAGAAACTGTGAATTAGATATAGTTGTAGATTATATAGAACTGTGAGGATTCTAGTTCGTAAGATTATGCCATAGACGCTTTAAAATGGGTTCCAAACACAAAAACGTTCAGTCCAGACACCTTTGTAAACTGAATGCCTTGCATTTCATAAGCTATACACCTTGATAAAATCCAAGCTATTCAATTACAAACAGGTTTTAAAGTGCCTAGGGACCATCTTCTACAAAACACTGTTCATCCCAAATACTGTATTTCAAGGGGCCCTAAATACCGGGAAGTAGTTCCTTTAATTGGCGTGGATTTCAGTTTACATGGATTCCAGATTATGACAATGGGCCAAACTGAAGACGTACCTGACACTTTGACTGAAAGCCTCAAATAATATGGTTTTTATATTCAAAAACTTAAAGGGACATTACACGTTATCCCTTGTTTAATGATCCAGAAGTAGAACTTGAACTGGTAGGTTAATACCAATATGTACTGGACCTGCAGACAAAGCCTCAAATAACATTTGTAAGGCAACCATTACTTTAATTGTTTATTAGAAGAACTTGGGTTTAATACACTTTCAAAGGACGAGATCCTTCAAAATCACGTGTCCGTATTACGCTCATTTGATATACCTACAACGGATACCGATTTCGAGCTACCACATTTATACTGGATACCTAAACTTCATAAAACCCCATATAAGCAAAGATACATAGCAGGATCCAGCAAATGTTCTACCAAACCTTACCAAGATATTGACAACCATTAAGGAGAAACTTCAACAATACTGTACAGTTGCTTATTCCAGAAGCGGTGTAAATCAGATGTGGATACTTAAAAATTCTAAACAGCTTTTAGAAAATTTGAAGGCACACAATTTTTCTCGAATTCACTGTATCCAAACTTATGACTTCTCTACTCTTTACACTACGTTTCCACATAAAAAATTAAAAGAAAGACTTTTCAGCATCATAGACAACTGTTTTGTCGTTAAAGGTGGTACCCGAAAATTTAAATATCTAGTGATTGGCTATCAGGATACTTATTTCGTCAAACACCACTCTGATTCTACACATAAATATACTGAAGTTGATATAAAATGAAATTGTGTAATGTGGCACATGGTTTTTAGAAAAACTAAGACTTCTTCAGCACCTATGAATATCATACTCAGATTTGCTGATTTCCCATCTACATTTACACTACTATCTCTTGTAACAATTCTTCTTTACCCGTGATGAAAACTTAACACATATATGTTCAGTAACATTATCCAAGGGAGGCAACAATTTTATATTTCATTCCAATGCTACAAGCTATGACTTTGTGTAAGTTTTAGACTAGTACAGAGATGTTAATCTACCTCTAAAGGGAGGAATTTGTCAATTGTTGCTGCCATACTAGTGAGTGATATTAAAATTTTTTAATTTTCCCTATCAAAATCTCACAAAAGTGCCATTTTTCTATTTTTTAATCTGTCAGCGTTATCATCTCTGAATTTATGTAATGGGATACAAATAGCTGAAATTGATATGTTTAGTGACATCGTTTGTATGTACCTGCATAATGACCGAATACTAAATATTTAAAGGGTGAGATTACATTATCCTGAATCTTTTTAGCTTATAAATAGTATGAAATCTTGGTTTTAAAATAGCTCAACTGATAACAAGGTTGTGAAAGGAGTGAAAAGTTACACTTAACTCAGTTCGAGTCCCGCCAGCGACAGGTTGGTTTCCTGTCTTTCGGATGAGACAGTAAAAACTGGAGTTCCCGTGTCACAGTAGGTGTCGGCACGTTAAAAAACCCTCACTGCTCAATGGCCGTAAGTGCTGAGCATAGGCCAAAATTTGAAGCCCTTCACTGGCATTTGGTGACGTCTCCATATGAGTGAAAGATTCTTGAGTGGGACGTTAAACAACAATAAACAAACAAACAAACGAGTTAATTAAAAGTATTTCCTGGGTATCTGCTTGGCTTTATTCATGAAATCAGTGACCCACACATGGCCACGGATGGAAGAATATTAATTACCTTAACTATTCATTGATCAGTTTCATTAATTATTCATTATTTGGTCAAGGATGAGAAAGTTTGTTATCTTAGTATAAAATTGCATGTTTTCTTCTGTCTGGAATGTCTCAATTGGAAAGCTATTCCAGGATTTTTGAAAATAAACACTAGGTCAATAAGACTGATTTGTATGGCAAGACATTCATACCTGTGTTTAATGTCACCTCGTATATCAGGCGCCTTACAAAAAAGTTGATATATCTTTAAAAAAAAATTAAATTCTGAGGTCTTTGTTCTCGACACTGCAGAGATGACTTCACTTTTTAAGATATAACCTGTCTGAGAAGTTCATCTTTATAACAGATCAGGCTTTTTCGGATTTCAATGACTGGATGTAGTTGTTTTTTTATAAATTGATGCTGATAAATTATCATACAGGTGATGATTCATGGAAATCACACTGGTAAATAAATCGTTAATTTGTTTTTGCTGTACATGTAGTTGTTGATAGTTAATTTCAGACTAACATTGATTTTCTACTTTGCAGCCAAACAGTACCAAAATTCTACCTCTCAGCCGTAAGTATAGTAACTTTAACTTATTCTCTGAGAGTGTTTGTGTTAGAGAGAGAGAGAGAGAGAGAGAGAGAGAATGCGTCTGTTTCATACAGACAATAACAAAAAATACTATCAGAATTTCAAAAGTTCTTAAACTAGAAAATTAGCCAACTACAATGTTTTAGCCAGTCTTGAACAAAATTAGTCAGTGGTTACATTGACTAATGATAGGATAAGCCCTGCATATGTCTTATGATTGGTATTATATGCTATGACCCTGTTTTGGGATTAATCTGTTATCAGTGATGTAAAATATATAAATGTGAGGTGAGCTCTGTTTGATCTCTGATTGCTTTGTTTTTGCTACTTGTACCTGTCATTTTAATGTGTTTTATCATTTGTCTATTTCTCTTTTACAGGGGACAAGTCATTGCCCACATAAACGGTAATGGGACAGCCCCGCCCAAACCCAGAAGGGGCCACGATAATCCAGGTATGGATTTGACTGAAGGTTATCCAGTCAATGGTAGAATAGTTGGTAGTCATGGTGATTCTTCATTCTGTTATAACACTCGGTATTGTGAGTACTAAGTGCCCTCTAACTTCACGATTTCCTCTATGCACGACTTGAGTCATACAGATCTGTAGCATGTAATTATCATTATTGCTAAAGAAAATCAAAAGTGATGGAAGCAGAACTCCAATGAGTTAGTTTTATAATAATTATGATATTTAGTGTGTAAATGTATTTCAGAATTACAGTAAAACCTCTTTGTAATTCCCCTGGTTTCATTTCCCACCTCGCATAATGCCACAGTTTTTGAAAGTCCAGTTTCCCAATTTTCCCTTTAATTTCATTAAAGGTTTCTCTCAACCTATTGCCAAACCCCTTTATAACACCAAATTTGGGTTGAACAGATTCTGTCAGTATAATGTGGTATTACTGTATTAAATTGAAAAATAAATACGTTTTTATTGTGTTAAAAATAACTGTATGACTATTGCTGTGTACAGATCGAAGTCTCTAATTTCTTTTGTACCAAAAGCATCTTTGGATTTGTAAAGTTTACATTTGTTTTAAGATTGGGAAACGAAAGAAGTACAACGGTTCTTTGTAAACAAAAACAGAAAAAGGGTTTGGAAATAATTGCTGTATGATTTTCCAGTGATTTAAAGTAATGGTACATTTTATTATAAGTGGTTATAAAAATATTGGAAAGATGGGAATTGTTTTCAATATTTTTGGAAAATTCAGTTTGTTTTATACATCTAACGATGCTTTTTGGAATCTTGTGGTTTTTTTTGCACATTCTAATTTACTGTATGACCTCAGTGTGGCCAAAATTTAAGAAAAACAATTGTGGATATAAACAGTTCTCACAAAAACCAATGTGGTTCATATGCCACACAGGTTTTTGCATGCCGCACTGATTAGTACACTACACTGGTTTGTACGTCACTCTGACTTTTATGCCACACTGGATTGTTTACTACACTGTGGTTCATACACAACACTGGTTGGATACCACACTTTGGTTTGTATGCCACTCAGTGGTTGACATGCCACCTTGTGGTTTGCACACCACACTGATTCGTACTCCACACTGTAGATCTAGTAGTTTGCTGCTTTTGGTTGGTGTTTATATATTGTTTCTCGGCTCTTTCATAATTCATTTGACTTATCTATAAAACTCTAATTAAAACATATCCTACAAAATTTGTTTTCTGGTGTTGAGAAGATTTTATATATATGAAAAAGATATTTTAAAAAAAAGTATAAATGGTTTTATTAACGGTATTTCTTTTATTGTATTGTCAAATGAAGAAAAAAAAATGTAAAATTCTACATGTGAATGAGAGAGTCAAAGGAACGTTTATATCCTTAACTCCTTTGCTGGTACTTACTCTCTCTCTGTCTCTCCCTCAGCTTGTTAATTATACTGACATATTCACAAGCTGGCATGATTGTCTTCTACTACATTTACATCTCATTTCTTAATTCACATGTACAGAGCACGTCCAAGAAGTAATGAAACAGTACCTTGTTTCAAATATTTCACACACTTCACTTTTATGCGCATTTTTGATTGGAATGCAGTAGTTTCAAGCAATACGCATGGCGATCACTTCCCTATCCTGCTATACACAAATATTTTGTATGTTGATATCACTGTATTTCAGATTAATGAATATTCCGAATTGTTTTTTTTTTTTGTTTTTTTTTTTTAAGATATATTGATTTGGATTCAGTTTGATTTTGATGTGAAATATGCATGGATCCTTCATAAGCTACATAAATTACACATACTACTAAACGGATATTTATTTTAACTGATATCATCTGCAAGAAAATATATACTTGATTGATTTTGAACCATGACCTCTGACCACTGTTTTCAGATTCGATTCCTGACCGGAATGGCTATCCAGCACAACATACGTTTTCACACCCCAATGGCAACATACCCCATGATACTTCATATGACTCTCAATTAGCAAAATATGAAAATGAAATGAATATGAGAAATATTGATAGTAAGTACTTCCACAAGTTATAATAACCTTCCACTGGTCCTCTTCAGTTTCTTCTAAAACAACATCACATGAGGATACAGCACTAAGTAGATTTTTTTTTTAGCACCATTCCTGATTTTAATCCATTTGAAAATTAAAACTTGTTTCACAAATCACGGAAAACGAATACCGGTAAATGTAGGTCTAGTCACATGTCACCAAATTCACAATTTTTCTGAGATGATTTTTTTTTTTCACCCAATTTGGTATCCCAATTCCACATATGTAGTTGGGGCATAACTCATTCATCCCTAGAAAGACATTTGGACTGGTCTAAGTCATTGATTTACAGAAGAGTCCAATGTTTTTTTCAGGGGTTGAAGAGTTAGATGCATTTTATAAAGAAACACAAAATTGTATGAAATGCATTCATGCCATTTGTACACAAAAACATTAACATTATTATAGAGAACATTTCACAACTAGACATAATCATGATAATCCTCATTTTCTGGTGTTGTTAATCTTCTACTTATCCAACAATCTTATTGGTTATCTTTTATCACATGGTCTTCCTCATCTGCATATTCATTACTGTCATGATATTTTCTTTGCACTGTATCCCACCATTTCATCTCTTCATTTGGTATGAAAACTAGTACTCTACACATTTGAATGTACACCTCATTGACATGCAATTTGACAAATTTTTTCTTTTTAGAATTTTGATAGAAAATTAATACTGAGAAAATTATTGCTAGCGCTCGTGATATGCAAATAAAGTTGATACCTCGGGTGATCTCAAAAAGAAATTGATAAAATACCTGATTATTAATTAATTGTGAATTAGAATAGGATTTTGTGACATTCGAGAATAGATGTAAAACTTTTTATAAATTACAAATGATAATTCGATTTGTATCCCTAATTAGGGACAGGTGAATGTTATAAAGGAGTTTTTCAAGCCTACCACGGGGAAATTTTTTTTGGAACCAATTAAGTTTATTTACATTGAATTGTTTTCACCATATCTTTTAGTCAATTCAGGAAAAAAAAATACTCAGTTGTTACCGTCAGAGCCAGCCCTGATGAGTTATTCCTATTAATTTAAGAAAGTATCTAGCAAAGAGTCTTTGATTTCTTTTATCTAGAAGTAAAACACTGTGGAAAAAAAATTGCCAAACTATCAGGTTTTATTTTTAAGGCAATAAAATAAAATTATGGGAGAGATACAGGTTTGAAAAGGTCTGATATTTGTAACTGAAGTGTGGACACAAATTCTACCAAATAATAAGTAAAGAAAAAAATTATCAAATATTTTTACGCTATAGAAAGACTACATAACCGGTCACTTCTTACATTTGTTACATCTGTCAAAATACATGTCTTTGAGGTATATTGATGTAAACATATGTATAGTTTTAAGTGAGTTTGCTGTATAATTTAGTTGAACCTTTATTTGGTTTGGAGTTTTGAAGTTGAATTGTTTTGTGTGTTGTGCTGTTGATTTTTGTAGATTTAACCTCACATTCTTGTTTGTTCAAAGTTGTATTAATATACATTATTGGTTTTTTAAGTATTTATAGACAAGCCAAGAAAATACACAGAACTAATAGCTTAAATGGTTAAGTAAATAATACCTAAAATTTTTTCCATGTGAAGTTATATTTCCATATTCCTTTCTTGTAATTTTATGGTGATACTTAAAAATCTGTGGAGTAAATTCTGTTCAGGAATGCTGGGTAACTTTTGTCTTTTGTATATTGTATCACTAAATCTGAACTTCTTTTCTCCTTTTCTTAGATATGAAGAATGATCCATATCTTAGTGGACCAAGAGGTAAATTTACCGTTACTTATGAAACATTCTACAATTAATTATGTATACATTTATTTTAATTCAATCTGATTAAAAAAAAAAAAAAACGAACTCTCATCACTCCTGCTTTCTGATATGTTGCATAGAGGATCTAATTAAACACACTATGGGGTCACATGCAAGTGACCTCAGATAGGTGTGTACTGCTCGACCAATGAAAGTACATCATACAAGATCTTGAAAGTGTATTGAGTGGTAAAGATATGTAATTTTTATAACCAATACATTATCATTTTGCAGAATTCATTTGGAGCATATTCACTGATTCAATACTATCCATGGTTATGAAAGGAATAATCTACCATACTTTCCGACATGTGTGTTCAGTGTTGTATGTTTACATCTGTTTTCCATTCAGTAAACTTACATGATCACATAAACCGCATTATCATTGTCAGAATGTGACTTATCAACGAGATCAATCCAGTGTGACCCATAGCGCTTTTCATTAGATCTTCTAAGCAACAAATCAGAAAACTTGAGTGATGAGAGATTGGAATTATACATTGATTATAATTGTATTTGAATATTTTTCTCAGTTTATCTCCCTGTCTGAAATTGGTGATTTACAATTTAAATTTGTTGGATTTTTCATTTCAAGTTTTAGAATATTTCTAAAAATTCTATTTAACCTTACAGATTATTCACTGGGTGGAGGTTCACCGAGCACCCCAAGGAAGGATCCACAACAGTTTTTAGATATATCAGAGGACAGAAAAGATGGTAGTGTAAAAAGCGGGCAAGAAAGTGGGTACTCCACACCTGATGGACAAAAACCCAAAAAGGTCATATATGAGGTCGTTGTTTGATCGTGTGCTTTTATGTGGTTATTTAATGTTGTTCCTTTGCACACTTTAAAGGATCTCCAGTCTCAAGGAAGGCTCAGAAGGTTTCATGGGTTGGATGACCAGATTGGAAATTCTCAATCAAGAAGTTATGATAAAACATAGGTTATCATTACGTTCAGTTTCACTGGCAACATTTGCTAAATTCTGTTGCTGACTTGGATTGGAATCCTTTGATTGTCAACTCATGACCCCTGTGCTTCCATGGTGATGACCTTGTGACCTTGAAAGAGGCACTATATGTGTATTTTGTTGTCAGACCCCATGCACAACAAAATCTTCTTGACCATTTGTGACAAGATTTCTGTGTATGCCAAATATTAACAGATATTACCAATGTTGTAATAAATATCCATTTCTGCTATTGTTGTATGTTGCATGTAAATATCTTAAGTGCAATTCAGTCAAGGAGAACTTTATTCACTGATCTCAACAAAGAGTAGAATAAACAGATAAGGGAGAGAACTCCATACACAAACTGAGAAAGCAAGGAATATATAAATAGTTGATATAAAAGCGTGTCTATGGAAAGGGAAATAACTCTGTTGAGTTTTAAGAAAAGGAATATAAATGCAATATGTCTGACAAGAAATGACATTCTTACCCAGAATGATACTCTTCAGATGCAAAACAAAGACTTGTATTGTAAAAATAATTATTATATGTTATAACTGGTGCTGATGTATATGACCTTCATATTGATACTAACGTTACATAAATGACCGGTCCAGCATGTTTCATAAGTATAAATTTTCACATCAGTATAGTTGCTGATTTATAGTAAAAGCTAAGAGGTTTCACTGGTATGTTTGTTTCAGTTGAATGAAAAAATTGTGTCAAATATGATAAATATGTCAAGTTTTTGTACCAGTTATCTTTCAGGAAATTTATCTTTTTATAAATGACCTATAGTTAAAAAGGAAAATTATTGTCTGTTTTTAATCTCCTGTATTAATTGGAATTTTTAATGAAATGATATATGGATACCATAGAACTAAAATGAATTTTGAAGTTAGTCAAATTAAATGATGAATTTTCTGTTGTCCACTTAAACAAGACAATTTTTACCATATCATAATCATTGACATTTTTTTCTCAGAAATCTAAGTTTTAATTCATTATGGTTTTATAAAAGATATTCTTATCAAATCTTGTAACCAATATCTATTATCATTTTATGAATAACCCAAATTATATGATAGGTTTTAGGTTTATTATGATAGAATTTGGTATAATGAAGGCAAGTGTGTTTTAGATAAAATTAGAATTTTTATGAAACATCAAAATTCCAAGGTTTGAATCCATTTAAACTGTTTGAGATTTTTTTTTCATAAATTGACATGATCACATGCCATTTCAGGAAAAGTACTTGGAACATTTTATCAACAAAAAATGACTTTTAAAACAATGTTAGTTAATTTTTTTTATATTAAAAGTTATATGTATGTATGTATATATATATATATTTATATGTACACATTTAATTATAAGTTGCACAGAGATTTAAGTATGTAAATCATATATGCTCTAGTATGTTGTTGAATCCGAGTTTGTTATTTTCTGTGCAAGACCGTGAGAGTGTACATTTGTGAGTGGACTTCAAAAGTCAAAAACGAGTGCTGAATTTGTAAATAAAAGAATGCCAGTTTTAAATGGGGTCGAAATGTGTGTTAGTGTGATCAGTGAATGAGAGAGTAAAAAAGGAGTTGATAGGCATGAGAGATGGCTATAATGAGGGAGAAACAGACTGTAAATGTGTAAATTTGTAGAAGTTATATGTAGGGGTAGAGAGTATTTAACTCAAAGAATCAGTTTCATGCCTCGGATATATAGTATTTCACTAGAGATGGTAAATATCAAGCTGTCAAATCAAATATCAAAGCTAAGCAATAGAAAATCAATATCATGCGATATCAGCGCCATTTATTATATTGTATATTAAATATGACTGACTTACACCACCATAAATCAATACCAACACCACCATATTTCTATTATTCATTTAACTCGAATAATTACAGCACCCTCTTGTGAGCAGGTCCTCTTAATGCAAAGTGAGTGAAATATAACGACTGGGTTTATTATTCATCATGATTCTATATAATAAACATACTTGTGTCATTCTAAATTTGCCATCTCCTATCCTTAGAAATGTTACAGTTGATTGTGAAAATAGTTGATTGTGAAATTGTTTGAAGTTCTCTTCATGATTTCCACATAAAAGGTTTTTTTTTAATTTCTTTAATTACTTTACAACAAATAATGAAAGTTAAATTCTAAATAAAATCATTTCAAAATCTCTTAAGAAAAAGAATTAATTACTTATGATAATGATCTGATAGAAATTATATTTAAATCTTGAATTTCAAATTTCGACTACTAGCGTTTTCCAATGTTTATGTAAGAACAACTTTATAAAACATCATTTATCATGTACACAAGATAGCTTTAGGTATAGCTGTAAAAATTATCAAAAATCAAAATGTTATGATTTCTACTTGTTAGAATTAAGATGTTGGCAAGATAAATTTGAATGAATACTCTGATGCAAGATATTTTTGCGCACAATTAATTTTTGCACAAAGTCATCAATGTGCTAAACTTGTATTATGTTAAATATTGGTAAGAGAATATAAAAACAAATACTCCACACAGACGCTATTGTATAATCGGTCACTTAGATACATGCGCTAAATTTTAAGCTCTATTTTCAGTTGTTGGATCAGCTTGTTGAAAATAATCATCTTACATGTACATCAGAGAAAACTTCATGATATATATATATATATATATATATATATATATATATATATATATATATATATGTATATTACACTGCCATAGTTAAAAATGAAATCCAAGTAAGTTCCGAAAGTCGTGTTATGTTTGATATTCCGGATATTGATATCATCTTGTATTGACTTTATAAAACAGTTATCGACCTTTCTGTTTCCCTCACAGATCTCAGAAACTTTTCATTTGCTGCTAGTTACATCAGTCAACATGTTTTATTCAAATTAAAGATATTTGAGAATTCTGTCAGTCCTAATACCCAATATTTTTATTTTTAGATGTCTTTTTTACAGATTAGAAGTATATCAAATATTGACTGTCTGTTCAGAGTTGAATATATTTACATTTACTTGGTACATAACTGAACTTAGCAATACACTGGAATGCGAGTCTCTATGTGACACACGATTTATATACATTATACTATGTAGACATTTTTAAGTGTTTCATAATGGATAAATCATGTTCATCACACATTTTAATTTGTATTTCATAAAATAGAACTACATTTTATCAATAGTCTTGACATATAACTGAATTTTTTATATTAAAAGATAAATAAAATTTTTAAATTATCAATTCTTTACTTTTTATTGTTAGTATTGCTACATCTACTTTCTCTTTGTATTTCAGCGTTTTACTTTCAAATCCTTGCTTCAAGTTGTGAAAAAATCTGCCTGTCTTAACCCTGCAATTAAATTTTAATGCCATAGTTAAAGCCACATTCCGGGAAGTAATGTTCATAAATAAACTTTTCTGTACTCACTTAATGCATATTCGTATGGACTTTCGTCGTACTTTTAAAGTCCTATTCCAACTAATTAGTTAATTAATCGTGGGAAACACCTAACATATTGATTTATTTATAAACGGTAAGTTGTCGGTGGTGACGCTCTACTGCAGTACAATAACTCGGGCGAATTTTATATCGCTCACACACCGGGGTAAATTTAGGAATCCCCCATAATAACTCCATTAATACATCGAAAGTTTTGATTTTTTTTTTCATTTTCGTTGGTTAGGAATAGTTTTCTAAAGAAAATGTCAAAAATTACAATAACGTCCCCGGAATATGACTTTGATATATTATTCACCAACAGGCGAAACCACTTGCGGTAGATTAATGTTAGAGCGTTTGATTCGCAATGGGAAGGTCCTGGGTTCAATCACCAATACCGGGTCGTACCAAATACTTAAACAATGATACACGAAGTGACTTAGTCTTCATCAAACACTTGGCATAGGAAGTGAAAGTTACGGGTCTTTCAGATGAGACTTAAAACCGAGGTGACATGTAAATGAACCCTCACTGCATTGGTGTCAGTCCTTAGCACAGGTCCAATTTGTGGCATTTCACTTATAGCTGGTGAGATCCTCATTTAAGTGTAAAAATTGTTGGCGTTGTTGTTGAACAGTAAAACATATAAAAATGTGAATTGGGCCACTGACCATGTGCTTGGAGCATCACTCTGTTCAACCCTCTTACATCTGCATAACACGAAATCGAGAAAACTTTACAGTTCACTTTCAGAAGGTTGGTCATCTTTTCCTTGATACAATGTGATTAACAAGGATAATGGACCATTTTGTAAAATTTTATATACGCATTGATTTTTTTTTCTAAGAATCTTTAGGATGACCTCGTTTTAGATTAATAATACAGTGTTCGAGTCACAGCCGGAATGTCTTTGGTTTGATTCCTGGCACCGGGTATCCCAATGACTTGGACTGCTACAATCACTCGGCTTCATAATTGATTTGCGGGGGCCTCCGTGGCCGATTGGTTAGAGCATTGCGCTTTAAATCACAATGCCTCTCACCTCTGGTTCGAATCCCGCTAGGGTCATTTCGAATTAAGTGGGAAAGTTTGCCAGTTTTCTTGCGGAAGGTCGGTGGTCTTTACCGGGAAACCGGGGTTTCTCCTCCACCAATAAAAACTGGACGCCATCATATGACTGAAAGATTGTTGAGTATGGCGTAAAACAAAAAATCAAATCATAATTGTTTGCTGTAACACGTTTATGAACCTTCGATGCACTGGCGTCCATGGTTGTTATACTTCACCTATTGATTGTGATGTTTTGAAATTTATGACAATTTACTTAAAACAACAATACAAACTGACGGGAAATGATTGATCCGACAACACCCGCAATTGTTTGTTGGTGTCAAATGAAGAAAAGAAGAAAACCATGGCCTTTTCCCGAAATAACGAAAGAAAGAAATCGTACATTTTTGTGAAATACACTTGGATCTAAGAAGATTAACAACACACTTCTAGAGTAACTATGGTAAAATCATTGCAGTGTGAAACAAATTTCAGTCTTATTATCGGAACCTCTTGTCTAAATTTCTGGAATCAATCACCGATGCGTCCCTATGTTAAACGTCGTGTGATTTCTATCCGTAGCGATGTGTAAACAAACAACAATTCTTTGATATAAAAAGGACTTAAATTTAAAGAAAACATATTCATAGTTTATTAAATCAATGGAAGAGGCGTGTAATCTTCGGATTTTAAATTTGATATAGGAAAGTTTGAATTCATGTAAACTTATGTATTTGCAACGGGCATGGATATATACCAAAATGGAGGAATTGAAAAACAGCTCTGAATCTGTTATTTAACATGACTACGTTTTTATGACCGACTACAAGACTACAACAGATCAGGAAGAAGAACAGTAACAACATAATTCTGGCGATAAACAGACTAGGTTGTATTTCAGCTTGGAGTGTAACACGGCAAAAACTAGTCTGATACCTTCGGTAAACTTTAGGGGCATTCTAAAAATAGAATCATGCCCGTTCTCTTTATGACTAATGCTGTGACGCGTCACCAAGTGAAATCTATAAAGTATCATGTGGTGTTAAAATATATCTTGTCTTTCATTAGAAACGCTTCCTCTCTGTAAGAGTAAGTCCCGTTAAGCTATCTGAACTATTTATATCTTTAATCAATTTCTACCCAATAACAAGTGAACTATCTAATATCTCACCATTAAAAGCAGCCGCAGAGATAATTGTGGATTTTCCAAGTTAAAAATTTTGCCTCGCTACATACTGGAAGAAAAATGCGTTATTCTTGATTGACGATGTCTAGACCCATGATATTCATGTACCTGTATCATATGTTGTGGCCGGATTTCATTCATAGCTGGTGAAATAATGAAAGTGGGAATGTACCATAGAAGAGCAATGATAAATCAACGTTGTTTTGTTTGTTTGTTTGTTGTTGTTTAACGTCCCATTCAAGAATCTTTCACTCATATGGAGACATCATCAAATGCCGGTGAAGGGGTTCAAAATTTGGCCTATGCTCGGCACTTACGGCCAATGAGCAGTGAGGGTTCTTTAACGTGCCGACACCTACTGTGACACGGGACCTCGGTTTTGACTGTCTCATCCGCAGGACAGGAAACCAACCTGTCGCCGACTGGACTCGAACTCACGACCTCACGATCAAGAGTCGAGCGCGCTACCGACTGAGCCAGGCCGGCTCATAAATCAACGTAGCTGTTGGTGAAGAATACATGGGTTTCCCTCTTCTATAGGAACCCTTTACAACGTCATCAATACAAGCGAGAGGCATTCTTATTAGTAATACAATATTGTTATTACCCCGATATCCGAAGTCGAGAAACCTTGTTTTCAGTTTGTTGGTGAAGATCATTTGGTTCCATTTCAATATCTAGAGTTTCATTCCTCAAATTTAAACTAACTTTGTTTTGTCGCTTTTCGCAGTATGGCTTAGATACGTATGGGTATACAATGTATATACTTATTACCAATGTTCAACACTGTTTGTCAGGGTTTTGTGATTTTAATATATTTTTACCTCTCGGGGACATTTGTGTTCCTCAAACACATATTGTTTATTTATTTATTGTTATATATGCAAAACGATAAAGGCACTAAAGCATGAAGGAAATCCTTTTCCAAAGTGGAAATTGTTTCAAGAAACACATACAATAATTTAGTTTGTAATATGTTACAAAACTGTCCTACTCTTTGCTTTACATCCCAGCAGATGATGATGATGATGATGATATACAAAGCTATTTGTTGCGCCATTACTGAATATTTATAGTTTGCATTCATTCCAATACGAGCATGCGCAGATCATCATATTATGTTTGGCCTTTATTGTTTGTCTATAATGTTCTATCCCAGTGTTAAACCCTGTACACATTTTATGATTTGATTTGAAATATTTTATCATTTTGAAATGTTGTATTCAATGTCTCCGTGGTGCTGTTTCATTGCCATCTTCTTGTCATTGCTAATTCTAATTACCACGAGTCGCACCCTTATCCTCTCAGTCATTTGCTATTTCAATTAGTTTGTTGTTATGTAAATAATTCACGATGAAGATATTATGAATTCGTTAACCTATATACATGTATGTTCAGATATTGGATTGCATCTAAGTGTTTATGTATAGTATAAGATGTTTTTATTTCTAATTTGCCACTCCACTTCAGTAACATTTTCAGGGCAAATCTCTTTGTCATTCAGATTGTCTTTGGTATTTACATTTAGTTTTTTTTTTGACTACTTACTTTAAATGGTTTTGAACTTCAGTTTCATTTAATGCTTACGGAAGTTTGGGGAAATACGTGTATCAAGGAAAGTCCCTGGTGCATCCTAAGTGGGTATATTATATAACTTTTAATATTATCAAGTAGTCGCTGTAAGATTAATAGTGGGCCTCTTCCGTCTTTCATGTTTTTTTATTTATCATCTGACGGGGTTTCCATAATAGTCATTTATTAAGAAGTACATGTAATTTGTTGTGATCAGTCCTCTCTTGAAAACTTAAACAGGTCATCATTTGTAATGTATAAAAATCGACGGTGCTAGAAAATTTTCATATAACTCTGACACATTGCCATCGTAACTTTCTGTTTGTTATTCTCCAATAAAATTGTTGACATCGACTAAGAACAAAAGAAAGTATTTCAGAGAGAAAAAATTGTTTAGTAATGTTCTATATATAAATACATCTACTATGTCAATGTAATTATGGCGCCATGTTTCTTTGACACACGTCATGTCCTGTGTACCTAGAAAATTTCGCTCCCGTTTAGTTTGCGTCATTTTCGACTGTGATGAAATGGCGAATTTAAGGTGAAAGCAAAATTTAGAAACTAAATAACTAAGGCGCGGACATACATGCCAGTCATGAAACTATGGTAATTAAGGGCGAATTTAAGATAAGGTGAACATTTTTTTTGTCGTAAACTTGCGAAAATTACGAAGCACGAACATATCAGGGTATACAATATTTGTTTGTAGTATTTTGTATGAAGATGTCTCTATTTAGATTTCCTGCTCACTTCACTAGAATTAACATTTACTGTAATTTGCTACTATAATTTATTCACAGGTGCGACATATTCGAGGGAAAGTGAAAAATTATGATCGTAAGTTTGAAAAGGTTTACTACTCCGATTACGTCCCCTTTGCACATGACCCACCTGGTCATACGTGTGGATTGCCCTGCTGTAACAGCGATCTTTATACTCAGCGTCGAATTGGCGGCCATTATGGAGGCTGCATGTCAGTTCCATTCCAACATGGACAAAGTAATGAAGAAGAAAACTTTACCTTAAGACGAAATCAAAGAGACTTGTTAAAAGGACATCTCACTTTCAAAACTTCGGGATTTTTATCGGTGCAACCACACCGAAAAAAACACAGAAGACAGTCAGTCTTAAGGTTTGCTACCATTAGACCATATTTGTCCGCCTTAGATAACTCATCAGATATTCAAAAACACTTCATTCAAGGAAGGGGGATAACTCTCCCTAGGCTAGATCCGATGGAAAGCAAAACAGAGACTAACTTGGATAATATATCCAATCCCGAAAAGGACAATTCTTCCAGTTCCTCGGAATCGGATAATGAAACATCAGGCGAATTACGACAGCGAACTAAGATTTACCAAAAGACGAAAGGGAAAGGTGGATATATCCAAACAATGCCAATAATTCGCCCATGGAACTTCCTGGAATCAAGACAAAGATTCGGACAAGAGGCCGAGGAATCGGAAAGTAGTGGGAATGAATCAAGTTACTATAACGAAATAGTAATGTCCAATTTTAAGCTTTGTGGTAAAACGTCCGATGAAAGCGGAAATACTCAAGCAGCTGGAGATGACGAGGTGTTTTTTCCTCGAATGGAAACCACATATTGTACACTAAATTTAGACAAAAACATGATAGGTGACCCACAGAGACATACACTGGAAAGGGCAAATGACTCGAATAAAGACCTGAATGAAACAAAACTGAATGAGTCAACAGGCGTTCAACATGTACAACGATTAACGAATAATCTGATACAGGATTCTTACGAAAGAAATAGAAATATACACGTATATGAAACTTTAACACCAAAATCGCAAGCACTTTTGGTCGAAAGAAAATCGATGTCGCTTGGTAAGGAGTATGTGTACCGTTCTAATGATGACGGTGACACTGCAGGTCAAGTTGACACGCAATGTGCAATGAACGGAAGTGAATATACGGATAAAAAACCAATTAAATCTGCTTTGAAAACGAGATCACTTCAACCAGGACTTAACTTGTCAAAGTACATCGAGTCAAAATCTATCAAAGATATTACGAATGAGTCATTGAAGAGTTCTACACACAAAGCTGAACACGATCACGACAGTTCATACGCCAACAATGCCTTTGAAATGGAGTATGTTCATACTAACACGAAAGACAAAGGAACAGATGGCAACGTGCTAAAGAAATCGGGAGAAAATGATAAAGTTGACAAACTCCCTATAACCCTCATTTTGTAGAGATGAAGTAATGATAGATCAGGCTTCAAACCAACATACGAGTATCATAATACCGAATGTTCTAGGAATCTGATTTAATGTAATACTTAATTGATACATTTGATAAAACCACTAAGACACGTGCTTTGTTACAGCGATTTAAAAATACACTTCTTGGTTTATGAATTAAACACCTAATTAAAGTATTTCAACGTTAACGACCAATTACCAAAGTCTATGATTTAATGTCCATATTTTTAGTCAAGAATAAATATTTACTTTTGCAATCGGTGATAGATCTAGTCGCAAATTAATGTCACTTATCATAATTGCAATTTGTATCATCTGCTGAACGTCCTATAACTCTTGCCTGATTTTTTTTTTTTTTTTTATCCTGATACACTGTGACAACTTTTTGTGTGCTTAATATATTTTTGTCATCTCCATATCTATTTAACAAGTTTTATCGTATTTCAGTATACTTCTTCCGTTACCTAGGTAATTTGTGACATACCCCTTTGCTCATCACCTGGAAGCGGAAGTAGGATTTGAGTCAGACTTATTGACACGTGACAAATTAGAATGTGAACATATTCCTTAAAAGACATCATTTAATCTCAGACCAAAAAAAAAAAAACACAGGCCGAATGATCTACATAAGTTAAAATAATAAAGCTGTATTATTATTTTAAGAATCTGAATGCATATTCATTCGCTTTAACATCGCCTCTTATATTATCACACTCATACAAACTATTTCTTATAGAATACAATGACAACGTTTTAAATTATTAACATTTATTATCATATCTCAATACTATTTCTTATTCAAGATACATGTGTCTTTAAAGGGGCACGAGCTGTGTTTTCCCGAAAAAATTATTCATTTTCTACATTTAACAAATAAGAGCTATACACAGGCATAAAAATATTAAATTCATACATACATACATACATACATACATACACACACACACACACATACACACACACATATATATATATATATATATATATATATATATATATATATATATATATATATATATATATATATATATATATATATATATATATATATATATATATATATTGTGAAAATAAGGTCAGGTCCAGTGTGGTATTCATGTATATGAATAGTAAATTTGAGTTAATCAACTGCAATTGAAAGAGTGCCAAACCCGAGTTTCTCAAGTAATTTTCACAAAATATATAGGAATTTAAGAATTTATATGCCTGTGTATACCTCTTTTTTGTTATTGTATATCAATCTAACTTGGGTCGAACATTTCAGAAGGTAACCGTTAATACCTGTTTCAAACATAAACAAAAGAAAATATAAAAACATTCTTACTTCGTTTGCTTGCACTATAATATCATTGGTCTTGCTTACACTTTTCCACTACTGTATAGTTGTTTGATTTCGCGTTTTCCGCAAAGTAACTTATTCAAGGGTAAGACCATTTCCAAAACAGAAGTGTTAAAGGAGTTTTTAAAAAATCTTATAAACATTTTGTGTTTCTTGGAAACGATGTTTTGTTATATTTGAATGAATTTTGATTGGTTAATAACTTATAATTTTCATTGATAACGTATTGTTTTTCTGATAGTCCATAGATATAAGGTACCATATTCACGGGTATTAAAGTTAGCGTTATTGTATTTTACCACGAATATAACGAAATTAAATACTCTGTGAATAAAAGCAACTATACAGTATACCCTCGATGAAAAGTAAATATTGTAACTTAACTTCGTTCATTACACTTAAACTTTTCACCAGACAATTCTTTTACGAACCAGTAGTGTACATCCAGACAAATGAAAAAAAAACCTAAGAAAATGTTTATGAGTTATCTGTAATGCTGTTGAAAATACTGAAAAAATCAAAACCTACCAACCAATGGTAATATACTATTAAAATATGAAAGTGTCGACAATGAGTATCTAAATAACTAAAGACATGCATTATATTTCAGTCCATGGTTTTGACTTTTGTAATTGGTTATACATTTTGTAGTATATCAACACTATATTGCTCAACTTACATGAAATAAAGTGGAATTAAACAAAAACCAATAAACGATTTTTCGTTTCTTATCCTGCTTTCTAAGTGTTTTACTATAAATTATTCCCTGTATAGTTGTTTAATTTCACGGGGAAAATTTTTCGCGTTTTCCCGCAAAGGAAATTTTTCACGGGTATTAAATTTCGCGCAAAACCATTTCCAAAACAGAAGTGTGAAAGGAGTTTAAGTAAAAGTCATAAACATTTTGTGTTTCTTGGAAACGATGTCTGGATATATATGAATGGATTTTGATTGGTAATAACTTTAATAATTTTCATTGATAATATATTGTCTTTCTGCTACTCCATAAATATAAGGTATCATATTCACGAGTATTAAATTTCACGTTATTTTCTTTCTCCGCGAATATAGCGATATTAAATACCCCGCGAATAAACGCAACTATACAGTATATTACGCGTTTATATTGTTATGGTGCCATATTCGTTTTGATTTTGATTTTGATTTTACGTCACACTTAACAATTTTTCAGTTATACCAATGGCGACCACTTTTTGAGAGAACTCCGTTACTATGTACCCAGGGAGTGACCACCGACCTGGTAAACTGGTAAACTCTCGAACAAATATCAGCTTATGTCCCAGCGGGAATCGCACCTGCGCTGACCAGAAGTAAGAGAATTCATAGTTCAAAAACCACACGGTCACAGAGGCCCCCACCTTATTCGAAGAGTAATGTATTGGTATATGTGGATGAATCTTAGATTCAAAAATCTGGAAGGGAAGGGTGAGTACAATATTGGTATATGAGGAAGAATCATAAATTGTAAATAACACATCGGTACATGTGGAGGAGCGATGTATTTATAAAATGACACATCGTTAAATCCGCAGCAGTGATACATTGGTGAAATGACACATTGGTTCATTGGTATGTATGAGGATGAGTAATCTATTAGTATATATTGAAGAATCATAATTAGTAAAATGGCAAATTGATAAATACACAGGAGTGAGAAATTGGAAAACTGGCACATCGGTAAATGCGGAAGAACGATACTTTGGTTTGTTTATATTAGTAAAATGACATATTGGTAGGCCTACATGTAGAGGAACGATACATTGGTAAAATGACAAATTGATACGTATGGATGAATTGTACATTGGTAAAATTACATTTTGGTACATGAGGAGGGACTCTACATTGGTAAAATTACATACGGTACTGGTACATGTGGAGGAATTGTACAGTGGTAAAATTTCATTTTGGTACATGGAAGTATGATACATCGGTAAAATGACATAATGATACATGTTGGAGGAATGGTACATCGGTAAAATGACATGATGATACATGTTGAAGGAATGGTACATCGGTAAAATGACATGATGATACATGTTGGAGGAATGGTACATCGGTAAAATGACATGATGATACATGTAGGAGGAATGGTACATCGGTAAAATGACATGATGATACATGTTGGAGGAATGGTACAACGGTAAAATGACATGATGATACATGTTGGAGGAATGGTACATCGGTAAAATGACATGATGATACATGTTGGAGGAATGGTACATCGGTAAAATGACATGATGATACATGTTGGAGGAATGGTACATCGGTAAAATGCCGAGGAGCGATATAACGATAGAAAAGGAGAAATGTTTTGATATACACAGGGATAATTACAATAACGACACTTTATAATAAGAAGATAGATATGGATATGTCACTAACTATAATAGAAGTGTAACGAATTTTGATCTGTGCTCCATGTAATGGAACTGGACCTATATGTAACGTTTTTCACATATCACCATTTCAATCTCCTTCTCTGACGATATCATAAATCATTTTATGCGCACGGATATTTACAAGTATGAAATAGATTCTAATAGTTAAAATAAGACTATCGTATGACAGGAAATTATCTTGAATGTTAGTATTTTCGAAAAATCGAAAAACGTTAAAGAAATATTACACGTACTTATAAAAGCAACTAGTACGATTGGATTATCTATACAAAATCGTATTTTGATGTAAAAAGAACAACTTCCTTATTCATGTGACATGAACTCTCGAAACACTTATTAGTAATTAATATTCATAATTTGACACTTAATCAAGTACTGAAAGTGCTGATAAAATGCATGTTATTTGCAGAGTTTGCGAATTAGCAAAAACCTGCGTTCATCATACAATTTTATATAAAAATAAACACAATCATGGCAATGAAAATTTTTTTCTCACATTCTTTACCATGAGAGTACTGATAATGCATTTATTATGCTGTAATAACAAACTACAGTGAAACCTGTATATAGTGGCAACCCAATGACCTTTATGTGCAGGTGACCCTTATACACAGATTCAATTTAGTTGAAGTACGCAGTCAAGGGACTTGAAAAAACTGACCTTTATAAAAAGGTAATCCTTATATAGAGGTGGCTGCTATAGCAGGTTTTCCTGTACATAGATCAGCAATATAATTATAAAACCTTAAGCTTATAAACATCGCTTCATCGAAATTAAACTTTCTATGCGACCGGGCAGTGTTGTACCCTTACACTGTACTTCTCCATAGTAGCACTTAAATATCGAGGTCGATTGAATGTAGAACATTTTCCCAACTTCAAAGACTGCGCAACCGCTTTTAATGTTAATTTTGTCACAAGTGTATAATTTTAAATAATAATTGTAAAATGCACATATGTGTGATTTCCCGTCAATATAATGTGCTTTTAACGCCATACTGCATAATGTGCTTTGATTTGATTCCAAGACATTCACTTACGACAACATTACTAAGTTGATGTTCCGTTAACGCGTAAAAATCATCATGGCGCTAATACAGATCCGTTACATCGGAACCTTCTATCTCTGTGTAGGGATTTTCTTGTTTGAGTTCCAGTTCATCTATTTCCTGATAGTGAGGTTCATCATTTAGTCTCGTATCTACAATATATATATATATATATATATATATATATATATATATATATATATATATATATATATATATATATATATATATATATATATATATATATATATATATATATATATATATATAAAAGTTCGGCCAGAATAACAAAAAAAGAGTTTATTCTACTATTTCCTGATATACTGTTGTTATAAAGCGAGTTACATATGTACCTTGTTCATTATAGCCTATTTAAGTGTGGTTGTACGCGGAGCTTGAAGTTCCTTTCGCAAACTTGAAAATGTCAGTTTAAATGCTTTTCTTTGTACACATATACAAAGAATTAGTTATTCGTAACAATTCTCTCTTATAATTTTAAAACTAATGAATTGGAAGCCATTTACTTACAGATACATGTCATACATCAATTTCAAAACACTATAGGAGTACGCTTTCCTCAGAATAGAACCATCATGGAATATTACGAACGTTTGCACTTTTATATTTGTTTACAAACAAATACCTGTTCCCTTTTGACCCCTCCTTTTAAATTCTCAAACATCAGCCCTATAACTTGCAAAGTACTTGTAATACTCATAAATCTTTTTATTACCTTAATTTCACTTATTAATGAAAAACTTTGTTTTTGCATTTAAAGACCAATCAGATCGACGCGCTCATTTTTCTCCACCACACAACGTTTGGTTGTGGACCCATGCAGTAAAGAAAGCATGTGTTTTCTTCCTGAACGAAATGCCTATTTTTGAGAATTTTGCCAAATTAAACGTTTTGTGTTTACCTGAATGGAAAGTATGAAACATTCCACTCTGCTGACTTTTTCCTTGGGGCATGAGATATCCAGTGTCTAAATCGTAACAACAATTTTGTTTTGAAAAGGCATGTTGCTGGGGACTGAATTCAGCGAATACATTATTTGTGTAGTCATGGAAATGCGTCCCTTGTTGTAATTCTCCAAATCTGGTGTCATTTGTATCCAAAGACATATTTGTTCTTTCTATGCAATGATTCATTTGGTCAAATGTAACTTCGACAGTACCTGAACCTCTAACCGCATTTCGTTTCTTCAAGTACCTGTGTGGCAATAGTATAAAGAAATTGATTCATTAGTGAATAATTCATGTAACATGGTAATTGCGATTAAGAGATATATAGTAACATGTAAAGCAATCATACCATTATATGATTATAAATAGGCTTTTTCATGCTTTTTGGAGTTCTAACTTGTATTTTTGTTTAACGTCCCACTAACTTTAACTCATATGGAGACGTCACCAAATGCCGGTGAAGGGCTTCAAATTTTGTTCTATGGCATTTGGTGACGTCTCCATATGAGTGAAATATTTTTGAGTGGGACGTTAAACAACAATAAACAAAACAAACTGATGGGTTTGGTACATTTTCTGATGATAACTTACGTTCTTCAATGTAAAATAAAACAATGGCATATTCTCAAAACCTGAAAAATTGGTTAAATTTTATCAATTGTTTTAGTAAATATCACATCGGTATTTTTCAAGAATATTTTCGATAGAGAGATATGAATTGGATTATCAGATCTTTTCTTTTTTCTGAAATGATAGCAAAAACTCTTGATATATCGATTAGATATATCGATATCTTATCGACAGTGGTAGGTGCATGGCAATTTATTAAATATATATTAATAAAATTATAACTACTGGTTCATCCTTTTATTTAGCATTAAACTTTAAACCACGAAGTCTCTTGTCTGCCGCGGGCTCGAGATCCAATGTGTATTTTATTGAAATGTTTGCTAACCTACGTTTGTGATCGCTTCTCCGGTAGATTGTAACCGGGGTTTCTCCAATACCACTCAATTATTTATGACAATTATTCGCAACCATATCCAAAGATTCGTACCGACAATCTTAGAATGGCAGATTTAGTTGTATCAATATTTTGGTGTAAAGGATCAACCATTTGAGTTTTTAAGTAGGGAACGATAATCAAATATGAAATAAAAAGACAGGACCAGAATAAAAATGAATGATTAACGCCCTTGATCGGAACTCTTCATATCCGATAGTATTGATGGAAGTGAGCGAAATATAACGACTGGATTATTACCAGAATGGGACTAATTTATGTACCACGTGATACCCGATAATGTTTGTGCGGGACTGTTGATTCTGTTAGTGATGGAATCACGGTAGAAGACGATATCCCGCGTCATTTCAACGGGAAAACTACCTAAAGTTATGTTCCATCACCATTGGAAATACTAGTACCACACAAACGTTGTCGGTTATCACGTGATACATGAATAAGTCCCATTCGCTGTGAAAAAGTCCAGGGAGAGCGATAAGTCAAAGACAGGATGCAATTGATATAAAAAGTCAGGACCAATTTCGAGAAATACTTTAAAAAAAATTATACTCAATAAAGATAAAAAGCATAAAATAAAATCAAAAAGTAAAGAGTTTGGCTCAACAGACTAGATTGGTTGTCTTGGTATACACTTACTAGTATCACAACAAACAAGAGGCCCATGGCCCACATCGCTCACCTGAACTGTGTTGGTATCTTACATATATGGGAATCTTAAATTTACAAATTATTTTAACACTCCTTAGGAGTGGAGGAAACTTAAAAATGAATTAAAATGACAAAGCTGGGAAAGATGTCAAAAACATGTCAAAAATTAATCTTACAATTTACTCCAAAAACAAGAAATTGAATCATGCATTTCTAAAAATCTGTCCGATGCAATTAGTTTTTCAATCCATGCAGCAGTTCTGGAGAAGATTTTTAAAGAGGGGTACCCCCGAAGCCTCTTTTGCCTCACCCTGGATCCACCCCTAGGCCGATCTGGCCGGCATTAAAAAGACTTGGAAGAGGACCTTGAGTACATACTTCCTATAAAGTTTCATCAAAATCACTGCAGCGGTTTTGGAGAAGAAGGCGAAAATGTGGAAAATTAACCCCCCTTCATTTTTGCAATCTTAAAAAAAATCATAGAATTCATAAAAGTTCAAAAAATTAAATCTCAGCAAACTTCCTTTAGAAAAGCATTTATCTACCAAACCACAGATAAAACACATAAAATAAATGCATCACAATGAAAAACAGGGGGGGGGGGGGGAAATCAAGGAAATCATGAAAAATGAATGAAAATTACAAAGTCTAAAAAAAAGTCAAAAACGCGCCAAAAATTTATTTTCCGATTTCAACGAAATTAAAAAATTTGAATCATACATCTATGTAGATCACTCAGATACAGGTAGTTTTTCAATTCATGCAGCAGTACTGGAGAAGATTTTTAAAGAGGGGTACCCCCTGGGGCCTCTTTTGTCCCACCCTGGATCCATCCCTTGGCTGATTAAACCGAAATGAACAAACTTGGTAGAGGGCCTTGAGTACTTCCTATAAAGTTTCATCAAAATCCCTTCAGCGATTTTGGAGAAGAAGTCGAAAAAGTGGAAAATTATCCCCCTCCCTTCATTTTTGCAGTCTTAAAAAATTCATAAAAAACTCAAAAAATTAAATTTCAGCAAAATTCTTTCGGGAGAGCATTTATCTACCTAATCCCATTTAAAACACATAAAATAAATGCATCATAATGAATAATTGGGGAGAAAATCAAAGAAATCACACAAAAATTAATGAAAGTTACAAAGTCTAAAAAGACGTCAAAAACGCGTCAAAAATTATTTTCCGATTTCAACGAAATAAACAAACTTAAATCATACATATATCTAGATCATTCATACAGTTAATTTTTTCAATTCATGCAGCGGTTCTGGAGAAATAGATTTTTAAAGAGGGGTATACCCTGGGGCTTCTTTCGCGCCACCTTGGACCCATACCTGGGCCGATCGGACCGAAATGAACACATTTTGTAGAGGACATTGAGTACATACTTCCTATAAAGTTTCATCAAACTCCCTTCAGCGATTTGGTAGGAGACTTCGAAAATGTGAAACGTTTACGGACGGACAGACAGACGGACAGACAAACAACGGACAAAAGGCGATCAGAAAAGCTCACTTGAACCTTCGGGTCAGGTGAGATAAAACCACAATTCAAAATTAGAAAAAAAAATATGAGCATTATTGCAAATTATAGCTGGTGAAATAGCAATTTCATTTTCTATTCAGGCTGTTCAAATTACAATTTCTAACAGAATGTAGTGTGGACTTTGGTATATTTGGTTTGGTTTTGGTAATTTGGTTATTAGGATTCCTGCTGTCAAATTTTATGTTCCGATCCACAATCAAATGCTTCCGAGTCCTATTGATATATATTATTATTATGCATTAAGAATAACATATACATATACTGTTAAGTATCTCCTAACCGCTTGAGGTGATCTAGTCGTATAATGTTCAAATCAAAAGCGGAAAGCCCATGGCCCGAACTCACCAAATTTATTCAGTACTCAAGCTCCACTATCTTTTAATGATTTTAAAGTAAAAACACGCCGAAACTAATTCTGTAAGTGGACATACTTGTATATTGACAGCATACAATTGTAAATAATGATCAGAATCATTATTAAATTGAAGAACTTCAGAAATATCTAAAAATAGTTTGAGTACGTACTCAAATTTTGAGTACCGTACTCAACGTATTTATTCATTTTTACATGAAAATCATAAGTATGACGCAAAAATTTATATGTGAATTATGAAAAATAATAATATGTTACCTAATTACTCCAACCCAAAAAATTACAAGTGATTATACAGTCAAAATAACGAAATAAAAGTTGATCTTGAGTACTGAGTAAATTTGGTGACTCTCGTTGCTAATGGATATTTATAAGGGTAGGTATTATCCAATTTATCCAATTACAATAGTTGTGATCGGTAACGGACGTTATCGCATAGTCTGTTGATCCAACACAATTCTGAAATTGTTTAAAAGCCTCGATCTGATTGCTTGACGAATGAGTGCACCGTTTACTCGTACTGGCTGAAGTTTCATGAATAATAAAAAATATGTATGAAAGAGATCACATGAGACTAGGGGTAGGAAAGAGCATAGCGATTCTGGAGCGTGGTTTTACGACGATGAGGTCTTTTGAGTGAGGCTTAAAACCGAGATGGCGTGTCACAGCAGGATTGGCACCTAAAAGAACCCGCATTGCAATTGGCGTTAATCCATAGACAAAAGCAAAATTTGTGACAGATTGTAAATTCTTGGCGTCATGGAAAACAACAATGAACAAACAGATTTATATGGTAATGTTATACGAATTGATTTGAGTAGTTTTATTCTATCTTTGGTATATTTGTCATGTCGAGTAACAGACAAATACAGGACATGATAGACTAAAAGTAAACCACTCTGTCAAAGTAAATAGGATAAAACACTTAATCTTATCAGCCTGACAAATTAATGGAGCCGACCTGGCTCAGTCGGTAGCGCACTCGAATCTTGATCATGAGGTCGTGAGTTCGAGTCCAGCCGGCGACAGGTTGGTTTCCTGTTCTTTGGAAGAGACAGTAAAAACCGAAGTTCCGTGTCACAGTAGGTGTCGGCACGTTTAAGAACCCTCACTACTCAATGGCTGTAAGTGCCGAGTATAGACCAACATTTTAGGCCCTTTACCGGCATTTGGTGACGTCTCCATATGAGTGAAAGATTATTGAGTGTGACGTTAAACAACAATAAACAAACAAAAGACAAACTAATGTATGGACAATATTATATTAAATCTGCTGATAAGCTTCGTTTAAATCCGTTATATATTTCCACCTTACCAACAGGTTATTCCCAAGATCACAAGTAGAACCACGGCAACTGGACACGCAATGACACCTAACCACTGTATTATATCCATGCTGTAATCTGTCAATGAACAAAAATACAAAAAAACAAAAACAAAAACAAAAACAAAAACAAAAAAACAAAAACAAAAGCGAAAAAAAAAATCCGTCAAAATTATCTCATTAAATAGTGGTCAGTTAAAAGTTTTCATACTATATTAAGTTTGTATTATAAATACAACAGCACTATTTAAATACAACTCGAATTTTAGAACAGACATATGATAAAATTGGTATTGATTACGATTGATGCTAATTAAAATATTTTCATTCCGTTCTTAATAACAAATTTAATTTGAAAAAGTAATACTGGCCTATTATCTGCTTCCTTGTATTATATTCAGTCAATATTTATTTATATCCAAAATTCTATTTTATTTTTATGATTGAACACATGCATGTATATAAAATCTTTTCTGCTAAAAATGAAGAGTATCGTTCAAACTTACTTCTAACAGTGATTCCTTTCTCCATTATGCTTATCTGAAATGATATATTGGCTTTTCCTAAACTGTTTTCAATCTCCAACTTGTACATTCCATTTAAATCTTTCATGGCCAGAAAGGTCCTATAAAAGGCGACGTATCCAGATATAAAGACCTTTTTATCATGTACGGTTGTTTCTATCATAGCTGTTGTGTATCCGTATGTTTCTTTGTACGTTGGAAAATGTCGGTCCACATTTACTGGACAGACACCACCAAATATTTTCCCAAATGCTAATTTCGGTCCACTCCCATTTACTGGAGAAATTGTTCATCTTCGTCATTGTGCATTTTTTTGGAAATCTCACTAACTGTCTTAATAATGAGGATGGGAACCCAACGGATATCAAATAAGGGTAGAAGGTACCCTTAATAATGGAAAAAGTGACAAAATATACCATTTTCTTCACAAAAACTTAAAAATTTGGATCATTGCTTAATGAGCATGGAACCCAATTAGGCACCAGAAGTAAAGAAGAATTTCTGAAGCTCACTTAATAGTAAACCATGTCATTTTTTATATCATCAAATTGCTTTTATTGACAAGGAATGAAGTGCACCCTTAATCAAAGTGTAAAACTTCTGGGAGGGGATACCCTTACATACAACACATTTCAATAGACTTATTGTGTTCATTTATATAAAAATATGTTATGTAATCATTTTCAGGACATGTCCATGTTTTGTTTCATCCCTTAATTACAGTCTCATGATGTAAGTAATTAAATACAGATGGCAGATAACTGAGTCTGACTTTAAAATGACTGACACTTAAATGGTGCAAAATGATAGTCAATTGCTTTTAAAAGGATATGACATATGTATAGTTCTGTTTCAGGTGAAAAATTAAGTCAAATTTTAATTATACTAAGTTTTGAAACCAGTAAAAGTCAATATCAGGTGTTAATTTTTGTCTGGTATAACCCCAAGAGAGTGTTAAGTGACATTTGCTGGAGGGGGGGGGGTGGGGGGTGAAAAAATGTGATTCAAACAAAAAATGCATGACTGAAAATTTTGAAAAACTTATGAAAACATGCAACTTGAATGAATATTAGATGCGTTAATACAGAAAAATATATAATTGATACTTTATAATTATCTTTACAGGTACTTGAGTATGATTAATTAGATAAAAATCTCTTATTGGACAATATTTGCTGGATTTAAAAAATTGAAATATTCCTTCTACAGGTTAAAATGTTGATAGATTATGAAAAAAAATGTTTAAAAACGCCCTATTTCTAAAGAAATTTTCTATTTACAAATTTTTATTACCCAAAGTTAACACAGTATGACCTAACCACAATATGGAAATTCTTGTGTACAGATCAGCATAAGGGGGGGGGGGGGGGGGGGTATTTAAATTTAATTTTTATACTGTTTACAGTGGTATATGGCATGATGAAATATTTTACTGATGAGACTTATATGCTGAAATGCAGCTTAATACAATTTTCATAAAAGTGAGATGGTTTTTACCCTTCAGATACAGTACATATATACAACTAAAGGTACAAAATACACTGCATGAGTAAAATGACATGGTCCAATATGTAGATTTTGCCCTCAAAAAATGAAAATCAACCAGTCTTTACCTCAAAAAGGTCTGATTTTAATTTCAAATGAGTTAAAATTTACAATAGAAACATCATTTCCAAAATATCTCGCTAAAATTAGTCACTATGCATAACCATAACTATATGATTTATTTATTAAAAGAACATGTGGATGTTTGTAGGAGAGGGTGAGGGTATACTTGAATTTTCCAAGAACAGATGAAATTTTTGACCAATAAATGATAAAATATTAGTTCTAGGTGTAATATAAAACATACTGATAAAATTAAGAGATCTCAATATGCAACAAAATGCATAATAATGTGTGTAGAGGCAGCACACCTATTAAATTTGCACCTTGTGGACCCCCAACAGGTGCCCCATTTCATATAGACCCTCAGATCTGTTTTAAAAGTATGAGTAAAAATGAATGAATTGCAATTTGGGTGATAAAAAATGAGAGAAATGGCTTACTTTAAGGCTTCATCCAGCCTACATGTGTCAAATGTGAATTTCTCTATAGGACAGACACCACCAAATATTTTCCCATAGGCCTCAATGCTAATTTACAAAAACTTCAGGTCACTGTCACTCCCATGTTTATTATATCTGGGTCAAATAAGTACCCTGTGGTGGAAGATCAATATTTTTGATAACAAAATTTGCAATCAAAAAGTATAGGTTGCCGTTGCATTTTTACTTCAAATTTTCACTTGTTTACAACTCGTAGTATTCCGCACCAAAGGAAAATATCTATTCTCATATGACCCCTCCCTTTCAATTTCAACCGTCAACCCTATAATTTCCAAAGTACTACCAATATTCATGTATCTTTTTTATCACCTTTATTTCACTTATTAATGGCAAAACTAATTTTTTCATTTAATGACCAATCAGATCACTGGGCTCATTTTACCCTCCGCACAACTTTGGGTGTCCAAAATGTCTGCGCCCATGTTGTAAACAAAGCCGGTGTTTTTCCTACTGGAGAAATTGTTATCTTCGTCAGTTCCGGATTACTCCAGATGGAGAAGTTAGCATACTCATCTGCATTTTCAGTCCAGCTGAAATTTCGGTCACTTGACACGAATAAAGGTGGTCCTGTTTGCATTAAAATATTGTTCACGCATAAACTGTATGTATTTTTTAACATTGTATACCTGGATATTCTCGCCTATGATTATTTTCGTTCTTTATCGATAGAAAACATATTCACACTGTCTTAGATTCCCCCTAGACCACGATAGTCTTATGAATGACATATAAGCTCTTACTTAAATTATATAGTTTTAGAATTTTGCTTTCATTTGAAATTCTCCTCTTATCTTAACACGAAAATACGACATTTAAACGGGAGCAAAAATGTCCAGGTATAAAATATTCTGAGGAAAATCATATATACTGTTAACAATACCAAAATTATAGTATTAATTTACATATATTGTTAACAATACGAAAGTTAAATTAATACATATACATACATATACATATATATATATATATATATATTGTTAAGAATACGAAAGTTATAGTAATAAATATATATATATATATATATATATATATATATATATATATATATATATATATATATATATATATTTGTTTAGAATACGAAAGTTATAGTAATATATATATATATATATATATATATATATATATATATATATATATATATATATATATATATATATATATATATATATATTGTTAAGAATACGAAAGTTATAGTAATATATATATATATATATATATATATATATATATATATATATATATATATATATATATATATATATAATATATATTGTTAGAAATACGAAAGTTATAGTAATATATATATATATATATATATATATATATATTATATATATATATATATATATATATATATATATATATATATATATATATATATATATATATATATATATATATATATATATATATATATATTGTTAAGAATACGAAAGTTATGGTAATAAATATATATATATATTGTTAAGAATACGAAACTTATAGTGATATAATATATATATTATTAACAGTACGAAAGGTATTGTCTTTCCCTGATTTACAATTTTTTTAATTGCAAATCAGTGCATGACTAGTTTTGCACTGATTTGCAATTAAAAAAATTGTAAATCAGGGAAAAGGACAGTATAGTATATATATATATATATATATATATATATATATATATATATATATATATATATATATATATATATGTATATATTGTTAACAATACCACACTTATACCTATAATCATAAATTTTGTTACAATACCAAAGTTATAGCTTTAAAGTGATATAAGCTGTCACGATGATTATTTTTGTCCCTTGACATATAGTCGAGAATATGATAGAATGTGTATTCAAATACATTATCAAACACGTAAAACGTTGTAGAAGATCTTCTTTTCGAAGTTCTTTGTTTTATTAAAATTTAAGTTTTCCCGTACCTTAAAGCCCCTTTCACACATTCACGGATGAAACGCCGATCTACACGAACCCTCAATCCGTGACAGTCCGTGACGATCCGGCATCACCGTGTTCGCACCGTGTATATATCCGGCGACGTTCGGGACCATACGGCATAGTCAAATTGATCCGTTAAAAATTATACATGCTTAAGTTTTTAGCCGGACATACACGGATGAAAATCGTCCGTCTAGGCTCCGTGTACGTCCGTGTTACAACCGAGAGGTTCGTGTACCATCCGGGGACATCCGTATAGCGTCCGGCGACATCCGTGAACATCCGTTTACGATTTTTTTTTCTACGGATGAAACGGATTGTTCACGGAAGCTACACGGATAACTGCGGATGTTTACGGATTATACACGAATCTTTCACGGAAGCAACACAGACACCACCGGTATCAACACGGCGCTTACGGAAGATTACGGTCTTTATATGGAGGTACACGGTATACCTACGGTTAGGATACCGACGTCTGTGAAAAAAGTCATTTAAGTTCTGTCGTTCTAGGCGATACTTGCCTAAACCAAAATGCCACCCAAGAAAAAGAATATAAAGAAGAGTAATCTTACTTCTAGAATTGCATTTGTCGCCAGCTTCGCCATCAACTGCTGTTTCAGAATTAGCCACGTCTGATTCAACTGAACTAAACGACTCAAATAAAAGTAAAACCCACCTAGACTCAAATAAAAGTAAAACCCACCTAGAATAAGAAAATATGCAAGAAACCCCAAACCTAGAAGTTGTGAAGGTGTGTAAAACGTGATAATCCGTTGTCGTCCGTTTCAAAATTGTGGTTCCCCGTGACACCACCATGTTCATTCCGACGTAAACCGTATTCTTCCGTGCACTCCGTGTTAATTCCGGCAAGGTCCGTCGGGTTCTCTGTTGACCTTCCGGGATTTTCCGTTCAGAGACCGGCGATTTCCGTGGAGGAATTGTGTAACGACCGTGCTGACACTGGAATCACAACGTCACAGAAAAATAAGACGACGAATGGTTCCGGATGATCAAAATCTTCAATCCGTGATGATCCCGCGTCTCATCCGTGAATGTGTGAAAGGGGCTTAAAATATCCAGGTGTATTTCCGTATGAAATAACCTTTCAGATAAACTCTTTCGCCATATCAAATGTACTTCGTAATTCGGTCAGTGGATCTCGGTCCTTTACGCGCTCGGACTATGTTAAAGTCTATCTATTATGTTTGGTTTTCAATATCAAGTGACTAGTTTAAAATTTCAATTTTTTTTAAAGGTCAAAGGACATAAAGAAAATTCGCTTAGGCTCAATAATTTGAAAAAGAAAATCTATAAAATTTGGAATAAGTGGATTTATGATTTCGACAAGTTACTATTGCTATGGAACAAGGGAATAAAATTATTATAATTGTAGAGTTTTGTATATTATCGGATAATGAAAAAACCTTATAGATCTACTGCTTAATAGCAAGCAATATCTAATCTCTCCAACCATCAATTTCCATTTTGTTAATATTGGTGTATTGAAAAAAACACAAAACACTAAATTTCTAATTCTTTTTCGATTGAAAATTTTAATTTCGATTTTTTGTTTTTTGCAATATTTTAAAACTTCAAATTTATTTTAACAATATTTTGCGATAAAAACCTTGAGATATCCGGAGTAAAAGTAGTATAAATATATAGGAAATAGTAAGGACATGTCGTTCGAATTTGACATAACAGGAATTTTGACAAATAAACGTCAAATAAAGTCTTTGTAAAGCTTGTATCTGCACGACTGCTATTTTTTTATTAAGGTTTTCAAACATTTTAAATGATGCATCTTAAATATACAATAATGTGTTTTATTTTATAACAAATATAACAAATATTACCTCTAATTTCAAGGGAAGCCGACTTCTCAGCCAATCCATAATCATTACAATTTGTGAAGTTGACTACACATGTGTAGCGACCTGCGTCATCAACTGTCACCCGCGGAAGTAATAAGCTGTTGCTGCTGCTTGCAGGTAGTGTTCTGATCATCTGGTCCGCAATGTGATGCGTCCAATATAATTTATATTGTTCGTAACTTCCAGACAATTCACAATTGATTTTAACATTCTCGTTGATCTCCGCCATTTTGTCTGCCACAAGAACGTGTATTGCTTCAAACAAAATACAAAGGTGAAACATATACAGGAATTTTTTTTATCAATGAATCACATATACAATGACACAAGATGCACGTGACAATATACGTTACACGTGATAACAAATACACACATGAATAAATACAGAAAATAAACATTCAATGGTATTACGACAATGCATTTAGAAAAATATTTACAAATAAACAAAGCATTATTAACTCCAAAGGTCTTCAAAATTATCCGAATTTGTTTTGAATTCATGATACTGTAAAATCAGAAAATGACGTTGTGATTTTAATTTCGTTTATTTCGTTGCTTTTAATTATATCAACGAAATTAAAACCATGACAAAATATAACCGCATTTTACATTTTGTAATACAACTAGGTTCCTTTATAAACTTTTTTCGATTTCAAAGAAATTTATTGTCAACGAATTTGTCCTACTTTTAAAAACAATGCCATTTTAACCACATTTTTCTAATTCTACATTATATCATCTCATTTTTATGAATGTATCTTTGAAGTTTCAAATAATTAAAAAAAAACAATCCAAGGTTGATACTTTGCAAGCTTTTGTCTGTAAATATAAAGTTAACCACGGCATATACGTATATTAACTGTTTCCATATACAAGAACAGTGATCACAATCATAACATAAACGAGTTAATGCTTCAGTAGCCTCATTATAAAACGAACAAAGATTTGTATCTAAAATTCCTATTCTATTCAAAAAAATATTTGTACCTAAATTTCTGAGAATTATTCTGAACTGAAACCATTTCAGGTTACAATATTTGTTGGTGTTTTATGGACAGATAGATTATTTTTCTCCCATCAGCTGTCGTTGTTAGGTAATGTTTAGGTTAAGCCCATTTTCCTCTTTTATTTCATGTTTTTGGTTTACTATAAGAAGACGGTCATAAAATATTATAGAAATCTTTAGAACCCTTTGTACTTTTTGAGAAGATTCGTAATTAGGGAATAATTCTGTAACTTGGACAGAAGAAATTATACAAATTATATAAATAAAACTATTTCTAATATCATTACAGATTATGGAAAATATCACTGATCAAAATGAAATACTTCTAAAAAATTCAAAGTGTTATAAGAACCTTTATGAAAATAAAGATAGACATTTAGAAGATATAGACCTTGCTCAAATTCTCTTTGATTATAATATCCCTAAGCTATCTTCAGACGAAAAATTACTGTTAAATGATTAAAACATAAATTCTGGAATCATTGAAAACATGTAATATATATATATATATATATATATATATATATATATATATATATATATATATATATATATATATATATATATATATATATATATATATATATATATATATATATATATATATATATATACATGTATATATCAATACTTATGAAATATGTATCTTTGCATTTTATGGCATTTCAAGTTTATTGTAGAAATAATTACATAATTACTTATTCTGCATTTAAACTATACCAACTTATTTCCGTTACTTATTTTTTACAAAAATCTGAAGGCATGAAGTATCTTCGAGCATACATTGTATACCTGATTTTACACACCGTCGTAAAATGACAGATGGACACACAGACATTCCTGACCTTAGCTTAAATGCAGTTAAAGTTATGCTCCGGACACGAACTTTAGTAAAGGACAATAACTCTGTAAGCAAGGGATTGCGGGTCCCGAATTTTTTTTTTTTTTTTTTTTTTTTTTTTTTTTTTTTAAATGTTTATTAACGAGCCTGTTACATATACCCTCACAGGTCCAGGCTCCCTGCAAGGTCCAAAAAGACAAGAACATACATATACACTAAACACATACAATGTATGAATACACTGTGTCCAACTTAAATGTTCACATTTTTTTCACAATATGATACGTACATATTCAAACGTAAACAGAATTTAGTATACTGCATATAACGTTGATATCAAAGTGTCAATATCCTAGCTTAACTTTAGACAGACGAAGTTATGCTCTGAACGCGAAAAAGACGTATAGAGGAATGCACGGGCGGACAGACGAAAAAAAAGAATGGGCGGACGGACAAGGAGACGATTAAATGCTCATCGACAATATTCGGGAAGCACAAAAATGTTTGAAAAAAAAAAAAAATTCTATGGCACCTGACCCCACCTCTAGGATTCCAGAGCTCCGTGTTTGTCCATTTTTACCATATTTGTATCTTTATCCTGCACATCCTAAAATTTATACTTTGGTATCTGAGATGTTTTATATTGTAAATGAACTTAAGTACATATTATGTTCGCAAACCAAACAATTTCTCTTTTTATAGTATTCACGAAGAGATTGAGCCTATATATATATATATATATATATATATATATATATATATCGCATATTTTTAATTCAAACCATAAATCGTATTACTCCTCAAATTATAGATCTAAACATAATCATTGGATAGCTTGATATTATCTGTGTGATCAATTGTTTAGAACTCCGAATAAAAGAGGAGAAACTTGATTTTTCTCGGCCCAAAATTCATTTCAACGGTCCAAAACACGCTCCATCTCACACATCACCTCAACATTGTCCCCTACAAACAATTTTTTAACACGAGTTTTATATGATTATGTATTGATAAATATGTATCCCTAATAAACAATGTTTTGATATGATTTGATCCTGCTGTGGTATTTAATAGTGTTTTGTCAACGAGTAGACTGTCGACACGATTTTTTCTACATACATGTACCACTTTAAGGTTATCAGATAACAATGTTTTGATATGATATTGTTTTCTGAAAACGTTCAAATTAGTATGTAGAAAAAAAACGTGCCGACAGCCTACGCGTTATTTGGCGGATACGTTATAACTTACATTTTCTCTTAAAAACAATATTTTGGTAATTATGATATATTCTACTTTCGTATTCCATTTACTTAGCATTAGACGAACTGGTGTAATATCCTACCATATACATCCCGAACCGGTTTTGAGGTTCCTGGACTACTTTTATGTAATTATCTTACGCGCTGTAACGATATTTTTAATTGATTGTGAGTTGTTCTGAATTTACAGATGACTGTTGTTTCACTTATGAGAATACATAATGGTTTTCCATAGAGTGTGGAGCCGGCCTGGCTCAGTCGGTAGCGCGCTCGACTCTGGATCGTTAGGTCGTGAGTTCGAGTCCCGCCGGCGGCAGGTTGGTTTCCTGTCTTTCGGAAGAGACAGTAAAAACTGGAGGTCTCGTGTTACAGTAGGTGTCGGCACGTTAAAGAACCCTCACTGCTCAATGGCCGTAAGTGCCGAGCATAGGCCAAAATTTTAAGTCCTTCACTGTCATTTGGTGACGTCTCCATATGAATGAGTGGGACGTTAAATAACAATAAACAAACAGACAAATCTATAGAGTGTGTAGTGATATTTTGAGAGATAAAATATCGGCTTATCCAATCAGAAACTTTTTTTTCAATTAATATAATAAATTCAATTACCTGTACCTATTCTTGTCTAGGTGGTGATTTCAACCTTTGGTAATTTGGTATCATTGTTTCTTTGTTATATAATACTTGTACATGTATTTACAAACGTTTTGACACTTCTCTTTTTTTGAAATGATCTCACATATCCTTTAATGTATATTTCCCAAACAGTGCCTTGGTATAATTTGTATATGATATTACATATACTAGCATTTCGTTCCCACACATTTTAAGGAGATAATGCTATATTTTCATTCAAGGCTATGTAACATTCCCAGTCATCAAACAATGGTTAAAAATATTTCACAGCATGAAGATAAACCAAAGACTTACTGAACATTGGCTAGTTGCCATGTTTGAAAAAGTGTTAATGTATTGACTACGATTATTTATACCAATCATTTCCTATCAGTTCCATAATAATAAAAAAGGCTTTTTATCAATTACGTCTTACCTTTTTTATTTAACAGATTTGTGTATGGCGACATCATATTACACGGTTTTCCGTAATAAGTTGCCAAATGAAGATCGAATACTGCAATTCTTTTCAGTTCAATTTTTACATTATTGTATGCGGTAATTTTTGATACTTTCCCTGGCCTTGTTGAAATTTCAACGACTGAATGTTTTGCCCTGCAAGATAAGTAGTTACTCGTCCATTCAACAAACAAGGTACATTTTTCTAGATTGATTACCCGTACCGTAGGCGTTAAATCAGCGTGAACAAAACCTGCAATAAACAGAAAGGCACTAATTTAATTATTTGTTATAGAAATATCATAAATGAAAATATTAAAACTTGAATCCTGGTATTATTTTACGATTATGCAGCAACATTGCTTGCGGTTCCTTTTGTAAGTCCGGCTTTCAGTACTTTGGTTATATGATATATGGCAGGTAGTTTAAATGGTGAAGGAGCGAACCAAATTACGATATTCTACCGGCTTAAATTAGCGTTGATATAATAATGATCATAAACCTAGTAGTGTCTGTCGAAGAAACAATATCATTCTATAATCTAGTTTTATACTTGACGCAGTAATGGCAAATGAATTCGGCGCCTTCCAATTTCAATGCGAACCCTCTTGCTAACCGATCCATCGAAAGATTTGAAAATATTTTATTATCATTTCCATTTTGTCCGTTCCCTTTACAGTGAATAGTAGTAATGAATAGTTGCTGTCAGTTTTTAAATGGGATGGGACTGAAGCTGAATGGCCTCATGACTTAAAGCGCGGGACAGTGAAAATCTAGTCCTGGACAGTCCCGAGTCCCGACGATTTTTATCTATTGTATGTAAAATGTATATATGAACTACTATCAAGGTACAGATGCATTATTACCGGTGCGTTAGATTAGAATTTGACGAAAATAAAAATAATCGGGACTCGGGACATAACAGGGACATGTGTCCCGGACTATATTTACACTGTCCCTTAAAACGCGATGGTGCAACTATTCGACCAACTTTGAAATTGAACACAAACTTCGCTAGCATTTAAAGTCGACCAGACTATAATACTATCAATCTTAGATTTTCGAACAAAACTGATTTAGATATTTAATTTCAGTTTGGCACTGTAGAACCAGAATTTTGTGTCTCTTTTGGGTCTACTTATAATGTAATTATCAATTTTCGACTTTCAGACATTTCAAACTTAAAAAGAATACTAGGCTTTTAATCTTGTTAAAAATTTTTAAAACGACCCAGCAAACAAGCTTAAAATTGATAAAATCATAAAAACTACCTTTACAAATTTAAAGGGGCATTCATTAGCTGTGTTTACAAAAAAATTGTTTTTAGATTTTTTTTAACTTTTATTAATTGTACTTGATGTACAATAACAAATAAGAGTTACACACAGGCTTAAAAATCTTATATTCCTATATATTTTGTGAAAATAAGGTCAGGTCCAGTGTGGTTTGCATATAAAAAAGTATGTTTAAGTTAATCAATTGTAAGTGAAAAAGTGCCAAGCCTCGGTTTCTCAGCAATTTTCACAAAATATATAGGAATATAAGAATGTTTATGTCTGTGTATATCTGCTTTTTGTTATTGTATATCAATCTAAGAAGTAAAAAAGTCGAAAAATGAAAAATAAAATAAATAAATAAAAAACGCAGCTAATCCCCCTTAAAATTTCAAAACGAAATATTAGCAATTAGGCGGATTGTTATGATGATGCGTCAGTTGTCAACAAATTATATAAACAAATCTTTGATACGTTCAACGAAATTTATGGAAATTACTTGCTCATGATAAACTACCATAATTGCTTTATTTTAAAAAGACTACGAGATAATTTGGGCGTTAGCCATCTACAGGAATATATCATACTTTAATAGTGAATTCGGATGTACGGACCTGATTTATGCTCATTTGATTTCTTTATAGTTAAAGTTTCTCTATAAAGGATTTGATTTCTTAAATTTCTTTTTCTTCAAAAAATATTTCTAGTACATATCTAGTACATATTACTAGTACACAGTAATTGAAAAAAAAATATCAAGCAATGTTTGTGTTAAATCTTCATCCCGACTTCAGATAAGCTGGAGTAAAAATAGTGGACGGGCTATATTGTGTAAGAAATTTCTTTAGCCTATTATTTAAGCTATATAAACCAAGGAAAATGGCGACATACTGTAATTTTTTAATTCATATCCTCACAATGATTCAGTTATTTCCAGAACACAAGTCTATACGAAACTTTAAGAATCTACCTGTAAAATATTGTAATAACAACATGTCTGCTACTTACATAAATGTTTTGTTCCGAAACTCCAGAGGAAGATAAGAAATGGATACAAAACCATCGCTAACACCCGAGGGATTATCTTGGATATTATTTCCGTGACGTTCATTTCAAAGGCGCCCTTTGCAATAGGAAGGAAGCACTATAATATTTTAATTTTTTATATATATGTTTGATTTCCTTTCCTTTTTCCCTTTTGTACCATGTTAAGAGTTGCAGGCATGAAGTAGGTTTTCCGACTTTGACTTATCTCTATTTATGTATATAACAATTTCATTTGTTTTTATACATTACCTATTAGTGTTTATAACGATGGTTAATGTCATAATATTTATTATTTCGATAGTGGTTGAGTCGTCTGTGCCAGTTGTGACAAGGATTTGTTCCTCACTTATTTCATTTGAATTTGACTGTGGACTCACGACGGGTGTGGCCGGTCAGCAGGGGATGCTTACTCCTCAGTGACACCTGGCCCCTATCTCTGGATTTCCAGAGGTCCGTGTTTGTCCAATAATCACCGGACTTGAACATTCTGAAGATTAATACTTTGGTCTCTGAGATTTTTGTATTAATTATTACAAGATTTCATAGACGACTGGTTCTACAGTAAATCGTGTTAACTTGCTTTCGACTACTCATGTAAAGGTTGACCTGCATCACACCTATGTAGTGGGCCGGTTTGCTGATAAAAACTCTTACCTTAAATGGTTACGCTAACTTCATATTCATACTTTTTATGACGAAACCAACTTCGAATATATTTTACATATAAAATGCCTATCCATTCAAGCCCTCAAGACGGCTTGTAAGGTCGTTAAAGTAGTTAAGGATTATTTTTCATTTTTTAAAATTGCATGGAACATATATGTAATGGATCATGAAAAAAAATCAATGTGCGGCACTTCGAAATAATGACTAGTTTATTACAGCAAATTTGTGTTTGAATTCTGATATATTATTAACGGGATATACCAAAGAAAATTTGAGTGTGACTTAGGAGAAGGGAGACAGTTAGTATATTTGTTCATGACAACTGAAAGTAGCCATTCTATTTGACATTTTTTACCAATCAGCTGGAAACTGGGATAACTGGTCGAGTGATTCGTATGTTACTTAGATATTTCACACGGCCTGATTTCACAGGATGCGAGTGACGAATTGTTTCTGATAGGAATATCCGGTTAAGCCAAACAAATCGCCCTGTTTATCAGATATGCTTGACAAAGTTGCATAAGGCCTAACTCTCTTTTTACTGTTCAACAGACAAGTTACAATTGTAACTACGAAGCAAACTTTCATTTCTATGGTCTGTGGTTCTGGTCATTACATGACCTAGATAATCGTAGTCTCGTGTTTCCGATTTCTTTCTGTGATTTTATGTTTTGTGGTAGGCCTAATGTATGACTTTTAAGATTAAATATATAAGAAAGAAACATGTGATATTCTATTCTTGATTGGTTCATGTATTCTTACACTGAAAAGTAAAGCAGTTACCACTCGAGTCACGTGACTGCAAATACGGACATCTGCAATATATCGCTCTATATACTTTCAATGAAGGGAACTGCAGTAGGTATGTAAATATTATATGTTATAACAAAACCCCACTTCTGTAATTGATAACATTGTCTTTTAGTATGCGAAATTTTTCCTCAAATAATCATTCTTCAGTTTGTGAAAATCTCGACTGCTATAAAGATAAACTTAGATGATCAACTGGAAGTTAAATATATGATTTTATAGACTAGATTTGATTCATACTTTATTTCATTGATCGTAGTGAACTAAAAGGGAATTATCAATTAGATAAATTTGTTACTTTTAATTGTCATTTTTTCAGTGTGAAATATATCACTCCTGACAAAACCAATGAACTAATCATAATTTGTTATTTTTACCTCATATTTTTGTTTTAATTTGTCTATTCACAAAAATCTGAACAACCATTAATTTTGAATAAACAACAACAACAACAACAGCAGCAGCAACAACAACAGCAAACTGAAGAAAATTTAAAAGAAAGATGACTTGTTAAAAGTGTATACTACTTCCGCAAGTACATATCATTTCTCCTTAAGCTTATGTCCTTGTAAGCATTTCCTACTTGATAAAATGAAATAAACATTTAACTACTCGTGGATTTCACCAGTGACAAAGAATTGCATTAGTGGGAAAAGGGATTATACATTTATTCTGGAATGGAGGATATGAAGGGGACTCAGTTTGTCATGTTTACATTTGTGTTGGTATTTATTATCTCCTGTTCACCCGTTATACAAGGTAAGACAACATTGTAAATTATCAAGAACAGTATCGAGATATGATGTTCAGAAAGTTGTTTACTATTTCAAATCAAATTACGTCAACGATATGAGTTTTAAGGTGAATTGTAATCTAACATGTGATAACATGTATGCACTGTGATATACTTTTTTTTCTCCCGTCATAATGGTTCACTGATTCCTACTTCTTTTTTTTACGGGGAAGGATTTTGTCGTCAACCCCTAGGGTACTGACAATTACACGCGGTATGATGTCACAATACAAATTCATGGCCTATAGCATCAATGCAGAGCTAATGATAATGCAGTGAATAACTTTCGTTGCATATAATCTACATAGAATTGAACTAAAATAAACAAACATAGGTGTGTTAATTTAAAACGGATATATCTACCTTCGTGGCAAGAATATGTAAATCAAGTCATCGGAATATACAAGTTATTACCACGTCTTTGTCCACGGAACACACCCATGTAAGATACTGATGTCAAGTAACAATAGTTCAAACAAAAAGGTCTGTACAGTGGTTAAATTCCACGGGTTGTAATTTTCACGGTCAAATATATATTTGATGTTGGTTTTCTTGGTACAGCGATAATATTTTAATATGTTTGCTTTATAGACCCTTTAGCAGTTACTGCGGTCCTGTAACTTTGCCAGTGTTCCGGTTAGCAAAATGATACAGATTCTCGGAAAAAATCAGTACTATAATGACGTATATGTGTCGGTATCTCTATCATTTTGCCAACCGGAAGACTGGCAAAGTCACAGGACCGCAGTTGCTGCTAAAGGGTTTATTCTGTATATGAAAACTGCCGCCGTCATCTTGCCGTCATTGAATAATGAACAATTGTTACTGATAGTAACGACAGTTTCCGTCTGAGGAACCACTATGCACTAACGGAATGAAGCAAATATTACCAGATAATTGTGATGTTCTACACTTTTCTTAACATATTTATCGCTGTACCAAGAAAACCAACATCAAATATATATTTGACCGTGGAAATTACAACCCGTGGTTGGTATATATATGTATATATATATATATATATGTATATATATATATATATATATATATATATATATATATATATATATATATATATATATAGTTACATTACAAGTTATAAATTCACGGAGTGAACACCGTGTGTTATTTTTCCCCTGTCCATTAAGATCGCCGTTGGGGAAAAGCGTATACGTGTGATTAATAGAATCTACCCGTACCTTGAGGGTATGGCAAAGCCAAAGGAATCTCAATCCGAAGGTAAGACATTATGCATTGCATTCTAGACGCAACAGACACCCTACATCGTATCAATTGTATTGTGACGTCATAGCGCGTGTAGCTTTTCAATACCCAGGGGGTCGACAAGAAAATTATTCCTCATTAAAATGAAGGAAAAATATGTGAACGATGGGATAAAATTAGAATTTATAAGATATAGGTTGGTACAAAGGTCAACATGTAGACAGACTATCAATAAGAAAGCACAGCTATATGTCTCGATATATATACTATTTATAGACAAGTGATTGTTTACAGCGCAGACGTCTATTTGAAAATACACAAACATGGCGAGTACTCATTAATAATCACACAAATAAAAATCTAGTGAAATAGAATAACTCCGACCCCCTACCCCTAAAAAGAAACTATAAAATATTATGGTTAGTGATTTTGGACGTGAATCATTTCCTTATGATAGCATATTTATAATCTGTTTATAAGGACTTATCTAATTTTAGCCATTACATACAAATCACCTTACACGTCTATTCATGATGGATGATTTATTCATTTTAAATGAGGAAATATTTATAGTCGTTTCCTTCAAGGACTTTATTATTGCATACGCCACAATTTCAAACTCTTCTTATGTCAAAAACGTATAAGATGTTTTGGATAAATAATAATAATAATAGAAGTAATTATTATAATGATACTACTACTACTACTACTACTACTACTACTACCACTACTAATAATAATAATATATTTGATAATCATACATATATACATACATACATACATAAAAACATACATACATACATACATATATACATACATACATACATACAAACAGAGAGACAGACAGACATACTTACATACATACATACATACATAAATATATGCATACATACATACAGACAGACTGACAGATAGACATAAATACATACATACATACATACATACATACATACATACATACATACATACATACATACTATTTATAGATACATACATAAAAACATACATACATACAAACATAAATACATAACCTCAATTAATCTCTCATTTATGGCCTCTGTTTGCAATGAAAGTACTGGTTGTATGGTAGATATCTTAAATATCATGTATGGAACCATTAATAACCATTATTTATCAAATTTGGTGTTTTGGGGTAAAAATCAATTTTTTAAACAGAAATCTGTGAAAAAGTACTATACTTTAAGCCACTTATAGCCCATGTTTTTACTGAGCTGTTTTTTTTCAGAGGGTATGTTTTTCAGAAAGCCTACTAAAATGAGACATGTTAGCACTCTGGGTATTTAGGAGTTTTCAGGTAAAAACATACATTATTAACAAAAACCTCAATTAATCTCTCATTTATGGCCTCTGTTTGCAATGAAAGTACTGGTTGTATGGTAGATATCTTAAATATCATGTATGGAACCGTTAATAACCATTATTTATCAAATTTGGTGTTTTGGGGTAAAAATCAATTTTTTAAACAGAAATCTGTGAAAAAGTACTATACTTTAAGCCACTTATAGCCCATGTTTTTACTGAGCTGTTTTTTTTTTCAGAGGGTATGTTTTTCAGAAAGCCTACTAAAATGCTACAAATTGAGCTTTGTAAGCAGTCTGGTCACTACGGGATTTTGGAGTAAAAACCATACAAAATTAAGAGAAATCGCTGAAAATTGGAAATATACAATTAATCATTCATTTAAGGTCTTTTTGCAATTAGAGTAATAGTTGTATTGCAAATAGCTTAAATGATATGTATGGACACAATAAACAAGTTTTTTTTTATTAAAGTTGGTGTTTTGAGTTCCATTAGAATAATCAAAAATCGCTAAAAACTGGAAAACCTCAATGAATCCTTCAGTCAAAGCCTCTGTTTGCAATGAAAGTAATGGTTGTATGGTAAATATCTTAAATGGTAAGTATTGAGCCATTGAACAACCATTGTGTTTCACATTTGGTGTTTTGGGGCAAAAATATCAATTTTTAAAACAGAACTTTGTGAAAAAAACATTAGATTTTAAGCCACTTGTAACCCTGCTTTTACCAAAATGTTTTTGGAGAGCATAATTTTCAGAAAGCCTATCAAAAAAGGTACAAATTGAGCTTTGTTAACACTCTGGCTACTTAGGAGTTTTGGGGTAAAATCCATAAAGATTAAACAAAAATCGCTGAAAATTGGAATCAAACAAATAATATTTCATTTAAATTCGTTTTTGTAATTAAAGTAAAAATGTATGGCAGATGACTTAAATGTTAAGTATGGTCATAATAAAGAATGATTGTTTATTACAGTTGGTGTTTTAGGTAAAAACCACGTACAAATAACATCAATCAGTTTTATCACAAAAGTAAACTATAATCGAAGGGTTACTAGGTTTCTAATTTTCAATAATTTCTGTTTAAAATTTCTCGGTTTTGCATTAAAACTCCTAGACTCTAAAAGAGCAAGAGTTCTAACATAATACATTTTGTATCTTTTTTATGAACTTTTGGCAAAAAAGAATAATACCCTCAAAATACCTTTTTGTTGAAACTGAGTGGTTTGATCTTTGGAAAAATGAAATAACCTTTAAATTTTCTATGGATGAACTAACCATTTCTCTGTTTGTGAGTTGCTGAAAACTTCACTGTATATATCTGTTGAAACGTCTGTAGACACATTTTTATTTAAAGTTCAAAAGCTTTTTATCTTCGTAGTTAAGCTTTAAGCTTTCTCTCAAACATGCCCTCCAAAATACCCGTTGTTAAAGATTAGGGTTTTAAGTGGCCAACAATCGATTAATTTTTTCCACAGATTTCTGTTTAAAATATTAAATTTTAGTCCCCAAAACACCAAATTATGTTACATAAGGTTTGTATAATGTGCTAAGACGTCTCATTTTAGATATCTCTCATGCAATCATTAATCTCATTGAAAAAGTGGCAATAAATGAAGGACTAATTGAAATTTTACATTTTCAGTAATTTTGGTATTTTTATGGTTTTATCTAAAAATTCTTAAATGCCCTAGAGGCTAGCGTTTTAACATGGCTGATTTTGTAGCATCTTTGGTAAGCTTTCAGATAAGCATACCTTTCAAAATTCCATTTGATAAAAACTGAGATTTTTAGTTACCTAAAGTCTAGACATTTCTACATATATTTCTGTTTAAGAATTTGGTATATTTACCCCAAAGCACCAAAATTAATACCGAGCTGTTGTTTAAAGGATCAGTACTTATCATTTGAGATATTTACTAAACAACCATTACTTTCAATGCAAACAGAGGCCATAGCTGAAGGATTAATTGAGGTTTTCCAGTTTTCAGTGATTTTTGTTTATTTTCCCCGAAACTCCTAAATGCCCCAACGGCCAGAGTGCTAACATGGCTCATTTTGTAGCATTTTTTATAAGCTTTCAGAAAATCATAACCTTTAAAATTCCCCCCTGGGGGAATAGGGGTTATTGGTGGCTCAAAGACTATCTAGTTATGATTTGATTTACGTGTACATAGTTTCATTTTCACAAAATATCGTAAACATATGCTTTCTCGTTACCATACACTAAGTTACATGTGGAATTAGCAGTAGTTCGAAGCAGCTGTATACTCAGACGTAAATTTATACGCAGGAAGAAAGATACGAACTTTAGTGAAACTCATTTTAGATGTAAGTCTAGATTTACGTCTACACGTAAAGTTACGACCTTTAGTGAAACTGATCACATATTTGGTCGTAAATCACAAGCAAGCAAGTCGTAAATGTGGCTATAAAGACCAAATCTAAGACAAGGGACCTTTCGTAAAACGGATCCTGAATTTCGGTCTCATTTTTTAGACAGATAAAAATTGTTTATACATGTTTATCAGTTGGTATGCATATAATAGCTATTATTCTTCGGGGACTCAATAGGGCCAGCAGTTGCGTAATCGTTAGATCTGACCTGTACGTTGACGGCATTCAGGCTTATATCTTGCATGTTTTCACAATACAGTCGAACCCACTTATTTTGAATCAGTTACATTGAAACCCCGCTTTATTTGAAATGATACCCGGTTATTTTGAATACCCTTTTTATAAGGACAATTTCACCCGCCTTTGATTTAAATATATCTGGGTTCGACTGTTTACATTTTAGCGTCTTTTATTGCGTATGATTGTATAACACTAACACTTTGTTTTCTATCATTATGAGAAGGTAATTACCTTAGAGTAGTTCTGAGGATTACAAAATGGCAGGTTTTTTGGTATGTTTACTCTACTTAAATATTGTGTTGTTGTAATATATCATTAAATAGTGTTAGATTTCACAGACAAATTTGTTCTACAAACTTTCTTTTACTTTCTTTGTGTAATTTTTGGAAATATTTTTCAGCTGCATGTACCCTGCCAACCGTATCAAATGTATACTACCACATAGACATGTGCACGTTACACGTTACTTGGGAACCACCTAGTACAGAAAGTAACTGCAGTTGTAAAATATCAAGTTATATAATGCGAACCCCCAGTACACTGATACAATCCCAAACGACCAGTGCTGCTACATTGATCTCATCTTATGGCGTATACACGGTTTCAGTCATAACAATTTACGGCTCTATGTGCAGGAACTATAGTGAACCCGTTACTCAACGTGTCGACACATCAGGTAATACAAATCATGTAGAACCGCTATGTAAGTACAAACAATGATCACTTCTTGTGGCACCACGACAACTCATATAGAACCGCTGTTTAAAACAAAGCAATTAACACTTCTAGTACCTGAAACACCACAATAAATCATGTAGAACCGCTATGTAGAACAAAGCAATTCTCAATTCTCACTTCTAGTACCCCCAAACACCACGATAAATCAGGTGGAACCACAATGTAAAACAAAGCAATTCTCACTTCTAGTACCCCAAAGCACCAGGATAAATAATGTAGAACAAAATTGAAAAGCAAAGCAATTATCACTTCTATTACCCCAAAACATCACGATAAAACATGTAGAACCGCTATGTAAAACAAAGCAATTCTCACTTCTAGTACCCCCCCCCCCCAAAAAAAAAAACCAAACAAACATGATAAATCATATAGAACCGCTGAGTAAAACAAAGCAATTCTCACTCCTAGTACCCCAAAATACCACGATAAATCATGTAGAACCGCAATGTAAAATAAAGCAATTCTCACTTCCCGTACCCAAAACACCATTATAAATCATATAGAACCGCAATGTAAAACAAAGCAATTCTCATTTCTACTACCCCAAAATATCACTATAAATCATGTAGAACTGCTATGTAAAATAAAGCAGTTGTCACTTCTAGAACCCCAAAACACCATTGATAAAACATGTAGAACCGCTATATAAAACAAAGCAATTCTCACTTCTAGTACCTCACAAAAAACATGATAAATCATATAGAACCGCTATGTAAAACAAACCAATTCTCACTACCGGTACCCAAAACACCATGATGATTCATGTAGAACCGCGATTTAAAACAAACCAATTTTCACTTCCGGTACCCAAATCACGATAATAAATCATTAGAAACCGCTATGTAAAACGAAGCAATTCTCACTTCCGGTACGCCAAAAAACCATGATAAATCATAGATAACCGCTACGTAAAACAAAGCAATTCTCACTTCTAGTACCCCAAAACACCAGGATAAATCACGTAGAACCGCTATGTAAAACAAAGCAATTCTCACTTCTAGTACTCAAAAACACCATGATAAATCGTGTAGAACCGCTATGTAAAACAAAGCAATTCTCACTTCTAATATCCCAAAACACCGCGATAAATCATGTAGAACTGCTATGTAAAACAAGCAATTCTCACTTCCGGTATCCAAAACACCATGATAAATCATGAAGAACCGCTATGTAAAACAAGACATTTCTCACTTCCGGTACCAAAACACCATGAGAAATCATATAGAACCGCTGTGTAAACAAAGCAATTCTCACTTCCGGTATCCAAAACACCATGATAAATCATGTAGAACCGCTGTATAAAACAAAGCAATTTCCACTGCTAGTACCGCAAAACACCAGAATATATCATGCATAACAGCTATGTAAAACAAAGCAAGTCTAACTTCTAGTACCAGAAACACGACGATAAATCATATAGAACCGCCATGTAAAACAAAGCAATTCTCACTTCCAGTGTATCATGTAGAATGGTCATGTACAACAAACCAATTCTCACTTCTAGTACCACAAACTACCAGGATGTATCATGTAGAACGGCTATGTAAAACAAAGCAATTCTCACTTCTAGTACCCCAAAACAACACCATAAATCATGTAGAATCGCTATGTAAAACAATGCAAGTCTAACTTCTAGTACCAGAAACACGACGATAAATCATATAGAACCGCCATGTAAAACAAAGCAATTCTCACTTCCAGTGTATCACGTAGAATGGCCATGTACAACAAACCAATTCTCACTTCTAGTACCACAAAATACCAGGATGTATCATGTAGAACGGCTATGTAAAACAAAGCAATTCTCCCTTCCGGTACCAAGAAAAACCCAAGATAAATCATATAGAACCGCTATGTAAAACAAAACAATTCTCACTTCTAGTACCCCAAAATACCACGAGAAATCATGTAGAACTGCTATGTAAAAAAGCAATTCTCACTTCTAGTACCCCAAAACGCCATGATAAATCATATAGAACCGCTATGTAAAACAAAGCAATTCTCACTTCTAGTACCCCAAAACGCCATGATAAATCACACCGAACCGCTATGTAAAACAAAGCAATTCTCACTTCTGGTACCTGAAACACCATGATAAATCATATAGAACCGCTATGTAAAACAAAGCAATTCTCACTTCTCGTACCCAAAAACACCACGATAAATCAAATAGAATCGCTATGTAAAACAAAACAATTCTCACTTTTAGTACTCATAAACACCATAATAAATCGAGTAGAACCGCTATGTAAAACAAAGCAATTCTCACTTCCGGTTCCCAAAAACACCATGATAAATCATATAGAACCGCAATGTAAAACAAAACAATTCTCATGTCTAGTATCTGAAACACTACAATTAACCATGTAGAAGTACTATGTATTAAAGTTAATACGTCAAGTACCCAAAATACTACACTAATTTATTCTAGAATTGATATAAATAGCTTCGGTAATATTAGAGTATTATTTTTTCTCAACCACAAAATTATAAACGATTACTCCTCCTTTGTATACATATCTCTAAAATTCGTTTGTACTTATTTAGTTATTCAAATTTTATCTTATAAGATTTATTATGGTATTTTTCATTCCAACACGTGACCTTCTGCGGGAAGTACTTTTATAATTTTCCAAATTTCGATTTGAATTGATTTTAAATAGAATTTTACGTCATACTCAATAATGTTTCAGTTTTTAATGGTGGATGAGAGAACCCGGTTACAATGTATACTGGAAGAGACCACCCACCAACCTCCCGGAAGCAAAACTTTCTCACAAAAATCAGCTTAGGTTCCAGCGGGGTTCGAACCTACGCCTACCAGAAGTGAGAGACTTCATGGTTCAAAGCCCGATGCTCTAACCCCTCATCAACGAAGGCCCCATCAAGCGATGTAAATCTATATTTTTTTTATAAAAGGCTATAGATTTCACTTTAGTGCTGCAATCTTTATCTTACCAAATACAATACATTGTATAAGTATGATGAATGTGCTCTGTATATAAAACATTACAATTCCAACAAAGAGACATATATTACATCATAGTGAAAGAACTGAAAAGAATCCAAATTAAATTTTAAAAATAACGACTAAATACCCAAATGTTACCTTCATATATCCGAGTAACGTATCGGATATCCTGTAAAAAAATAAACAAAATATGCATCTCATACCTCTCATATGAATTACAGTTCCTAAGGCGAATCGTTATACAAATTGTGCAAAATATTGCTGTAATAAAATTTGAGTCACCACATAAATGTTGGGGTTTTTTTGGCATGTTTTTTTAATTAACCCTTTCACCCCCTAAGTATCTAGATTTTATGCTCTTTTCTATCGTTTAGATTAGTCTATTTTGGTCGTTAGGGTTGAACGGGTTAAAATGATATTGTGTCCTTTGTACTATTAGCATTCGATATCATTAACAATAACAAAGTTATGAGGTCAAAATAAATGCTCAAGACGATCGTGTCTGTCAGTCAGACTTCATCAGCTGAGTTCGAATTTAATACAACTGTACGAGTGTATTGACAGGTACCTCTCTAGAAGTGGTTGGAGATGTGTTTCCAGAATATGAAGACATTTCTCTAAAGTGTAAAGTTAATGGACCATATAAGAAATATATGGTGACGTGGACTCAGTCAATTCAAGACACAATTGTTAAAACCTTTGGAGAGAGCACTAATGGCACGTTATCTATCAAAAACGTAATATTTAAAGCTACAGGAACTTACACATGCTCAGCTGTTGTTTTACTCACACCTACCTGTTGTTTTTGACAGATATAGAATACGTGTAACGCGATGCTTCAAACCACCTACCTCCAAATTTCCCATGAAGCATCTGGTAAACATGAATACATTTATCTGTCCTTAAATTGAAGGTAAGTCAGATATAGAATACTTGTAACAGGCAAATTATTACTTTTTTTCGTTCGTGGGTTCGGAAATCTAATCTATCTTGGACGAAAACATTAAAAACAAAAAAATAGGACTTGACAAAATTTTTGAAAATCTGATGATTCTGGATCGTAAACCACTTGGCCACGACGTAGGCCTCCAAATTTCTTGTGATTATTATTATTATTATTATTATTATTATTATGGTTATTACCTCTGTATTTGAATTATTACATTCGACTAACCTCATATCGATAGGTACTCCTGTCGTTAACATTCTTTATTAATAAATAATCCATCTGGAATTGTGATGACTTGAAATGATAATTGATTAGCATACCTAGTGAATTAAGTTACTTGTTAAACTTGTAAACCAAGATGAATTATCTTGTAATAACAAACATTTATCTGTTTTTACCGAAATTTTCAAATAAAGTGACCAGCTTGACCATTCTATACTCTGTACTTTACAGCAAAACCCAAATTGATATTTAAACCTGACAAAATAAGCGTAGCGATGGGAGGAAATGTAACAGGCAAACATACCAGTTATTTGATTTCTAAATCTGTTGGCCATTCACAATGATTCTGGATCGTACGACAGAACGCTGTTTTTCGTGGGTTCGGAAAAAAATTATATCGTTCATGTTCATGAAAACGTATATTTTCTCGTAAAATAATAAGAGAAAAATAATATACTACAATGATGGACGTAAAACATACCAGTTAACCTCTCAATAATCAATGCCTGCAAAGCTGTCGGCAAAATCCCAGGACTTAATATGCGTTAAACAATTTTTCTTGAAATCTGTCTGATATTAAGCCAATCACAATGATTCTGGATATTATTATTGTTTTAACGTACGAATAACAAGTTAAAAGTTCAGAACGCTCGTGAAACTATTCTGTTTATTACAAGATATGAATTATCTTGTTATAACGAGGTCACCATAATAAGTCGCAATTACGGAAGCGTATCACGAACTTTGTAACAAAATATTAAATTTTAACTTTAACATTCTTATTTCAATATTATTATTTAACGAAAAAAAAGCAATAATATCCACTTCTACATGTCTTGAGAAAATTGCATTACCATAGATTTTATCGTCTGAGTACATTGAATACTAGTAAAACGGCGAGGGAAGCGAGCCGAAATTTTTCAAAAAAATATTTTCTCGCACCAGCTAAAATAATAAAGGACAGACTATTTCAATTTTTTTTTTTTTTTAAAAATTCTGAAAATTACACCCATGAAAAGGCGGAACTGAAATGGCAAAGAGATGGTCTCCCAAATACAGGTGTCCTCGTCGCAAAACAATTATAAACTTACGATTATTTAAAGTTTAGATTGATAACGGATTTTAAATTTCTTAATCTTATCAGGTCTCAACAGACAAGTTGTATTTTATGACAGACGGGCCATTTGAATTTAACACCGTCAAGACAGAATTCACCTCTGTGACGTCATTTGAATAGTTCATACCGGACCTAGATAGCTTGGAGGCGTCTACATCGACTAGGAGCCAATGAGAGCCTCAATATCGAACACGTGAAGAAGTACGGGAAGAGAGAGGAAGATGGGGAGCTGAGAGTGAATCTATTTTTAGAACCGAAACTTTGGGGTTTTTTTTCCAGTTTTGAGCTGAGAGTGAAATCTATTTTTACGTTGGGGTTTTTCCAGGTTTGCCCGTCGGTGAAACTAGTAGTTGGTTGGCGCCACCTATACGTTAGAGTTGTGTATCATGCGCATGTGCGAGAAAGAGCGGTAGGCCGAGCCCGTATCTCAAGGAGGCACAGAGGTCTAACTGAACCTCTCTCTACTTTTTTTTATTTCTATTTTTAGTGCACTTGTCCTATTAAAAAAATTCAAACACTCACCCTATGCCAATAGTAGTAGTTTTTTCTTATGATGTTGACTCCTTCGAGCTTAAATACTAACTGATGTCATGTGAGTCTTGTTCAAATAAAAAAATTGAAACACTTACCCTATGCTAAAAGTAGTGGATTTTTTCACTTATGATACGGAAGACGAAGTAATACAACAAAAAACACAAATGTTGAATATACCAGTCGCTGTTTTTTAAACTCGTAATACATACTTTCAGATAGTAATAAAATAAAAGAGAGACTCCTAATATCTGTCGTCGATTATCGGCCTTATGTTGTCGAATTTGGTTAAATGCTCCTGAGTAGATTGTCACTGGTACTGGATAAGGGTAGGTGGTTCCTCCTGATGTGTAGTAGGTGTCACAGGGGTCTTGATTACTAAAATGACTTTCTCTCTTCAGGTTGCATTTCCATATGTTATCCATGATAATGAACTAACACCGAGACTTAGACAGTATAATATTGAGTGAATGACGATTTTTTTCCCACGTCTAGACATCTGGCCACCTGTTGTTGACAGTTTTTGACTCACTTGGCATATGTTTTGGACACTTGGCATCTGTATTGGCATCTGGCCACCTGTTTTTGACACTTGGCATAACACCTGTTGTTGACAATTTTGCCACTTGACTGATGTTGTAGTCTGTCTAGATCATCTACGTCTAGAGATTATAAGACAGAAACTGTCACTCCTTTTTAATATTTCTTATTCTATATGAAAATAAAACAAATACAATACATTCTAGTTTTATGATATCTATATTATACAGTTCCTTTTCTTTTCATTATAAATAACTGTCTACAGTTACCGTACTTCATTTTAGTTTGACCACGGAAGCATACGCACGGAATGGCTATAACAAGATAAGACAAGAACAGGCGAGAAGTCAAACGACAAGTCAAACAGACAACTAATACTCAAGTCAAATTTAACACATGTTTCTAAAGAATGCCATACACTTGGTATCAGAGGTTAATAGATCATATGTTGAAGATATTAGATGTCGTTATAAAATGCAAAATACTCATGGAGAAAATTGAGAAAGTGCAACAGAGTAATGTCATACAACCTGTAGGTAGCGGGGGTGGAAAACGAAAATATCAATAAAAAAGTCATGCTAACGAGATATTAGACAAGTACAAAAAACTGGAAAACGCTATTGGCAAACTTTGATTTATGGTCGTTTTTGAAAATCTACAAACTGAATACCAATACAAAACGATTGACATTAAATGTACTGTATAGTGGTGTGGGATCCGATATTCTTGGAATGTAATTACTATGTTTATGATCATGTTCACCGATGTCCTCATAAAAAAACTATAGAATGTACACATTGTCAGGGGACATTCACATCGACTCAGTGTTAGATACTCCATGTCAAATTATTGTCAAGTATGGTATGAGTAAGAAACAATTCACACAACACTGTTGTTGTCAAGTGAAAAGAAGAAAAAATGTCGCCATTGTAAACAGATCGTTATCGTTGTTTATATACCCTTCTCAGGAATCATCTTCACCCCCTTTATTACATTTTCTATGATAAACTAATCTATGTATTGCTCATTCGTAGTATTGTTTTAACATGAGATTGTACATGATGGAGCTATAGCTATTCATCTTTTATTTTACGATTCATCTGTAAAAACACTATGTGATCACAAAGATTATGTCTATGACGGCTGGAAACATCATTTATTGTAATTTACTAAAGCTTTTGGATTGACTGAACTCAAGAAAGGCTACTTTCCGCATTTGTTCACAATTACACTCGGTGGAGTATAATAGTATCTCCGTCGTGATTTTTGAAGCGTGTCGTGCGAATTAATAAATCGGACGTGACTATTTTGCGACAAGTCTTGTATGCATTTTCAAAGCAAGACCCCTTTGCTGAATCGATTACGTTTGCCAGTACGGGAATATAGAATATATGCAAAAAGATACGATTGGTATCATGTATCGTATTCCACCCTAGCATTTGAGTTGGAAAGAACATGAAACAAGGGGAGTCCCAAGTAGGATCTTATCGTGTGGATGGTTTATTCATTCGCACCATTTACGAGTTTCATGGCTGTTTTTGGCACGGATGTCCTTGTGTTTTCCTAACTTAAAGCAAGTGCAAAACACCCGTTTCATCCTTCTTTTGACGTATGAAGAAGTGTATCAAAAGACCTAGTAGTAAGATCAGTATTTGCGTCTCAACACTATCAAGTAGAAAACAAGATAGAGTTTCAACATTTCATTGATTAAAACGTATGAGGAGTTTCCCGACCGTTAGTTAAGGTCGTTGTTTGCTTATACACAAAAAGTTAGACAATGTCGATTATCTGTCGTAAGCAACAGCTAGTGGTTTTCCTGCTTCCTGTCAAACAGAAGAAGATCGTCGTCAGTACCTCAAAACGAGATGATCATATTATGTTGAATAATTTACCTTATGTGGAGAGTAACGAAGCATTACAACACGGTTACTTCAAGATGACACTATTTAGAAAACTGAAAATGACGAAAGCCCATGATGAGCTTGAAAACCCGAAGGATGACTTTGATGAATTATCTTGACGGAATTATATCTAAGGTCAGAGTCAAGGAATCACTTTTGATAGTCGTATTAGATACATTGAAACCAGTTGTTTACGTGTGGTCAACGTTATAATGGTTATTGAATAAAGTTTTTTGAGTAATAAAATGTATGATAACTTGACTTTTGGTTGTTGGTGTTGATGAATAAAACAGAAGACAGTGAAGGGGTAGGGGTTCATTGATACAGTGTGTGATCTCATATAATTCTAAAAGCCTTTCCGATAATACCTTAACAGAATTCAAACTAAACTCATTTATAATAACACATAGATATGACACTAAAAATCCCCAGGACCCCTCTACGTATGTGAACGTTTTACTGTAGAATTGATAAAGAAACACGTCTCGTTAGATGATCCCCAATTACGGAAGCGTTCGGGGTTTTATGCGTCTCCTGTTTGCTTTATTTGTCATTGATGGGATAGAAGATCTCTCACTCATAAAAATACTATTAAATTCAGATATGACTCAGCTTTTAGATCGAATTATGATTGAGTTTAAAGGCCGATCCATCTATTCCGTTCCCTTTTTTAATACGTTTTCCCTTGGCTTTGAAGCCGTTGACACGACGCACATTTTAAATATTGGTATGAAGTGGTATCATATGTCTACAGTAACATTGCGAAAGTCACATTGTAGGTTCACAATCCCGTTATAATCATCATAACATTGGGAACCTTGTTACAATTGAGAGATGACATGGGACGTAAAATTCATTAGGAGGGAAAAGTGATTGCCAAACTTCATTTTCGTCGTGTCATTTAAAAATGAAGTGCAACACTAGGACTTTGGGTCAGTTCTTGTGATTTGAATTGTAAGAAAAGAAGATATGAAAAGACGAAAGGGGTTAGAGAAGAGAAACACAGACGAGAATAGAATTAGGGGAAACGATGGAAGGACAGGAAAAAAGATAGAAGGAGAGAAAAAGTCAGTAAGGACAGAGAGATGTTGAAAAGAAAGAGGGGGACGTCCACTTGAAAAGGGGGCGACCACGAAAAGTAGATACAGGAAGAAATACCTCATGAATGTTTTCTACGACAATGGTTAAGCAGTCTCCCATGTACGGTGACACTTTTTCATTTACAATTAAATGATAATAATGGCAATCGAGCAGGTATGGATGTATCATGTGCATAACGACATGGGATTCCTTTTTTTTTTTGGTTTCATCATGTAGACGTACGCATTACAAGTATGGAAAACTTTATTTTCATCGAACGATGGATGCTAGTCAGATCCCACGAACCGAGGACATGATGAATTCATCGAGTAGAAGTAGATAGTGTCTGTACCACGAGCTCATCGGGTTGAAGTGGATAGCGTACCGAGAGTCCAATAATAATTCCGAAAGGAGACAAGGTGACCTGCTACCGACAGAGGGTTTTACGTTTCATCAGGAATTAAGAAATACCTTTAGTTATTTTTGTTAGGTACACTATCTACCGGGACCTAAACAGACAGAATTTGCCAGAGCAGGATTTTGTGTATTTATCAGTGTTTTTCTTGTGGCATCTGTTTAAAAGATTGGGAATGGAGCGATAATGCTTTTACAGAACATACGACGTTGGTCTATCATTCCCTTATTCAAACGAGTCTAAAAATAGATTAAGAAGAAGAAGAACGGCTATAAAGTTAAGTGAAGTGCAGTGAGACTCAAAACATCATTTGAATCAGTCATCATTTATCCATTAACGAAGGGGCCGATTGAGTTTGTGATGAAGTTCTCAAAACGTTAGACCAGTTGCAAGAAAAACAAGAAAATGCATTACTTAATTCTGAAAGAATTGAATAGAACATCGTAATATAAGCCTAGCCCCAGACTCATCCTTGTTTCATTTGTGGTGAAAATTGGACATTGGTCTCCTAGATGTCCTAATAGAATAACGAGCGGCAACAACAACAGCAACAACAGCAACAAAAGTAGAGCCTGAGAACAAAGTAGAAAAATCGATTATCGTCAATTTTATGAAAAACAGCAGTGAATGTTTTAGTACTGTTATAAACCACTTCTGTAGTAGTGAGAACAAAGTGACTCAAAAGTTTTTTGTGATGAACGTTTTAACATGAAGTTAATGTTTTCAAAGTTAATGTTCTCATAGTTCATGCTTATCACAGAAAGTGAATCAGTGTTCTCAAAGTCAATGTTCTCATAGTTAATGTTCCAATAGTTCATGCTTATGTATACATAGTCACAGAAAGTGACATCAGTTTATGTTCCTGAATAGTTCATGATTATGTATTGTACATAGTCATAGTAATCCTCTGTCCGACTATCTAAAAAGTTTTTTTAGCGGGGCATTAAACTTATTAAAATTGAAACTATTACGTTTAGCAAGAGTTTAAAATGGGTATATATAAGAGTACACTTAAGTCCTCTGCTCTAGTATCTACAAGGTAGACATAAAGGAGTAATGTATAAAACAAAACTATGAGCAGAAGGAGATCAAGAGTAAAAGTGTAACATATACACAACCTTTATATGACATTTTTGTCCGTTTTCTCTGCCGTCTTTCTCTTTTTTCTTTTTTCATTATAACGATATTTCTTCCCATCTATATATTTTCTGAGACTTACTCGGCAGGGTGTGAATGCTTAGTGTGGAGAGCATCTTAAGAAGCTATTTACAAAATTTATTCTGTTGTATGGCGTACCATGAAGTTAACCCTTTCACCCCTGAAAAACTGAATCTGAGTGGAGGCAATTGATCAGCTCGCAGAAAGTTTGATTTCGATTACCGACAGGGTTTAGAGTTTTGTCATCAGTTCTGTAGAATTTACTAGTTTTCGTCAACAACAGAGGGCAAGCGAGAAAGACCGAAGCAGAACGCCGTTTCAAAAAGAAAATGTTATGATTTTAGTAACATCTAACGGCCCTTTTCAGCACCCAGCTAAGGTCTAAACTGTATGAGATTATTTATCGACTACTCTATAAAACATAGACTATAAAGGATAAAACAGATAAACCTATTCATCTTTATACACACTGCACATTCAATTCTCGTTATTGGTCAAAAAGGACTAGAATTCATAATTTTAAAATTCTCGTCCATCTGCTTACGCTATAAAACAGAATTGGGTCAATTCGCGGCGATGATGACCTCTTTCGTAAATTATCTTTTAGTCATTTTTGACCCATTAGAAAATAGTGTACTCCACTGTTTGACATTTTTTTTATTTTTATCACAGACTCTTGCAACGCGATCTCAACGGCCAACGATACATAGATCATCAAAGTACATATTTTTTGCACTAACATCATATAAAAAGCAACCACAAGAGTTATCCGAAAACATGTACACAGACAATTTGATTTGTTTTGGGCTATAAAAGCATGTTGGTTGAAGACGGCCATAAGATTCGAAAGCAAAAGGCCGGGATGACAAGATTATATTGCAGCAGCTGAGACTTTGTTGCCGGACTGCTGCTGCTGCTGCCTATAATAGGCACAGGGGTTTTAAATAAAATAAATTCACGAAAAGAAACCTTAACTGAAAATCGATGCAGTTGTCATAGTGGTAAGTCTTTTGTAAGTTAATTTCTTTTACTTGATCGCAAATTTTTATTGCAATTCGAACATTATAAACAGTTAGACTAACTGATAGGTCGATGCTCGCACGTGACAAAAACTCCATTTTTTTTATTTTATATACAGCGTACAAGATATGCGATATATCATCTGAACTTTGAACTTGTTGAGCGGTGTAAGTGAACAACTTCATATCTTTACACTTTATTTGATCAACGGACAATTTAAAACGTTGCACACCGTTGCAAACTTTGAAACATGAGAACGGTACACACTTTTTTACAAACTAACAAGACACTCAAACACTTCACTTTTTGCAAACTCTTATGTTCTATGTTTCACTCTCCTGCCGTGTGTAGATTATAAATTCCATACGTATTTATTCCTGTTTGTTGCTAAGGTTGCGATCATCACCCCTTTTGTAACAATATCTATGAGTAATCTCCCTTTGTTTCAATAATGATACAAAATTCTCTACAGTGTAATCTCCCTTTGTTCCACATAGAACAGAGTAATCTCCCTTGTTTCGCCTAACACAGAGATAGTCTATACAAGTAATCTCCCTTTGTTCCACCTATAGAGTCTATATTATGACCTACAGTCTACGATGATCTCCCTTTAGTCCTACTCATAAAAACAATGCAAAAGTCTAAACTCTTTGTAACAACAAGCTAACAATTTATAAGATCAACTCGTTCTCGCCATGCAAATACGCGGTGGCGCGTTTCACCGAGGTGCGACAACTAATATCAAACCTGGAAAACCCAAAGTTTCGGTTCTAAAAATATGGCAAAACTGGAAAAACCCCAAAGTATCTTGATTCATAGCTCATCAAAACTGGAAATACTATCTTCTCTCTCTTCCGTTTGTTATGACCTCTCGTGACTCGTGATTTCATATCCCGTTCATTAACCCACAACCTTCTACTATCTTCAACGCTATTTCTCGATTGCATAACCTCATCTATGATTAACCTACGACCACTAACTGGCGGCTATCTTTGAATTGATCAGAAGCAAGATAATTCATATGTCGGTTCTAGCGAGCATTACTACTGTTGTTATTACGACAACGATAATAAACTTTTACCTTAACAACTAACAATTATAATTCAAATATCTCCGTTACTAACAATATCATTATGGCATATATATCTTGTTATAACAGCATACTATCTTGTTATTAACGGGATTTCGTTATATCTTGTTATAACGACATAATATCTTATTATTACGACCCTTATCTATAACAAGATAATTCATATGTGTCCAATATCTTGTTATACGACAACTTTTTATAACAAGATATCTTGTTATATAACGACATAATATCTAATGTTATAACAAAATAATATCTTGTTATAACATAAGATAACAAGATAATTCATGTGTCATTATACGAATATCATTATATTTTGTTATAAACAACATAATATCTTGTTATAACAAGATAATTTATAATTATTATTTTGTTATGACATCGTTATAACAACATAATAATATGTCTTATTAATAAAGTCTTTATAACAACATATATGTCGTTATAACGACATATTTTTATTGCTACATGTGACACGTGTCGGCTTCCGTAGCAAACGCTCGTCAGGATATAAATTGCATGTTACACAAAAGTGTATACATATAGATCATAACTTCAGAAAAGTAAAACTAACTGAAAAGTAAAACAAATTGAATGTATCAAAATACTCATAAAACAGCATTATTCAAACTTTGTATCACATTTATTTGGACAGGTCTCCTAGACCTATATTTTATCAGTGAACTGATATTTGTTTCTGAAATTTAAAACTCAAATATTTTCATATTTAAGTGAAATTTGAAAATTTTAATTTTGATATTGGATTTTTCGCATATATTTGCTATGTAAAATTAACCTCCTACTGGAATTGTGCTTTGACTTTGTGATTGAAGGGCCTCTACCATGACATAACTGAATTTATGTATCATCAATTCATACAAAATCTATCACTTTGCACGGGTTTTGTTTAGTTCGTATAAGGAGCACGCGATACATGCTGGGTGGTATTCTCGATTTGGGGAATACAGAGTAACGTCCCATTTACAAGAGTTGTCTTTCATTAGAGCAGTGATGTTTAGTTTTACTTTAAGAACTGAACAGTCTGGTGTACCAAGTATAACTTGAAAAAAAAAGAAAAACATGAAAAATTAACACGTGTGTAAGGTTTATAAGGATCTTTTTTAGCAAAAAAAAACCCAAAAAACAAAACAACAAATAAACAAAAATTTGCCCACATACGTCTTTACAAGATAC